>CM038724.1:18675179-19200141 GCA_021613375.1 Megaleporinus macrocephalus
GTCCACTCACTGTGATTGTTGTACTTTAAAGGAACGCCTAAATACACTCCTCCTGAGTGGCTCCTGCAGGGGTCCTACGAGGCCGAGCCGTGCACAGTGTGGCAGATAGGAGTCACTCTGTACGTCATGCTAACTGGATGGTTCCCCTTCAGCTCCACCAAACAGATCATTAGTGAGGATGTCTTCATACCAGAACACCTGGTGTCCCAAGGTGAGTGTGGACACACAACAGTGTCACTCGTGTACGTACAAGTACGAACGTTACATTTACTCTGTAGGTGGGCTTAACAGCAACAGACTGAGTAGGAGGAGTAAAAGCACCTTCACCCAGAGAGTAGCAGTTAACTTAGTGTCCAGAATCTCTCTCTGTCTCTCTCTCTTCTTCTTTCTCTCTCTCTTTCTCTGTCTCTCCCTGTCTGTCTGTCTGTCTCTCTCTCTCCATCTTCCTCTCTCTCTCTTTCTCTTTTTTAAACAAGTGTGTCTCTGTGTGTCTGCAGAGTGTGAGGATCTGCTGAAGAGCTGCCTGAAAAAGTGGCCGCTGAGAAGACCCTCACTCCAGTGCATACTGCAGCACCCCTGGCTACAGTGACCACCACCGAGTAGCTGATTATACTGAAATAATAAATGCAGTAGTAAAAAAAAAACAGGGTCTGCGTTCACAAACCACCTCAGGAGAAGAAATGCTGATCTAGAATCAGTATTTGTGTTCATGAATGCCACAAATATGAAGAAATCAGATTCCAGATCAGTCTGGCTTTGTGAATATCAGACCTGATGCTGTCTGAAATGGCTGCGTCTGACGTTTGTCATACTGTGTACTAAACCACATCAACAACTAACTGTCTACACTCACCGCCCACTTCACTAGTACTCCTCTTTCTCTCTACAGGAATATGTTGCCAAGCAACCAGATCATATATCTAGTTGATATTTCTGATATATTTCATTTCAGGATGGATGTAAGCTTATTAGAAGTGTATTGCACTTATTTCTAGATGGTTTTTACTTGTTTAAGTGATTTTAGTAAGTCAGACTTTCCTTAAACAAGTAGACGTTTAGAAAATAACATGTCTAGAAATACACCAGGCTCTCCTTGCTCTGCCCCCCTACTTTTCTTGCCCCCTGTCCACACAAACATTGGATCAATGCCCGACTTTGCCGTCATCAAAAACTGGTTATGTACACAACACTGTAAGCATATTTCTATACGCTCATCCAATTTGCACTAGTGTTTATAATTGCACTAACCACACCCACATACTTTATTCTAGTGAATTTATTGTTTTTCATGTCAATATCAAGGACGTTTATATTTTTATATTTATATAATGTGTTGCTTAGTAATACATTTACTAAGCTTGGTAATTAGCTTAGTAATACATTTTTAAGCTTAATTAATATTTCATGTTAATATTTATTGCTGCAACACGGGTCTGAAAGTAACACAGTTTTATTACTCTGTATGTCTGGTACATATTGCAGTACTGACAATAAAGCTGACTTTGACTTTGAAGAAAAAGAGAAATTACAGAGCATACCAGGTGTTTGGTGGCCTCAGTAGTGGTGTCATCAACAAACCAGTTACAGGCCAGTAACACCAATTTGACTAAAGAGAGAGACCAGTTACAGGCCAGTAACACCAATTTGACTAAAGAGAGAGACCAGTTACAGGCCAGTAACACCAATTTGACTAAAGAGAGAGACCAGTTACAGGCCAGTAACACCAATTTGACTAAAGAGAGAGGCCAGTAGAGTTCTCACACATCTGTACCTGGTTGGTTAGGGATCCGGTCTTGTGTAGAGTAGCGCGGAGCAGCGGCAGAGACAGTATTTGTTCATAGCTGTAATAATAATCTGAACAATATACCAAACTACAGTACACCTGCAGAACACCCAGTTCACTTCAAATATCAAGTAGACAACGTACCTCACTGCTAGTCTAAGAGAGGCCTCGGTTCATTGTCCTTGCCCAGTTAGCTGCTACAGTTATCCAGTTCTCTGTTTACGCGGTCTGCCGCATCCCATAATGCAAAGCACATCTGGCTGCAGAGGTTTAGATCACACTTGTGGAGTACACCTAATACAGGGTTGGATCGAGGTCGGATCATGTCCTCACCGCAAACGAACCGCACCAAGGGTGCAAACGAACCAGAGTCCGTTTTAACCGGACTAACTAGTGCTGGTGTAAAAAAATGGACTTTGTCTGTTGGACTTCCACGGTCACTGATTCTGGGGCTGTGGTTGGTGACGGTGAACGTAGGTGAGCAAAATATATACATTTATTTTGGTCATGGTGTCTGGGCTTTTTGTGGGACATAGCCAGTGAGCTTGTGTTTTATGTGGTTCTTCAGTTGTTAGCAATTGCTTTTTGGTTAACTGGCACAATTTTCCCCTAAAATTCTTTGTTATCTTTAATCTCTGCTGGCATTCACATAATTCTGCCTGAATTTAGCCGGCTGGACTCGGAATGTGAATGGCCTAACAACATCTACAACTTAGTGTTTTACTGCTTACGGTATTCTGTATTACTCAAAGATTTACAAATGCAAATCATTCTTACAGAAAGTGTCCAGTGGACCACGGATGCAACAGAGGCAAACATTGCAGCGGTGGTTGCCTTCTGTTTAAAGTACGCCCCAGATAGGATGGATGGAGGTGGCAGAAAAAACAATCTACTTAAAGGACTGTACTGAAAGACTTTGAAAGAGTTGTGTGAAACACTCCTGTTAGCGGTGGAGTTCTGCATAGTGTTACACCCCCTGTTGTAATTTTTGGCAGCGCTGCTGTTTGCACGTTTTCTTCCTGTTCTCTTGTTCCAGGTGTAGCCTGTTAGTGTGTGATTGCCTGTGACGTCTCCCTGTTCCTGATTGGTTGCCTACTTCTCAATGTTCCTTTAAAATTGAAGTCAAGTTCAGTGGTTCCCCAGACTGCTGTCTCGATTCTCCTATTGTTGTGATTTCTCTGCCTTTAATTGTTATTGGTGTGCCTGACCATAGCTCGTTTGTTTGTGTATTGCCCCTTTTGCTCTGTTTGCTGTTTGTAAATATACATTTCTTCTTGTACATATTGTGGGTAGCGTGTAGTAGGGTGTTTGACACCATTTGGGTTTGTGTGTTCACCTTTTCTCCTGTTTATCACTAGTGAGGGAGTTAGGTCAAATCTGTGTCTTTTTTTTTACTTTGTTTTGGAAAGGTAAGGTAGTCTCTCTCTCTCTTTCTCTCTCTCTCTCTCAGCTAGTGCTCTTTTTGTTTGTTGTGTTGATCTGTTTGTTGTGTTGTCAGAAACGACAGTTGTCTTATTTGCCTCTCTGCTCCGGTCGGACACTAGACCCGGCCGTAACAATAGCTCTTTGGATTACTGTTATATCTATTTTTGTTTTGTGAAAACACTGCTTTAAAATCAAGTTAAGCATATTATTTAACATGTTTCAGTAAAATAGTTTTGATTTCCTGTTGCATTTGCCATTTAAACCACACATTAGTGAAGTTTAACTGTTCTCTGCTTAAATTAATAACTTGGGTCTATATGAGATTTTGACAATCTGACCGTTGCTCAGGATGTTGATTTTTCAGCATAGATTTAAAGTAGAAATTTGACTGCTAATGTCTGGTTTTGATGGATGTCCAGTTTTCATTTACAACCTGTATTCAAAATCTGCCTAACTTTGGAGCATTGATGTCAAGCTGAGATTGGTTTCTGACATATACCTGATTTTCCAACCGAAATTCAATGTCTGTCTAGCATCTAGCCAATGTTGGGTTTGGTGTCAATCTGATTTTAATTTCCAGCTTAAATTCAACTTCTGTATAACATCGTAGCCAAGACATGATTTTTTGACAGATATCTGATTTCCAACCTAAATTCAACGCCTGTCTATGGTTGGAGCTTGATGTCAAGACAATGTTGGGATTGACGTCAAACCAAATTTCATTTCCAACAACAATTCAATGTCAATATAATATTGGAGCTTGACGTTAACCTGACGTTAATTTTTGAGTGACACCTGACTCATAATTTCTGCCTAACGTTGGATCTTGATGTCAATCTGACGTTGGGTTTTGACATCAAGCCAATTTTCATTTCCAACTAAAATTTAACGTCTGACCAACGTTAGAACCAACGTCATTTTGACAGCAAAGTGACGCACTGTGCCAGCTGGGGGTACTCTCACGCTATCTATACTACACTGCAGTCAAATGATTTTCCTCAGTCACATGACACTTGGCATGTCTAACATTTACACTTCAAATGGTAGAGATTGCTGCCTTTTCACACTTGACTGACATGATAAGTGTGTTGATTAAAGCTGAAAACTTGTAGGTCAGGCAATTCAAGTTTATTCAATTCAATTCATGAGTTAAGTCTGGTCTAACTGCTTTCCGCTTTACCTACTACAGCAAGGTGCTCTGATTGGTGCTGGTATAACACAGAGTGCAGTGACCAGTTGTGCTCTTGAACTGTGCTTGCATGATTCCTGTAGTTGTACATGAACAATTTTTTCTATTTCTATTGTTGGGTTTCAGTTTCCTTTACAGCATGAGTATCACAAAGCAGCAAAGTTTTCTCTTTTACAAATACACATCAAGAATCATTGGTCTGATTTAGAAACAAATGACAGAGGTATCAAAGCATGACAGAGGAAAGCACTAAAAGCAATTTTGCAATGGTGACCACATAAAAACCAACCACAAACCAGCAGGCACTTAGTCTGGTGCCCTAAAGCACACCAAACCCTCAGCTCTAAACTCCTACCATACAAAGCCCTTTGTCTAAAGCCCTCCACAGCAAGTTCTCCACCTATAGCTCCTCAAACTGGATCTCAAGATATTACCTACTTCTATTAAAATAAGATATTCATGTTATTTTATATAGTATTTACATAAAATACACTTATTACCAAGATAAAGGCTTTTAAACAATGAAGTTAGGTGCCTAAAACTTTTGCACATTAATGCATAGGTACCAAAATGGATTCCTTCACATAAACACACCATAAACACAGCTTAGCGAGAGAGTGTACTTACAGGGTTAATAAAATAAGTGCTTGGTGAAGCGATGTGGTTTTGACTTCCTGTGCCAAGACCTTGTTAGAGTTGAAGACTGTGGTGGAGTCTGCACATTGGCATTCATAAAAAGAAACATTTTAAACAAGTTTTCACCAACGATGCATTCAATGTAAATAAACAAAATGGATAATAATGAGGATATATATGAAAACACCACAGACAGTAGACTTTTTAACAGGTCACAAGCAGTTCTTACCAAAAATGGGTGTATTGTCCATCTTATCAGCGCCATCAATTGCAGACTGTAGTCCATCTGTTTCTCTTGTCGTTGGTGTATGTTGTTACTATTATTATTATTATTATTTTTTATTATTATAGGTATTGTTTGCTGAATACAGAATTTATATATGGATCTTTTTGTTCATCCCTTTAAAGAGGAGAGCGGCAAACAGGGATGGATCTACTTTAACTCCAGTTTGTACTGGACTGAGAGCAGAGAAGACTGCAGGAAGAGAGAAGCTGACCTGCTGATCATAGACGGCAGAGAGGAACAGATGAAAGAGAGAGAGAGAGAGAGAGAGAGAGAGAGAGAGAGAGAGAGAGAGAGAGAGGAAACCATTAAACTTTAGTATATATTGACACTGTGCTGTCACACTGACAGGAATTTATTGCTGGAGGGTTTGGTGGTGCTGAAGCTTGGATTGGTCTCACAGACAGTGAAACTGAGAAGGAATGGAAATGAGTGGACGGCTCGGTGCTGACCACTGGGTAAGTAATCACTAAATAATAATAGAGCCAAATAAAATGTCTAAATTCAAAATATAGTTAAAATAAGAAAAAGCTACATTGCAGGCCTGAAATGGTAATATATTAACAATCTGACTGTCTGCAGTCAAATAAAAGTCAATATAAATGTAAAAAAAACTTCTTTCTATACTGTGCTAACTTTTTCTGAACTGGGGTTGTAGACATTGTCATTGTCAGTGGAAGGAAACAGGGTGAGATCTGATTCTGGTGGGCTGGAGAACCTAATGATTATGAAGGAAAGGACGACTGTGCTGTAACTGGCTACAAACGTGAAACTGGCATTTCAACTGTACTGAGTACAAAGCCAATGGGATCTGTGAGAGATTGTTTTAATTCTATAGCAGGCAGTCTGTGCTACAATCAGCAATATTTGTATTTAAACTTATAATACAACCAAATATTTTTATGTGTCAGCGTGTTTCAGTTATTACAGCTTTACAGCAATTCAGGAGATGTGTTTATTGACTTTAAAACAGAGAAAAATAAAACACCATTTACACACAGTACTGCAAATGGACTGGTTCAGTTCATTTGTTTCTCATTCAAGTTAGTTCTATTAGCCTCAGAGAGCAACTATGGTAACTCCCAGCAGCACTGTGTTACGAATCGTAAGCTGTGAATAAGAAGCCAAACGAATCAAAACCTGCAAATAGGGACCAAACTAACGAGAAGCTGTGAATAAAAAGCTAAATAAATAAGATGCTGCGAATAAGGAGCCAAACTGTAATAGTAACCCAGCTGGACCCCGAGTGGTAGCCAGAACTGTAACCCAAATGGCCCAAGTCTGTAGTCCAAAGTTATTTGGGCCCAAAGTTACTACCCAACTGGGGCCCAACGTCTTAACCCAACTGGGGCCCAACGTCTTAACTCAACTGGGGCCCATGTTTCACCAATCAAAAAGTCCATCAAAGCCCATGTAAAACCCATACAGCCCAGATACAACATATATGGCGTCCTCAAAAATGTATGGGAAAACATTCCCAGCACTTCAGCAATGCTGCTGGAGTTTTAAAGGTCAATAGCTAAAGAGCATAAAGATTTTCAGGCAACTTAAGTATAATCTCCCCATTATTGATAATAAGTGGAACATTCCATTTGTACTTCTTGTTTCTTCAAAACGAGCAATTGAGCAACGCAGCTTTCTGAGCAAATAGAAAATGATGCTATATTGCAAGACGTCTGAATCTTTAATATGAGGACATACATGCAGAGTTCTTTCACGTAGAGTGTAAATGTTTAATATGCAGCTCTAGTATAGATAGCGTGAGAGCTGGTGCTAAATTCACACCTCAGTCACATGATTTTCCTCAACCACATGATACACACAGCTGCAAAACAACAACAATGTCAGTACGTCTAACATGATTACATTTCAAACGCTCCTGACGCTACAGATTGCTGCTTTTTCACACTTGATCAGTATGATGAGTTAATTGAACCAGAACATTTTTTTGAGTTAACTAAACTTGTAGATTAGGCTACTTATTCTACAGTTAGAATTAGGT
Source organism: Megaleporinus macrocephalus (assembly GCA_021613375.1). Taxonomy (NCBI): domain Eukaryota; kingdom Metazoa; phylum Chordata; class Actinopteri; order Characiformes; family Anostomidae; genus Megaleporinus; species Megaleporinus macrocephalus. The sequence continues at coordinate 18,682,498 of CM038724.1, forward strand.
CTGACTAGATAATCTGCTTTGGGCTTAACCTGCTACAGCACAGCACCGCTGGTATAACACAGACTGCAGTGACCAGCTGTGAACTGTGCTTCTGAGTGCTTCCTTTTTTCACGGTTGGGTTTCAGTTTCATTTACAGCTTGAGTTGTTTAATATCACAATGTAGCAAAGCATGACAGAGGAAAGTGCAAGAAGCTATTCTGTTTTTTTTTTGTTTTTTTTTTTTGCAACAGCGACCACCTAAAAAACAACCACAAACCATCAGCTGGTCCTAAACTACACCAAACCTCAGCTCACAAGCCCTTAGTCTAAAGCTCCCACCACAACAAGCCCTTCAGTCCATAGTTCTTACCACACCAAGCCCACAGCGTTTAGCTCCTACCACACCATAAATATTATTTTGTGAATCCAAACACTGTAGCAACACATCCACAGATAGAAGTATGTGCACTGTGTGGGTGAGACTGATTTAATTACACACAAACAGATATAAATGCTAATAAACAGTACAATTCTGCTTATTTGATGCACTGTGTAGCCATCTTGGATTGGGGGTGCTCCAGTTAAAACTTCCACTCTAAAAACTGAAACTCTTAAAATTCCAATAAACTTAACAGGACAGTGTGCTTACAGGGTTAATTAAGAAAGTGCCTTACAGGGTTAATTAAGAAGCGATGTGGTTTTGACCTCCTGTGCCAAGACCTTGTTAGAGTTGAAGACTGTGGTGAAGTCTGCACATTGGCATTTATAAAAAGAAACAATTTAAACAATACCTGGAAACCGAATTTTCACCAACTATGCATTCAATGTAAATAAACGAAATGGATAATAATGAGGATATATATGAAAACACCACAGACAGTATATTTCATTTCAACAACAGTGGGAATTCATTTGAAAATATCTACACCAATGGAGGTATTCCAGAGACTCCTGTGACCAGAGACCAGCACAAGGAAACCACAAGCTCAGGTATGCATACATACACAAGGACAATTGCAGTTTGACATATGGGTCAACCTACATTTTCTTATAAGAAGCATCCGGACCACTGCATCGATAGTTTGGAAAAGAGGGGCTCAAGATAAATAAAGCACCACATGAAACGTGAACTACACTGAGTTTAAATTTTCTCTCAATTTCTCTCTCTCTATATCGCTGTCTCTGAGCGCCTCATTCTCCTTAAAGAACCGCAATTTTACCACAACATGATAAAAACCTGACCGTGAAGTGAGGCACTCTCTGTAACTGCAGTAAACATGTCAAGTCAAGTCAAGTTTATTTGTGTAGCGCTTTTACAACAAGCCCCATCCTCCTCTGGTCAAACAGTATTTACAGTTAAATAAACTAAATACCAAAGAAAAGAGTTTCTGTTTGAAATCTGGATAGCAAAGCTTCAGAAGCTGCACAGGTAGAGGCAGTGTATGACTGAGTCAGTTTCTGACTGAAGCAGTCTTTGTGTAAAGTAGGCGTGAGCTGAAACAGTCCCATCCTATGCTGGTACATCTGGATGGCACAGTGATGTAACTGAGGGTGTAGCAGTTGACACAAATAGACAGGTGAGCTGGCTGGTGATGGTGGGGTGGAGGCCCTGATGATCAGTCCTTCAACAGCGTTCAACAGACGGGAGGACAGTCATTACCTCAGGAAGAGTAAAGAGAGAGAGTTAGTTGGGCTCGGGAGTAAGACTGTAGAGAATATGAATATTCAGAATTTCAGAGTGTGGCTGGCGACTCCGGCAGATCTAACTATAACAGCCTAAACTAAAAGGAGAGAACCAGAAGGTAACATGGACATGAGAGCACCCTGAGACACTGGGATCCCCCCACTCCACCGTCAACAAACCTGTGTGATCGCGTGAAGTGGTGGAACAACAGCACCAACATCTCAGTTTACCATAAACCTCTGCGTCCATGAACCCCCAGATCTCCTGCCTTTATCTAAAGGGCAAGATTAATTTCCAAAAGCTAAACTAAACAAGTATGTTTTCAGTCTAGACTTAAATATTAAGACTGTGTCAGAGTCTCGAACATTAACTAGGAGATTATTCCACAATTTGGGGGCTTTGTAGGAAAAAGCTCTTCCCCCCTTTGAAGTTTTCTAAATTTTTAGAACTATTAGAAAACCAGCATCCTGTGATCTGAGTGAACATGGCAGTTCATAATAGGAAATAAGATCTTGCAGGTACTCCGGTGCGAGACCGTACAGGATGTTATACGTCAGTAAAATAATTTTATAGTGGATACGGAATTTAACAGGAAGCCTGTGTAGCTGATAAAACTGGACTGATGTGATTGAATGTTCTGGTTTTAGTTAGTACTCTAGCTGCAGCGTTCTGAACTTACTGAAGTTTATTCAGGTTCCTGCCGGAGCATCCTGACAATAATGCATTTATCAGGGTTCAAAAGAAGGAAGTTCTGCAGCATCCAAAGTCTAATATCTCTTACACAATCTTTTATCTTATTTAATCTGGATTTATCATCTGGTTTGGCTGATATGTACAGCTGTGTATCATCAGCATAGCAGTGGAAACTGATTCCATGTCTATTTATAACTGAGCCTAATGGTAACATATATAATGTAAATAACAGAGGGCTTAAAAGAGAACCTTGTGGAACTCCATATTTCACTTTTGTATAATTAGATGATACATTATTTATCTTTACAAACTGAAAGCGATCACTAAGGTAAGATGTGAACCAGGATAACGCTGTTCCTGTGATTCCAACCATATTTTCTAATCTGTCTGAGAGAATAGTGTGATCTATAGTGTCAAAAGCTGCACTTAGATCGAGTAGTACCAGCAGAGATACGTGACCCTAATTAGAGGCAAGAAGAAGATCATTTGTTATCTTAACTAAAGCTGTCTCTGTGCTGTGGTGTGGCCTAAAACCAGATTGTAATTTTTTAGATATGTTGTTCTTATATAGATAAGAACAGAGTTGTCAAGCTAAAGCCTTTTCTAAAATCTTAGAAATAAATGGTAAATTGGAAATCAGTTTATAACTGGACAGTTCTCTGGGGTCATGATTTCAATCAATCACAATCAATCAACCTTTATTTAATCTCGGAAATACATTGAGGGGTGACCCTCATTTTCAGTGCAGCCGAGCATTTACATTTTAAGGGATTGAAAGCAAAATGAGCAAAAGTAATAATAATAAATAAAATATAAAATTTAAATAAACATTTAATATAGATGCATAAAATATTATATAAAAATTGTTAGAAAAAAAGTATAAAAGAATATAAAATAAACATAAAATACATACAACAAGATAATGAAAAGATGAAATACTAATAAAAAATATATTCATTAAAACAATCACAATAATAAAAAATAGATAATAATAATTAAATATTAAAAATAAATAATAAAAATAATAAAAAATATTAATAATAAAAATAATAAAATAAAATGCAATAAAACAAACATGAAATACATAAAAGTAAATAAGATAAAAATAAAATCCTAATAGAGAAATATATTCATTTAAAACAATCACAGGCTTTCTGATGGTGACTAGAAACTAAAAGTTTAAAATGGTTCAGGGATCCCAGTGAGCTGAGTTTCAGAGTTTCCTGTAGAGAATTCCAGCTCGCTGCTGCACTGCAGCTAAAAGAAGATTTTCCCAATTCACTAAAAACTCCAGGTGAACAGGTGATCCAGCCACTAGAGCGAGTCTGATAATTATTGTTATTTATCGAAATCAAGGAAGAGATGTAAGCTGGCAAATGGCCAGAGAGTGATTTATAGATAAAAATAAGCCAATGAGATTCTCTTCATGCAGCTAGTGAGGACCAACCAACTTTATCATAGAGTCTGCAGAGGTGAGTACTGTAAGGGTCACCAGTTATAAATCTCAGAGCAGAGTGATAGATTGAATCTAGCGGTTTGAGGGCACTGGCGGACGCTTTATTATGGATTACATCACAATAGTCCAGGACTGCTAGTATGGTTGCCTCCACTATTCTTTTCCTAGCGTACGTGAGTAGGCAAGATTTATTCCAATAGAGGAATCTGAGCTTCTGTCTGCACTTAATGGCGAGTTTGCTTATATGGGATTTAAAGGAGCCAGATGCCGAGGTATTTATATTCGCTGACTCGCTCGATGCTAGATCCTGTCAGGGTATTAATATTTATGGAATCTAAAACTTTATCTGAAAATCTGGAAAACAGCATGAATTTGGTTTTATTAGCATTTAAAACCAACTTCAGTTTATATAAAGCAATCTGTAAAGAGTTAAAAGAATGTTGGAGTTTATCTAGTGAAGCGTGAGCTGAGTCTGCTGAGCAGTATAAGATTGAATCATCTGCATAAAGGTGTAATTTGAAGTCTAAGGTAGAGACGGCAAGGTCATTGATAAAAATATTAAATAAAACTGGGCCCAGGATTGAGCCCTGAGGGACCCCTTTTGTTATAGGCTGTAGGACTGATTTATGGTTACCGAGAGACACACATTGCTTCCTACCAGAAAGGTAATCCTGGGCCCACAGGACTGCATTATTGCTAAAACCAATCTTATGCAAGGAACCTAGTAATAAATCATGATCAACAGTATCAAAGGCTTTTGTGAGATCAATAAAAATGGCAGCACATAACTTTTTCCTGTCTAAAGCCAAATAAAGATCATTTAAAATCAGCATGGTCCCATAGATGGTGCTGTGTCTTTCTCTGAAACCAGACTGAAGGGTGGACAGGACAGAGTTTTCATAAAGAAAAGATCTGAGCTGGTTATGTACTAAGGATTCTAAAATTTTGGATAAACAAGACAGTTTTGAGATTGGTCTGTAATTTTTTAGATCTGCCACATCTCCTCCTTTATGCAGAGGAATAACATGTGCTGTTTTCCAGATACTGGGAATTCTGCAAGATAAAATAGAAAGATTAAAAATATATGTAATATGTTCTAAAATAACTGGGGTTGCCAGACGCAGAAGGCTGGGGTCCAGACCGTCCTCACCTTTTGTTTTTCGAGGAGTAATAGAAGAAAGGGCATTAGCTACAATGTATGGGGAGCAGGTCTGGAGTGTGAAGATATCCTGTTACTGGGAAGCAGTAGTATCTATGGGCAGGTTTATGGCAATGTTTTTTTTTTGCTGCAGCAAAGTGTGCATTAAAAGCTTGGCACAGTTCTTGCTGGCCAAAAATCTAATTATTATCAACAAGAATTTTCGTTGGGGGTTGTTGAGGAGGTTTACTGCTTTCCAGAAATCCTGTGGGTTTGAGGAATTAGTAATTCGGCTAAGGAAATAATCTGATTTGGCTTTTCTGATTGCAGAGGTGCATCTGTTTCTCAATTGTCTGAATGCAAGCCATTTCTCACGTTTACCTGTGCGTCTGGCAATAGACCAGGCTTTATTTCTTGACTGTAGCAGTGAGGAAACTTCGCCTGTTAACCAGGGGCTACGTCTGTCTCTTATTCGCAGCTTTTTGTACGGAGCATGTTTATTTGCTAGTTCTAGTGCTACATCCACATCTGAACTGTTAGCAGTGAGCAAAATTCATTTAACTTTTAAGTCCGAAAGAAAAGCCTGTTCATTAAAATTTTTAAAATGTCTTCTAAACACCATCTGAGAGCCTGTTTGTATCTTTGAACTGTTTCTAATGCACTCAATCGGACAATGATAGCTAAACCCAAGTCCAAAAACTCCAGAGGCAATGATTTTATCTGTTCAATTCGAAAAAATTAAGTCAATCGGGGTGGATTTGGAAGGGTCCTTTAAGTTTGGCCGAGTTGACTCAGTGATTAGCTGTGTAAGGATGAGATTCCCACAAACTTCTTTTAGGTGATTGGATGCATTAGAAAGCCAGTTCAGGTTAAAATCCCCTAGGACCAGCATTTCTGAAGTTGTAAAGTGAGATAAAAGCTCTGCTAATTCATATGTTGCAGAGGATGGAGCAGAAGGAGGCCTGTAAATCCCTACTAAGTCATTTTTTCCTGGGGATACCTTTAGAGCTAAAAACTCAAAGCACTTTTCTTTAGAGATGGCCTTTAAAATTTCAACTTCAATATTAGATTTTATGAAAACCGCTACTCCACCTCCTCGTGATATTCTGTCTATTCTGTATAGTGTGAAATTCTGTAGAGCTACATCTGCGTCACTTACTGGCTGCCTGAGCCAGGTTTCTGTCAGGATTCAAATATCGGGATCAGTCTGAGCACTTAAAATTTTCAATTGATCCATTTTATGTTTCTGATGTAGGCTTCTAATATTTAAATGAAGAATTCCGAGACCCTTTCTAAGTTTAAAACTATTAAGATCGTTAAAAGGGTCTATGGGGGATTTAGTAAGGAGACATAATGAAAGTGGAGCGGATTTGATTTCTTTATCAAGGGTTTTATCACAGCTAGTTTAAAAGACTTGGGTACATGGCCCAGACAGTTGATGATAGTTAAGATAGGTTTAATAATAGCTGGTAATACTTGTTTCAATAGGTTTGTTGGAATCATATTGAGTTTGCATGTAGCAGAATTAGAAGAAGAGACATTTTTCTACTTCTGTCTGCTGAAATGGGCAGAATGTTTCTAGTCTTTCTTCTAAAATTACTTTTCGCGCTGTCTCAGTCAAACCAGATGAGGGATAGGTTACTGGTGTCAGTTGAACTTTTTGTCTAATATTCTCAATTTTGCTATTAAAGAAGTCCGTGAAATCATTGCTGCTGTAGTTGGCGGGTATTTGGGATTCAGTTCCTGGTTTTTGGTAAGTTTTGCGATTGTGCTAAATAAAACTCTAGGATTGTTTTTGTTGTGTCGATGAGTGAGGACAGGTATGCTAAGCGTGTGTTGATAAGTGCCTTTCTATACCTGCTAAGGCTGTCCTTCCAAGCAGACTGAAATACCTCCAGCTTAGTTCAACTAATTTCCGTACTGTGTCTTAAGGTGCGTATTTCATTGTTGTACCACAGAGCAAGCTTTTTCTGTTGCATCCTTTTAGCTTTTATAGGTGCAACATTGTCTAAAGTTAATTTTTAGCGTATTTTCAATGCAGTCTGTTAGTCTGTCTAGCTCTGTTGGGTCTGAAGAAAAAGCTATAGTTGATAAATCTGGAAGGATTTCAATGAAGTGCTGAGGTGTATTTGGCATTATTGAACGTTTCATGCAATAACGGGGTGATGTACATACATTTTCACTTAGAATCAATTCATATGAAATTAGGTAGTGATCTGAAACTGAAGTCTGTGGAAGAACAGTAAGATTATGTATGTCAATACCCAAGGTCAAAACTAGATCTAGTGTGTGATTACAGGAATGTGTAGGCCCTATTACATTCTGAGTGAGACCTACAGAGTCTAAGATAGATGAGAAAGCCTTTTTTAATGGATCTGCTAAGTTCTCAGAGTGAATATTAAAATCTCCTGAAATTATTAGTTTCTCAGTGCTCACTGCTAGATCTGTAACAAAGTCACTGAATTCTTTTACGAACTCAGAATAAGGTCCTGGTGGTCTATAAATGCTGATTAGGGTGAGTACACTTCTGTTAGTGGTCGGATTGGTGATGTTTATGTAAAGAATTTAAAAAGAATTAAAAGTGAGACTGTTTCCTAGTAATGTCTAATGAATTTTCATAAATGACACATATACCCCCTCCTTTACCGGACAGTCTGGGGCTGTGTATATACTTATAACCTACAGGAGTGGCTTCATTTAATGCCAAATATTCCTCAGGTTTAACCCATGTTTCTACGAGACATAACACATCAAATTTTTTATACGTTATTGTATCATTTACAATAAGATATAGAGTTCAGTGATCTTATATTAAACAAACCAATCTTTAGTTCAGAGATGCTGCAGGTAGATACTGGGTCTGATATTTTTATATTAATTAGGTTATCTGGACAAGCTGTTAGAGAATTTCTGAGTCTGCGTTTAATTCAGGGCAGTGACACAGTCTCGATATATCTGTATCTAGGTAACGACTCTTTATCAGCAATGGTTATACCCAGAACGAAGCCCAGTTGTCCACGTAGCCGAGACCGCTGATAGCACACAAACCTCGGAGCCAGGACTGCAGCGCGAAGAGCCTGCTGAACCGCTCGGATCCTCTGCTGTAAGTGAGCAGGGGGCCGGAGATGATGATTGTAGCATCGGTGGCCTTCCTCGCGGTGTCCAGCAGCGAACGGTAGTGCTCCTTCAGGTGCCGTTTTCTCTCAGTCTGTGTTAGACAGTGAACACAACAGTTGCAATCATGAGCTGCTTGTGGTTTTGGAGCTGCGCAGTCAATAAAAACGACTCAGACAGTGACAGTGAAAGACAGGAGGAACGAGATACTAAGAAGAGAAAGACAGGAAAGAAGTGGAGAAGAGGAAGATGGTGGAAGAAAGACAGGAAGAACTACCTGAAGGAAAAGATGTCATTGGTCCTGACCTGGATGACCACGGTCTGGAAGGCGTTGCGTCTGAGGGCTAAAGGTAGACGCCTGGCGATGTCTAGGAAACGAGCTCCTGGAAAACACGACACACTGGCACAGGGTAATTTAACTTGGACTATAGAGCTACCAATAACAAATACCTGTCCGGAGGGCTAAGACGCTGGGGTGGAACCCGAGGTCCGAAGTGCTGGGGAGGGAGCTGGGGCTGGCGACGGGGTCTAAAACACTGGTGTGCGCGGTGAGCTGAGGACTGAGGACCGGTTGAAGGAGGTGAAGGCTGGGGTGGCAGTGAGGGCCTGCTGGGCTCCCAGACTCCCGGTGGGGGGGCTGACATGGAGCTGGCGACTGCTGGTATGCGGCGGGACAAGGCCGGAGCGACCACCGCCAGTGAGGCCTCCAGGGAGGACTCAAGCTGCGTCTTCTGCCAGATGAGCTGTTACTGTCTCCTCACGAGGGCGGGGATCTGCCGGTCCAACCGAAACAGCTCCGTGCTCAGCGACTGGAGAGCGCATTGTCTCGGGATGCCATGATGCTAGTTCTGAGACAGAGGGAGTGGAGAAAACAGAAGAATAGGAGAAAAGAGAACAGAAGAGAGAAGAAAAGCGTCAGATGTGTTGAAGTTAGTAATTCGCTAATTTGCTTGTTCAGGTGGAGTTTCAGGTGCTGCTCGCTCTGACGCTGCTGCTCGTCATACATGGTACAACTACGAGTGCAATACTTTAAGATCTTAACAGACCAAGGCTGAGACACTGAGACTGCAGTGTTATTTATGAAGTGTACAGAGTTTTATTTGAAAATAAATTAACAATTACTATGCATCATAAACTAGCCATATTGGTCATCCCAGGAGTTTAATTTAAATAGTTAAATTTCTTTATTATCAGTGCATTGTTTCAATTAATGATTTCTGATTTTTTTTTCAGGTGCAGTGTGAGCTCTGCAGCAGGTGGGCACACTTTGAGTGTGCACAGTGTCAGCAGGAAGATGACAAAACATACTACTGCAAAAAATGTTCATAATGTAGAATGTGGTTTGGCCATGGATAATGGATTCATCCAAAAATTACGTGTATTATTTACAGTGTTCCTTATTGTTTTATATGAAAAATTCAAAATACATTTTAACTAAATTGTTTCTTCAAAAACATCTTATGTCTGTATGGTTAATATTCATATTGTGCAATTGAATTAGTGTTTAATTTGTTTAGCCTACAGTAGATTTGTAAAACATTACATTCATTAAGTGAATTAACTTATATTGCTTGAAGCACATTCTGATCTAGTAAAATGGTCTATATAATGAAATACCTGCAGTATAGATGCTGGAGGTACGTTCTGATAAGGTCATATAATCTATCTAATTATTGATTATCTTACATATTTTTGGTTGTTGTAATGTTTCTTGACTGTAAAATTACTCCTCTCCCTCTCACTGGGAAAACAGTACATCCTAACTCCTTTTTCAGAGTGATTGGAAACCCCCCATGCAGCACAGCAAACCACGGTGGAGACTATGCAAGGGCAACATGTGGGAAAGGGCACAGGAAAACTGTTTTTCATGATATTTATGTTTGAGTTTATTAAATATTAATTTAGTCATGGCAGTAAATAAGTGCACTGTATAAAGACAAGATACGTAAAAAATGTGTGTACAAACATATAAATGTGTTTAATGTGACTTTTCTGCACATGCAGGGCAAAGACAGGTTTATCCTGTCCGATCTGTAGGTCATAAACTTTACATTAGACATTAAGTTTATACAGGCCCTCGGTTACCATGTGATTATTGAAACCACCATCAATTAAAGATATGTTATAAAGTTAGAATCTAAACCAATAAGCAACAGTTCTATAACCAACAAGGCATGGAAGGCTAGTTGTCCACGTTTATCCTCAAACAGTAGCAAATTTTACTTAAAACCACATGTAACTACATACATATATTGATGTACAATACGAATATTGTAAGTACACGCCAGAAAAATAAGGTTCGTACGAAATTAACACTGGTGGTGAGTCTTTTCAAGCCATAAAGCTCAAGTCCGATTCCAAGTCCAAGTCAGTAAAGGAAAACTCTAAGTCAAGTCGCAAGTCTTTAGTGATGTTGTCAAATCAAGTCACAAGTCATCAGTTTAGTAACTCGAGTTGGACTCAATGTTGGAAAAGAGATATTCCGCAGAGCTAATAATCTAGAACAATGGCAAAGTGACAAAGGTTGAAAGTTGTTCAAACCTATGGACTCATTTCTATGGATAAGAGTGTCTGTTAAATAATGTAGAATTAAATTTAACTCAAAGTTACTGATCAAACCAACACTACTTCTCATGAACACATACCAGCTGTTCTGAAAAAGGCTTCTTTTATGGGAAGGAGGCCTCTGTGATTGCGATGAATATATTAAGGAAGCGCTTAAGTGCAAGGCAAACCTTTCACTTTTCAAAAATTTCATGGCAGACCATTGCCTTACTAAGATGTTCTGTATTCCCCGACGCTGTAAAGAAACAGAGATATACAATACAGTGCTCAATTAAGTCGTCATCCGGAAAACCCAGCAGATCTGTCCTGTCCAGGAATGATCTTGGAGCTGGTGGCGTGAATGCTCTGTGCACTCAACTACTGGATTAATCATAGCCAACAGTCTTCACAGTTAGCTGCTCTTTTTATAGCCTACATTTTGGATTAGACAGCATGACAGATATAAAATAGAAGTATAGAGAAGATAAAAGTAGGGATAAAAATATAGATGTATAGAAGTATTGTACAAATTTTTATTTTCTTTCAATAAATTCATTTTATCATTCAAGCTTCCATTAATTTCTCAACTAACTTGTTTTTAGTCACAAATCCTGCTTTCAGTTTTATTATTTTTTCTTTTTTAATAAATATAATGTTTGTTTCACTGCCTTCTAACACAACATGAGCCAGAATGAACTCCTAGGTGTTCAGTATAGAGTTTGAGAGGAACTATTGATATTTGCATTCAGGAACATATTTACAAAGACTGCTTTGTTTCTGAAGTAAATAAATAAGTTTGATCCGTGTTGTGCATCAAAGGGTTACGTGATTTAGGGATCAGAATCCTTTCACGCTTCCTATTTCACCCACTATATTGCACATACAAGAAATTAGTCTTGGAGAGTGTACATGTGTATGATATGTGATGTACTGAACAGGCCAGACAAGAACACAGACTACAGTGTAAGAAAAAGTATGTGAACTCTTTGAAATTATCTGTTTTTCTGCATTCATTGATCATAAAACATGTAGATTTGTACTGTGAGGGTGATAAAAGTGTGAATTCAGCTCTTTATCTTACAGTTATTAAGTTTCTGATTCATATTATGTGTTAATATTGGGGGACGTGAGTAATTAAACAGTAGCTTCACTGTAGTTACTACATGAAGAACACTTGACTGTAGCTTCTCCTTCATTTATCAACAGTGAGCGTTATAGAATGTTGGTGGACCCATGAGCTCTGATGTCATGATGGACTACAGGCTACGTGGGGATGTCATAAAGTTGAAGATGTGTGCGTGGTGCCGTTTTCTCTCAGTCTGTGTTAGACAGTGAATACAACACTTGCAATGATGAGCTGCTTGTGGTTATGGAGCTGCGCAGTCAAAAACAACGACTCAGACAGTGACAGTGAAAGACAAGAGGAACGAGAGACTAAGAAGAGAAAGACAGGAAAGAAGTGGAGAAGAGGAAGATGGTGGAAGAAAGACAGGAAGAGCAACCTAAAGGAAGAAGGTGATACCTATAGAAAACAACATATTTATAGTAGATACTGAATTATTTATAGTAGAAACAGAATCATTTATAGTAGATACTGAATGATTTAAAGTAGATACTGAATTATTTATAGCATATACTGATTTATTTATAGCAGATCATGAATGATTTATAGTAGAAACTGAATAATTTATAGTAGAAACTGAATCATTTATAGTAGATACTGAATGTTTTATAGTAGATACTGAATCATTTATAGTAGATACTGAATGGTTTATAGTAGATACTGAATCATTGGTGTTAGATACTTATTGATTTATAGTAGATACTGAATCATTTATAGTAGATACTGAATTATTTCTGGTAGAAACTCAGTTATTTATAGTAGATACTGAATGATTTATGGTAGATACTGAATCATTGATGGTAGATAATGAATGATTTATAGTAGATACTGAATCCTTTATAGTAGATACTAAATTATTTATAGTAGATACTGAATGATTTATAGTAGATACTAAATCATTTATAGTAGATACTGAATCATTGATGGTAGTTCCTGAATGATACTGAATCCTTAATAGTAGATACTAAATTATTTATAGTAGATACTGAATCATTTATTGTAGATACTAAATCATTTAGAGTAGATACTGAATAATGTACAGTAGATACTGAATCCTTTATGGTAGATACTGAATGAGTTGTAGCTGTTACTGAAAGATTCATAGAAGATAATCAATGATTCATGGTAGATACTGAATCATGTGTAGTGGATTCTGAACTATTGATAATGGATGTAATTTGTAATAGATTCTTTAAATTTCATAGTAATTAATCATTAAATGTAGAAAATAGTATATATAATGTATATGTGTGTATAATTGTAGTAAATTTGGGAACATTGTAGGTTTTTATACAATAATATTGTAATTTAAAGATATTGTGTGTGTTTATAATTTTATCACAAATAGGAAATATTAAAGGTTTAATTGAGGTTTAAATTATTTTAATTAAAAAAATGTCAAGAGTGTAAAATAACTGGAGATGTTTAATAATGTTGAAATAGAAAAGCAGGTGATCTCTGCTGAAACACTGACTCTATTCATTCATGTTGAAGGAGACAAAGGGATGAAGACGATGATGGCCGGTGAAGCGGAAGCTGAGGCCATCATACAATTCATTAACGTCAATATTGACGAGACAGAGGGGGACGATGTGGACAAACCTCTGGGTGAGTAAAGAAAATGGCCACCATGTAATATGCTAATGAATCAGCTGGACAGCTGTTGATATTTCTTCATTTTAATTTAGAAGACGAGCTGCTGGAGAACATCACCGTGGAAGCTGATGGAGAAGCTGTCAGAGGGCTGACCATCAACCTGGACGAGTTCCAGACTCTGGGTGAGAAAAAGAAATCAATACCAGACGAGATCACAATAATGTAGATACATTTTTACTGTCTGTTCATTCATAAAGGTTTATTAAACTATAGCTGTTATTATTTCTCATATAAAACTGTTCACACCACACGGTTATGTATTCAAATAAGAATCATTTGTAGCATCACAGCAAACAGTGAGACAGAGAAAGACATTGCCTCTCTTCATAACCTGCACATTCATTCACTTCTTTGTATTGAGAAGTAATGTTTATTTAATGTTTTGAAATTTTATTTTTACAGATGATAATCAGCTAATGACAATGATGGATAAAACAATTCTGGATGATCTACTCCACATCGACCTGGACGACAGGGGGCTCTGCGGAGACCGTCCTCTCAGTAAGTGATGGAGATGGTCAGTGGAAATATTAGGATTGAACTCAGATGAAAAAGCTGATCATATATATTGATGTGAAAACAGAGAACTGGATGAAAAACATGAGAATGGTGATAGAAGCTGAAAGCGAAGCCATTCTCATGACTCCAAACCTGGAGGACAGTAATCAGGACACTGCAGAGAGCCCTCTGGGTAAGTAAAGGAAATTAGAAGATGTCATGATGAGGAGGTAGCTGGAGAAACTGCTGATATTAAGTTCATGTAAAAACAGGTGTTCAGCTTAATAGGAGCTCTAATCTGTCTCAATGAATCAGTTCAATATAGTCTAGATTACATGTTACATGTAGGAATAGAAGAAGACACAGATTCGGCTGAAGCTCAGGCTGGATGCTGAAGCCACTGGTGACCAAATACACCCTGATAGAAAGAACTATCAAATATTCTGGTGATAATAGAGAAGTTACTAACAATTCCAATGAATCCTGTATTCATAATCCTTTATAAATGCATTCATAAGATATTATATCACATCTTATAATACTGAGCATAAGTGGGTATAGTTAGTAAAAGTAGACATAATTATATGTATAGGATTTTATAAAAAATGAGTATATGAGTTTATAAAGTCAGATTCCATAATCATTATAAGATCTGTTCAGTTATTAGTTCACTACAAATAAATTCATCTGTTAAATTCACACCACATAGAAAAGTTTCTTTAATGTTAGTAAAGATGCTGAAGTGCTGCTTCACTGTAGCTGTGCTGGTCGTCACTGTTGTAATGTGTATGTGTGTTATACAGGAAACACAGCAGAACTTTTTAGGCTCATATTACTATTAATATATTCATATTTACAGTCTTCTAATGAGTGAATATTATAATGTGTTATAAAGCAGGACGAGTTAGAATAAATGTAAATAGAACATGAAGAGAAATTCATTTGAAACATGTTGTGATGTGAAAGCTGGTTATTAATTCTGTGCTGGAGGAAAGATTATTGGAGAAAAGCTCGGTCACTGATTATCTGATTTTGTCCTCCAGTTAAAACAGACGTCCTAATGAATGGCTCTCCCGAGGAGGAGCCTAAAAGAAAGAGACAAACAAGAAGAAGAACAAGAGGAAAGGGGCGAAATGATCCAAAAATAACAAAGTCTCCACCAGAGACCCCGACCCAGAGGCCCACAAACAAAACTGGATAGAGACAAACACCTGATGAAGACAAACACCTAATGGAGACAAACAACACTGAATAGAGACAAACAAAACCGGATAGAGACACACACCTGATGGAGACAAACAACACAGAATAGAGACAAACATCTGATGGAGACAAACAACAGAGCATAGAGACAAACAAAACCCGATAGAGACAATTACCTGATGGAGACAAACAACACCGAATAGAGACAAACAACACTGAACAGAGACAAATACCTGAAGAAGACAACACCGAATAGAGACAATAAAAAACGGATAGAGACAAATACCTGATGGAGACAAACAACACCGAATAGAGACAAACAACACTGAATAGAGACAAACAAAAACGGATAGAGACAAATACCTGATGAAGACAAACCAAACTTGATGGAGATAAAAAAAACAATAGAGACAAAAACCTGGAAAGACAAACAGAAACTGTTAAAGACACACAAACACAAACTGACACACACTCTCACAGAGAAATCACACTCACACAGAAAAATCACACTCACAAAGAGAAATCACACTCATACAGAGAAATCACACTCACACAGAGAAATCACACTCACAAAGAGAAATCATACTCACACAGAAAAATCACACTCTCACAGAGAAATCACACCCACACAGAGAATTCACACTCACACAGAGAAATCACACTCACACAGAGAAATCACACTCTTACATAACTGCATGAAAAAAGACCAAAACAAGAATAAAATATTAAAAATATCTTGCAGCGTCTTTTTCTTCATTATTACTGTAATACAGATACTTTACTGAATAACTGAGTGAAAGATACACGGTGTGGGGTAAAGACCCCCAAAACACAACCTATATCTAAGTGAATGTGTGCCTTGTACAATTGAAGCCCACTTGTTGCCTAATAAGCCCACTTACAGTTTTATTTCAGGAGAAATATGAATTTTAATAACTAATAAGCTTAATGGTTTAAGAGGTTTTTAAGATAATGACTAATGAACAATGTGTTTATATGTTAGGAGTTAATAATTATCCACCATCCTATCATAAACTAATACATATGGAAATAAACATCCCCAATCAAATGACATACTGTAACACAAATAATATAATAATAAACAACGTTTGAAAATATGTAAATAAGTTATTTATTGTGTTATTTATTGTTTGGGTACAATTTGACATTAGTTTACTATATTAATAATAACAACACAGCCAAACAATATTGAATCTAAAATAGTCATTACTAATGAAGAAGAAGGTCTGAGATCTGAGACTGATCACAATAAGCTCTGCTAGTTCTGGATTTTACTCTTTAATCTAAAGCACATTAGCTAGATTAAATAATGATCAGTGTTAAGAGAACAGTAGATGTAATGAAACACTTTCATGTTGATTTCTGTAAATAAGAGGGTAAAAGAACACTGTGTCTGTTAGCTTGCAGGCTAAGATTAGTTAGCTAGTCACTTTTATTAAATTGTGTATGTGTGAGTATATGAGTGGTTGTGTGTGTAGTGTATATACGTGAAGGATACTTAATTGCAGAGGGCTATTGATATTGTCTGTTACAGTTCAGAATATGTTTAAGTGCTTTATCACAAGTGTGTGTGTGTGTGTGCAGTGTGAGTTTGGTGTGAAATATTTATAGTCTGGAAAGAGTGACATGTGATTGCAGTGAAGTTATACTCCGAACTGTTGAGAGAAATTAAATGTTAGCTCCTCTTATTTGTGTTTTAGTGAATTGAATGTCAATAAAGATTGTTAAATACCGTCTGCTTAAGTATTGGTCATTGGCAGGTGCTACCAATGCCCTAATCAGAGCGGTGCATGCTGGGGGCTGGAGTTTTTGGCCGCAGATTTTGCTCATGCGACCTTGCCTTCCTTCGTGACCTCTAGCTACACCTCTTAGGTCTCTGCCTATGGAGTGCTCCTTGACCTTTGACCCTGGGATCACCTAACCCTAACCCTCTGCCTAAGGCCTATGTGTCCCAAGGCCTATGATCTCCTTGACCCTTGACCCTAGGCACACCGAGTTCAGAAATCCCTAACCCTAAATATTGTGAGGCCGGTTGCTCCTTGACCTTTGACCCCAGGGCCACCACACGCCGACCCTTTGACCTACGGCCTTCAAACTCGACGTGCTCCATCGATCTATGACCTAGTTCACACATGCATAGTTTGGTGTCTCTAGGGTCTTTCTTCTTTTCGCAGCACCTTGAAACCCACATCTTTCTGAGTCATAGGCCCGAATGGGAAACACACACAGGTCTGTATCGCCCTGACCTTTTGACCTATGGCCTTTAAACTCAAGGTGTTCCATTGACCTATGACCTAGTTTAAGCTTGCATAGTTTGGTCTTTCTAGGGTCTTTCTTCTTCTTGCAGAATCTTGAAACGCATGTTTTGCTGAGTCGTCACTATAGGCTTGAATGGGAAACACATGCATGCCTGTATCTCCCTGACCTCTTGACCTACACCCCTGAAACTAGAGGCTGCCTCTTGGACCCCAGGTGCCTCTGACACTGCCGAGTGTTGCGCTCCTGCGACCTTGCCTTCCTTCGTGACCTGTGGCTACACCTTTTAGGTGTCTGCCTAGGTTCTCCTTCCTAGGTTCTACCTCGGGTGGTGCGGCAGTTAGCTGCAGCAGCTACTTCAATAAATGAGGCCTGCTGCGTGAGTCTGATGGCCAGAAGCGTCGCATGAGAAGGCGCAAGCAAGCCGGGGTGCTTGGCTAATGGCTAACCCCAGATAACCAGCCATTCCATCGCTTCTTCTCTCAAACGTCTGTTCCTTAGAGAATAAACTGGACTTCCTCCAACTGCAGCAGGCTACCCAACGGGGTTTTCAGAGATTGCTGTGTTTTCGTGTTTACGGACACATGGATGACAAGCTTGACTCTGGCCTGCTGTGCTTCCCTGCAGACAGAGACGCTGAGCTGTGCGGTAAGACTCGAGGTGGGGGCCTGTGTGTTTACATCAACACTGAATGGTGTAGAAATGCGGCGCTAGTCTCAAGTCACTGCTCACTGCTGGTGAGTTTTGCGATTGGCAGAGCGAGACCGTTTTATCTGTCGAGAGAGCTGAATACACTGTACATAGTAGCGGTGTTCTTAGCCCCCAGTTCTAATGCTAAGCCGCACTGAACTGTACAGTGCCATCAGCGATCTCCAAAACACACACCCAGACGGACTGAATCCCCAAAATTCACCAGTACGTGGATTTTGCAACCCGAGGGGCTAACATGCTGGATCTTGTTTACACAAACATCCCTGGCCGCCCCCACTGCTGCTTTTCTGATCACCTCTCTGTAATGTTTACTCCAGCATGCAGACCACTCATCAGACGTGCCAAAACGGACAGCCAGGAGCTATCTCTGCTCTTCAGGACTGTTTTGAGCACACTGATTGGGAGATGTTCAGAGATGCAGCAACTTCTACTGACTCCATCAACCTGGAGGAGTATACCGAATCAGTGACTGGCTACATCAGCAAGTGCTCTGATGATGTTACTGTCTCCAAACTCCTCACAACTCTCTCCATCCAGAAATCATAGCTGCCTGCAGAGGTGCGCATGCTGCTATGAATCCGGGACAAGACTTGACTTTCAAGTCAGGGGATAAAGCAAGCCTCCGGATGGTTAGAGCCAAGATTTCCCGGGCCATCGGTGATGCCTCCCTTCCAGATGTGCTTAATAAATTCTATGCTCAGTTTGAAGCACAAAATGTCACAACGGCGAGGTAAACCACACCTCCTCAGAATGAATAGGTATGGTGTCTGTCCACTGCTGATGTGTGGAGAACTCTACACAGAGTCAACCCACGGAAAGCTCCAGGATCTGACAGCATACTGGGCAGAGTGCTCAGAGAATGTGCTGAACAGCTGGCTGACGTTCTCACAGACATATTCAACATCTCTCAACATCACTGCAATCGTTCCAACATGCTTCAAATCCACCACCATCATCCCTGTGCCAAAATAGTCTCCTGTGTCCAGCCACAATAACTACCGTGCATTTGCACTCACTCCCATCATCATGAAGTGCTTCGAGAGGCTTGTCATGAGGCACATTAAAGACCAGCTCCCTCCTTCACTGGACCCACTGTAATTTGCATATCGCCCAAACCGCTCAACAGATGATGCCATCACCTGGACAAGAGAGACCCCTACATCATAATACTGTTTATAGACTTCAGTTCAGCATTCAACACAATCACCCCTCAGCAGCTGATCAGAAAACTGAGTCTGCTGGGCCTGAACACCTCCCTGGGTAACTGGGTACTGGATTGAGTGAGAGACCTCAATCAGTCAGGATAGGTAGCAAAACCCATCAGGGCTGTGTGCTCAGTCCACTACTATTCACTCTGCTAACTTATGACTGTTCTGCAAAGTACAGCACAAACCGCATCAAGTTTGCTGATGACACGACTGTGTTGGGTCTGATCAGCAAGAATGATGACTCAGCGTACAGAGAGGAGGTCCAGCGGTTAACAAACTGGTGCAGAACCAACAACCTGTCTCTGAATGTGGATAAAACTAAGGAGATAACTGTTGACTTCCAAAAAGGGCGAGGTGACCACCCCCCTTGAACATTACCAGCTTTGCTGTGGAAATAGTCAGGAGCCCCACGTTCCTCTGTGTCCACATCACTGAGAACCTCACCTTGTCTCTCAACACCAACTCCATAGCCAAGAGAGTCCAGCAGCACCTCTACTTCTTGCGAAGACTGAAGAAAGCTCATCTCCCCCCTCCGATACTAGCACATCTGGAAAGGAGACATCACTGTCACATGCAGGTTGAGGTGACTTATAGTTGGTGATAGCCTGGATGCCCTGCCACATGCGCCATCCATTCCTCACACAGACTTTTTTCACTGCTGCCGTCCGGCAGAAGATACTGGAGCATCCATGCCGCCACTGCCAGACTCTGCAACAGCTTTGTTCCTCAAGCTGTCAGATTTTAAAACCCACAGGGATAGATTTGAATACGCCCTCATACCCATACACTACACTTACACATACACTTCTTTTAATGCTCTACCTGCACTGTCTGAAATATTGCTGCTGTCACTTTTTACTTCTACCTGTACCAAGTCTTACCTCAGTAAATGCTGTTTACACTGTTTACTTCTACCTCTACCAAGTACTTCCTCAGTAACTGCTGTGTCTACACTGTTTGCTTCAACCTCTACCAAGTCTTACCTCAGTATCTGCTCTGTTTACTTCTACCTCTACCAAGTACTATCTCAGTAACTGCTGTGTTCACACTGTTTACTTCTACCTCTACCAAGTACTACCTCAGTAACTGCTGTGTTTACTATGTTTACTTCTACCTCTACCAAGTACTACCTCAGTAACTGCTGTGTTTATACTGTTTACATTTACTACTAACAAATACTACCTCAGTAACTGCTGTAGCATATTCAAAACCTTTATACATGAACTTATACGTTGATTGTCTGATTTGGCGAAGAGCTTATTCTCTACCTTTCATAAATACCAAAGGCTTCTTGCAACCCCTACATCCGGCCTGAAGTGTTGAGGCAGAGGAACTATTCACCACATTGTTTATTCACACATACAAGGAATTTGTCTTGGTGAGGCACACGTTTGACATGTAACAAGAAAAATATTACACAGAGAAACACGATACAATAAATAGAATAAGAATAAGGAATAATACGAGTAATAAAGAGCTAGGAAAGGTGCTAATGAAATATGTGAAAAACTGTGCTTATACATGTACGGATATTCTACACATAAGTAAGTCTAAGTAGACTAGGTTAGGTATAAGTTTGAAGTACAGGGCGACCACTGTGGTTCATGAGAGTAACAGCTCTGGGGAAAAAGCTGTTAGCATGTCTGGTTGTGCTGGTCTTGATGGTCAAGAGTGTACTGGAAGATGTAATGTCCAGGATAAGAGGGGTCAGCTGTAATTTCGCATCCAATGATCCGCTTTGCTGTCCTGATTATGCGCTGCAGTTTGGCTTGTTCTTGTGAGGTGGAGGAACCATATCATATCGTTGATTGTCTGATTTGGCGAAGAGCTTATTCTCTACTTTTCATAAATATCAAAGGCTTCTTGCAACCCCCACATCCGGCCTGAAGTGTTGAGGCAGAGGATTTATTCACACATACGAGGAATTTGTCTTGGTGAGGCACACGTTTGACATGTAACAAGAACAATATTACACAGAGAAACACGATACAATAAATAGAATAAGAATAAGGAATAATACGAGTAATAAAGAGCTAGGAAAGGTGCTAATGAAATATGTGAAAAACTGTGCTTATACATGTACGGATATTCTACACATAAGTAAGTCTAAGTAGACTAGGTTAGGTATAAGTTTGAAGTACAGGGCGACCACTGTGGTTCATGAGAGTAACAGCTCTGGGGAAAAAGCTGTTGGCATGTCTTGTTGTGCTGGTCTTGATGGTCAAGAGTGTTCTGGAAGATGTAATGTCCAGGATAAGAGGGGTCAGCTGTAATTTTGCATCCAATGATCCGCTTCGCTGTCCTGATTATGCGCTGGAGTTTGTCTTGTTCTTGTGAGGTGGAGGAACCATATCAGATGGTTATGGAAGATGTACTGGATGGACTGGATGATTGCTGTGTAGAACTGGATCATCAGAGTCTGTGGCAAGTTGAATTTCTTCAGCTGTCTCAGGAAGAACATTCTTTGCAGTGCTTTCTTGGCTATGGAGACGGTGTTTCTTTCCCACTTTAGGTTTATAGTGGTGCCCCGGAACTTAAGTGACTCCCCATTGGAAACCACATAGTCATTGCACTACACCAGGAGAACAGCTGCTCAACTTCCTTTCTGTAGGCAGACTCATCACCGTTGGTGTCATCTGCAAATTTCGGCATCTTCACAACTGGAGATACAGTCATTTGTGTAGAGACTGAAGAGGCGCGGGGAGAGCACTCTGTGGTACTCCAGTACTGAGGGTCCGGAGGTCTTCTGTTGGTCAGAAAATCCACAATCCATCAACTCATGGATTCTGGCACTGACAGCTACGGTGTTAAATGTCGAGCTAAAGTCCACAAACAGAACTCTAGCGTAAGTTCCAGGACTGTCAAGATGGTGTAGATGAAGGGCAGAGCCAGGTTGACAGTGTCTTCGACAGACCTGTTAGCTCTGTATGCAAACTGCAGGTGGTCCAGCAGAGGGTCTGTAATGGCCTTCAGATGGGCTAGGACCAGGAGTTCAAAGACCTTCATGACTACAGAGGTTAGGGCCACTGGCCTCTAGTCATCAAGTCCAGTGATGGTGGATTTCTTGGGGACTGGAATGATGGTGGATGTTTTGAAGCAGGTAGGCACCGAGCAGAGTTCCAGTGATTTGTTAAAAATGTCAGTGAAAATCATAGCAATCTTTCAAGGTAGATGGAGAGACTGAATCAGGTCCTGGGACTTTTCTCACCTTCCATGAGCTTGATGTAGAAGCAGATTCCTATGCCTTTGCTTTTCCCGCTGAACTCCGCATCTTTGTCCACTCTAACCGGGAATACGCAGCGCACTGTCTGGGGTCTGATCACAGAGCCAGGTCTCGGTGAAACAGAGGGCAGATGCGTTTGGATAGTTGGTTTGGTTTGGTTGAGCAGAAGTAGTTCTTCCATTTTGTTGCTGAGAGATCGCAGATTTGAGAGGAATATGGACGTTAAAGTTGTACGAAACCCGCGCTCGTCTGCCCCTTCGCTGGGCCCTCCGCCGGCCAAGCAGAGCCAGCGCACCCGCTGTGAGAATTTCCAGAAAACCAATTCCAGCAGGAACGTTGTCCCTAAAGGTCAGTAACTGTTCCTTACTCCCTGCTGGACAATGGACCATGGGTAGAATGGTCACTATTTTAACTATGTGTGTTAAAATATGTAAAACTGTTATTCATTAGCATCCACTTTATTATGTATCCACTTCTTTCCACTTTCTTTTCTTTTAATCTGCAAAGACATTTGATGATTTAAGCTAAATTAACCTTTGAGGAACGTACTTTTGGTTTCATATACTAGTTTTTCTGTTTTAACAGGGGATCTGTAACTGTTTACTTTATATTCTTGTATCTTGTGTTACAATAGTCGGTCAGGTTCTTTTCTCCTGGTCACCCTGTGTCTCCTGACTACTTGGTTGCTGAAACACAGTTTGCAAAACTGGAGAGACATGTGCGTTGACATGGGCATCTCTCTAATAGGAGGTCAAGCATTCATTTAGTTCAACCAGCGTGCTAGTCTTCCCTAAACTGTTCCGAAGCACAGTCAACAACCCCATGTTACAATCCTTTACTGCTCTCAGACAATTCAACTTCTCTACCTGGGCCTCATAATACTCTTCCATGGTCTCAACCTCAGTGGAGCGAATACAGTTTGATTTTACGGGTCATCAGTGACAAAAAAGGACCAAGTCCCATTTCTTTTGGATGTTCAAACTCTTTTGATATGCGGTCTATCTGTTCTGGATCCAGTGGGCTGTGCTTAATGGAGTTTTCTGCCTCCCCTTCTGTGGATCGCACCTGTTGGACCTCTACTGGGGCTGTGTGTAGCAGTTTTACGATCTTACTGCTGTGACTAGAATCTGAGCTCAACTGCTCTTCTGCTTTAGGCTTTGCAGATTCCAGAAGTTCCATTTTCTCCTTCTCTAGCTGCTCTATTCTTTCCTGTAGTGCTTTGAGGGAATGTTGTGTTTGTTCACACGTATTCTGCGCATCAATGGTTGCACGTTTATAGTCGGCACACTCCTGTACGAGTCGTGCCCTTTCCTCTTCCCGCTCAGTCATTAACATGCTATGCCACTGTCTGAACACCTGAACAGAACCCTCAAGGTCTTTCTTCTTCATACACTTTGCTAAGATGGTTAAGCACTGCTCCTGACTCCAACTTGAGTCTTCTGGGATGCTAAACATTTTACATAGATTAACTTTCCGCTTGGAGCATAATTTGTCTAACATCTTTATAAGACCAGCCTCGAATGAAGCTCTGTCTACAATAGCTGTTGGCACTTTAACCTTAGACGTAAACATCTTTACACAAAACAGTGAACACTTAAGACAAACAACCCCTGCGTCTTCTCAGATGAGGTACTTTAAGCACATATAATGGGCAAGGGCCAACACTCTGCCCCCCTGCATCTTTTGTTCCAAGTAAACACCTTGAGAATATCACAGTTTAGCAATGGATAAGGGCACTCCCTACACCCATGTCCTCAGGATACACCTTGAAAGGTGTGCGTCCCAAAAGACCAGTATCTGGCCAGGAAACACCCTGCAGACCCTGCTAGACTAGCTAGGCTCACATACAAGGACAAACATAGACAGCACAACTCTCTTCTTCTGACAGCTCTCTTTGCCCACAAACTCGTTCTTAAGTTCTGGTGGACTCACCGAATGCAGCTTGGTTAGATGTCATCAGAAAGAGAATCAGCACCCCATCCGGATTAGGAAGCCAATTCTGTCTCTGGGCTGGCTGCTGCGGCTTGAAGCGACTGAAGACGTCCAGAAGAACCACCGAGGAACTGGGCCAACCGGAAACTCGACAACCGGGCAATCGGGAACCGGAAAATTGTCAACCGGGCAGAAACACCAATGTTGTAACTTCGTCTTTTGCCGTCAGAATGAAGAGGGAGACCAGTTCAGAGAAAAACGTTGATTCAAAGGGCTGCAGTTCCTGAGTAGAGTGGTTCCCAAATAGAAGTTCCCAAGATAACACTGCAGGGTATATGGCCCTATATGGTGGGGGTTAACAAAAGCCCTGATCTTACCGTGAGCTCGGCAGCTTCCTGTCTAATAAGATTCATACAAGCTATAAGTTATATAAAAAAGATACAACACTACTGAGCTATAACATGTGTTTCATGGAGCAGAAGATATGATGACTTGCCTATAACTGGAATGTAAATGTTTATCCAAGCTTAGCTGCAGGAATCTGTGAGGGCAACTGATAACAAAATTACCCTTGTATGGTTGTCTAAATACAGTACATGTTAGTGCTGTCGAAATGAATGATTAATCCAAGAGATTAATAAAAAAAGAATAATATTAATAAACCTCAATACTGATTGATGCCTTTCTCATATGTACTAGATAGATAGATAGATAGATAGATAGATAGTACAAAAGTACAAAACACAGTACAAAAAACAATAAGGTATATAAAGAATAAAGAATTCCAATTCCCAATAGGCTTTGTTCAGCCACAAAAGCAGCTGGTTCTCAAAGTTCTTTGAGCCAGTGCGTGCCCTCCTTGGCCTGAAGATCAGCCCTGCAACAGTAAACAGTCTTTCACAGGCTGCTGAGGCAGGAAGTGCCGTATTAAGTGATAGCTGGCACACAGCTGGAAAGGACTTTAGTACCTCTACTGGGTCTCCTGGTCACCCCGGGTACGCATCCAACTGCTCGGTCGTTTCAAGAGGGCTGGTCTTCTTCAAGGAGGAAAAGAAGTCCTCTTCCTCAGATGATTGGAAGCCCTCACTGATGTGATTCTCGGCTTCACAGTCCAAGTGGCTTCTGATATAGTCAAGACCTGTGGAATAAAAAACAAAAATCTATTTACATTATATGACACTATTGTAATTATGCATTGGATAGTGTGTGTGTGATTAATTGTCAGTTCAAACTCATTTCACTGTTTCCATAGAAATTACACGTATTAAGGGGAAGTCAAGAAGTGAATTCCACCTTGTAGCAACAGGCCTTACGAGTTGGAGTTTGCAGTGGTCTTCAATTACTTCAGATGAAGTGGTTGATCTTGAACTTTTGTTCCACAGGCTAGAACATTTGGCAAATGTGGACATTGACACACGCTTGTGCAATGGCTTGATCTCTGCATCAACTGTAGACATTCAATTGAGGAGGTGGCAGGCGCAGCGATGGTGCTTGGGTACCTAGTATTCCATGTAGTCATCTTCATCCAACAGGGCACCGGCATCAACAAATTCAACACCCTCAACGCTTTAATCTTCTTCATCGTAATCATGATTTTGGCCACCATCATCCTCTTCTCCATCACTCTCTCAGGATTGTTGTTCTCATTAATCTGCCCATAAATTCTGAAGTCTTTTAGGAAATTTGATCCATTGTTGTAGTGTGAACGATCTTCTCTCTGATATTGAATTCTGTGTGAATATCATTTAGGGCACCAGCCAGGGCAGAAAAAATATGTGACCCTGTAAGTTGCTTGCATGCCAGGGCAGCACAGGATCTCTGCATGTTCTGGGGGTGAAACCAGTGTGCAGTGACACCAATGAAACCACGATGAAGTCTGTTGTTGAACTCAATTTCACTAAGGGCAGCTTTTAGTTTTCTTTTCATTTTAACAGAGGCCTTTTTGACTTTGTTTACAAAAGTATTGCGTCTCATGACATTTGTATTTGGCCGAAGATGTTGCACAAAATTAATGAAGCCCTGTTGCTGGACAATGTGTGGTGGGTGCAAGCCGTGGACAATGAATTTGAGGACAATTTTATTCACACTTGCCTGGGACACTCTTTGAGTCTCCCACAGCTTGGTTTGTTTGAAGGGTGGGGCCAAAGAACCTTCAGTGGATGACTTCCTTTTGAGGGCTGCTGAGGTAAGTTGCGTGTACCTCTCTAGACGAGTGGGGTGTTTCTTCTGTGGAGAAAATAAATGCACAGGCACAGATTGAGATCGATATTTTTTCTCTTAAACCACAAGCTCATGCTTGAAGTTCATGAATGAAGATCAGACTACAAGTTAGGCAGCAGTTTCACTGGTATATGCAATTATGTTGAGCAGACCAGAATATTGCCACTTAAAGCTGTTTTGGAACCACAAGCAGCTGCTGGTGTAGCAGATGTAATAATTTACTTTAATTAATTTCACAGAACATCCCCCTTTTTTATTTCATTTTGAGCGTTCTTAGTAGTTCTATATGGCATATGGGAGTACCAGCTTATTGTGTTCATTCTCAGCACCCGTAGTTTTCTTTGTGTCGTTGCTTTGGCGCAGTTGTCTCCTCAGTCTGCTTGGAGCTCGACTGAGAGAGGTGCGTTTGTGTAGTGCTCTTCATAAATGGCTCATTTTGGTCTAAACTGTGAATTTAGGAGCGTTTCTAAAATGTTTTTGATAAAGAACATGGCGACATGCACTACAGGGTTGCAAGAAATGTTTCTGAGTTTTAAAAAGTTTTTATTGAGCATAGCTGCACGATGTTCAGTAAGCTGTTTACTCCCTCTGTTGGTTGAGAAAGAATTAGCGTCTTGGCTTTGCGCCTAATTTTCATATTGTTCTTTTTGTGTTAGGCATTTTGTGAGAAACTGTTGATGCCAAAATATCTTTCTGCTTTGCTCTAAATGATTTTTATGCAGAAGGAAAAATACACAAAGACTGAAGCTGATTCCGGTGTCCTGACCTTTATTACACCCACACACAATGCAGATTAAAGAAGGGTAGCAGGAACGCGAGGTCCGGCTACATTGGTGCCGTGACCCAGATATCTTCACTTCAGATCATCGCCAGTGTGTTCGCCAGCGGTTGCCAAGTCTGGTATTTGGATGTTTGATGGACAGTTTGTATTCTTCCTCAACTGTTAGATTTTTGCCTCAAATCGAGAACCCAAAGCTTGTCATGGAAATACTCAAACAGCACTACAGTGAGGTGACTTATTCTTCTATGCCCCTCGCAGACTTCTATAATACAGTCCATCATGTTGGTGAAAATGTTATGGACTATTGGCTTCATCAAAATAAAGCAGTGGACATAGCTAATGAGTGCCTGAGAAGACAGGGCCCTAGCATTGAAGAGCCTAGTCGAGAGGTTACAATGATGTTTATAAAACATTGCCTGGATCCTGCTCTTTCGAGCATATTGAGGTTCAAGGCTATGAGTCTGGAAGTCCGTTGGTCAACCAACCTCACTCCACGAGGACGCCACAGGGAAGGCTCAGCCAAGTGTAGGTGAGTGCCGGGCAGGTCAGAGTGTCTGTAGATCCTCTTGGGCTCCAGGCAGAAAGACAGGACCTCGCTATGGATAAGTTAAGTCTGGTTGGACCTGTAAAGAGACCCTTTGACCCTTATCAAAGCTAAGAAAAATAAAATATCATGATGCATATCATGTACTATAATTTTTAAAATTATAAAATGAATGTTAACACAATATTATACATTTGTAGTATAAGAGAAACGTAGAGCAAAAGATTTTAAATTATTATTAATATTATTATTATTATTATTATTATTATTACTGTAAAAGTCTTAAATCAGAGGAAACTGCACATGTAAAGTTCTTCATCACACACACACACACACACACACACACACACACACACACACACACACAGACACTTCTACAACTTCTGCAGCTGCTGTAAAGAGCAGACTAACCCTGTTTATCAACACTGAGAAAAACAAAGACCACCTCAATACGGGGGCAGTAGAAAGCAGTGGTCAGTCATTGGTTCAGAATCATTCAGCAGTAATGAGTTTAATCCAGATTTACTTTATCTTGCAGGTGGCTATTAAACACATCCACATAGATGATGTCCCAACAGTTACTGTGGTGAGTGTAAACACACACTCTCTCTCTCTTCTGCTATCAGTAGTGTGGAGCTTGTGTGGAGATGAAAATAAATAAGATTGTATGGGAGGAACAAGGGATAAAAAATGAACAACAGGGTAGGAGTGCTGAAGTCTGGAGGAGCACTATGTGGAACAGTGTGTTCTGTTATAGGTTGTGGATGGAGAAGAGGAGGAGTGGCCACTGGAAGTGGTGCTGATGGAGAAGGCGGGTGAGGCTGAAGGGGCTTCTGTGGCACTGCTTGACTGGTATGAGCTGCAGGACGAGCTCGTCATAGTGATGGAGCGGCCGGTGCCCTGCATGGACCTGCTCAAGTACACCAAGAGCAAAGGAGGTTGCTTAGAGGAGGAGGAAGCCAAGGTGAGAGACAGTGCTGCTAAAAAACACACCCTCACCTACTGAGCCTGGATTTCATTTCAAATCCACAAACACAGTTTTCCCCTTTAACCTCAAACAGAGTACAAGCATGTATGTACAATATATATAGAAATCTATGTAGAAATATCATATCATATATTTATAAACATAGTAAACAATCAGTTTTCCCTGAGAACTCTTTCTCTTTATGAGCTCCTGCATGTCTCTCCAGTGTAGCTTCATCCTCTCTTTCATACTGTAGGTCATCCTGAGGCAGCTGGTGGAGAAGATGATCGCCATCCACTCTAAAGGGGTCCTGCACCGTGACATTAAACCAGACAACATCCTGGTACAGATGGACCCTGAGGGTCTTCGTGTGCGAGTGCTGGACTTCGGCTGTGGCTGCTTCTTGAAGGAAGACCTCGACAGCAGCTACTGTGGATTCGGAGGTTTGATTCTATTTAAATCTAATACATTAGTCATAACGGACCACTAATGATGTAGTTATCATGTTAGACTCTCTAAACATCCACACGTGTCCACTCACTGTGATTGTTGTTCTTTAAAGAAACACCAAACTACTCCAGGTTAGTGCAGGGGTCCATCCAGGCTGAACCGTACACAGTGTGGCAGATCGGAGTCGTGCTGTACGGCATGCTCACTGGATTGGTCCCATTTTGGTCCTCCAGAGGAATCCTTACAGATGATTTCTACAGACCAGCTTACCTGTCCCCAGGTAAGTGTCCACACACAACGGTCTGCAGAGTCACGCTTGTTCATGTACTTGTTCAGAAGCACCTTCACCCAGAGAGGGGTGCGTATCTATCACGCTCTCTCTTTCTCTCTCTCTCTTACACACACACAAAGAAACACACAGTTCTGACCAAACCTGTCTCTGTGTCTCTGCAGAGGCTGGGGATCTGCTAAAGAGCTGTCTGGACAAGCAGCCTCAGAGAAGATCCTCCCTCCGTGACATACTGCAGCACCCCTGGCTGCAGTGACCACCGCCAATCAGCTGATTTCATTCCTCCTCTTTATTTCCCTAAATTTAATACATTTACTTAATACCTTCATCGTGTTCCTTTTTTCATCCAGTGCCTTTAATTTGTTCTTGATGTATTACTCAAATTTCAATGCTCATAACTTAGTTCCTTTTATTGAGTACCATTATTTTATTAACTTTAAAGTAACATAAAGTAGTGAGTTTTAATCCAGATGTAGTAGATCAGCTAGATGTGTTAGGTATACACATTTGTACTTCCTTAGTTTAGAACTAGAGTGATGAAGCTGATGTTGTTAACCAACAGTAGAACTCAATAGTCACCCAAACAGTTTCTGTAAAGAAAATCTATCATCAAAACTTCTTATAAACCACATCCAGGTCTTTAGTAAGATCACGCAGGCATGGGCGTGGTAGTGTGGGGAGAAGTGGACCTGACTACCCAGGGCCTGAGTAGGGAAAGGGGCCCATGAAAATCCTTGTGTACTGGGATGGACAGGGGTCCACTGACATTGAGATTGTACAGGGCCCATAATTTGCTGATACGCCCCTGCACGCAGGTGTGGGGATGTGGTTTAGGACACAGCGTGACTTACTGTGAACTATAAGATCAAACAGATCTGCAGACGGTCACTTTACACAACAGGGTCTGTTTAACAAACTACTTCAGGACCAACCCCCTTGTGCACCTATGGTTAAATAAACGTTGCCAAAGTGCCCCCTAGAGTAAAAAAAGTGCCCTGTTAGCTGTTAGAGTTAGATGTTTTGCAATAAATTATGATGGTGTGCTATCTAGAACCAGAAAGATTGATAATCTGTCTAATGAGTGCCTTTCCAATAGAGAAGGGCGCATCATTCCTCTATTGCACTACTAGACAGTGTACCAAAGGGTGCCTTTTCTAGCAGAGAAAATGGGATGCAGTGCTGTACCGGGTTGTCCTACAATGGTACTTGATGAAGTACCTGTGTAGGTGCCCCTCTAATTGAGAAGAGCGCCTCCAGTGGGTATAACATGATGTAGTACACTATAGTGTTGTCCTACAATGGTACCAGTCGAAGTGCCTATGTAGGTGCCCCTCTAATTGAGAAGAGCCCCTCCAGTGGGTATAATGTGATGCAGTGTACTGAATGTATATGGGTGAGAATGAGATGGTTCTGAATGGTGGCTCTGTCAGTGGATTAAATGTGATGTGGTGATCTGTATGTGCTCTCAGAAAGGGATAAACTTGTACCCGGCTAGATGCCCTTCCAAGTGAGAAAACATGATGGAGTGCCCTAACAATGTCAATCTTTGGCCAGTGGGTGCCATAATAACAGTCTAGGCGTCCCATGAAATACTTTTGAGAAGATTTTGAATGTACATCTCAAACCTTACTTACATTAAAAATTGCTAGAGACCTCCAAACTTCATGTGGCCTTCAGACTAACTCAGGAACAGTGTGTAAAGAGTTTCATGGAAAGGGTTTCCATCGCCAAGCAGCTGCATCCAAGCCTAACCTCACCAATAGCAATGCAAAGCATGGGATGCAGTGGTGTAAAGCATGCTGCCACTAGACTCTAGAGCAGTGAAGACGTGTTTTCTGGTGTGACCAATCATGAGCAACCTGATATTACATGGGACCAAAAAGGGAAAGGTAGGTAGAAGTGTGTTTGGCACAGTAGTAAGCTGCAGCTCATCCTAACTCATAAATGACTCTCCTGGAGCCTTCTTTTATATCCAAGCATAATTGCATCACTTGTTCAGGAAGTTTTCACAATGTTCCTAGTCTTAAAGAGGAGAGCGGCAAACAGGGATGGATCTACTTTAACTCCAGTTTGTACTACATCTCAACTGAGAAGAAGAGCTGGACTGAGAGCAGAGAAGACTGCAGGAAGAGAGAAGCTGACCAGCTAATCATAGACAGCAGAGAGGAACAGGTGAAAAAGAGAGAGAGAGAGAGAGAGAGAGAGAGAGGAAACCATTAAACTTTAGTATATATTGACACTGTGCTATCACACTGACAGGAATTCATTGCTGGAGGGTTTGGTGGTGCTGAAGCTTGGATTGGTCTCACAGACAGTGAAACTGAGAAGGAATGGAAATGGGTGGACGGCTCGGTGCTGACCACTGGGTAAGTAATCACTAAATAATAATAGAGCCAAATAAAATGTCTAAATTCAAAATATAGTTAAAATAAGAAAAAGCTACATTGCAGGCCTGAAATGGTAATTTATTAACAATCTGACTGTCTGCAGTCAAATAAAAGTCAATATAAATGTAAAAAAACACTTCTTTCTATACTGTGCTAACTTTTTCTGAACTGGGGTTGTAGACATTGTCATTGTCAGTGGAAGGAAACAGGGTGAGATTTGATTCTGGTGGGCTGGAGAACCTAATGATTATGAAGGAAAGGACGACTGTGCTGTAACTGGCTACAAACGTGAAACTGGCATTTCAACTGTACTGAGTACAAAGCCAATGGGATCTGTGAGAGATTGTTTTAATTCTACAGCAGGCAGTCTGTGCTACAATCAGCAATATTTGTATTTAAACTTATAATACAACCAAATTCTTTTATGTGTCAGCATGTTTCAGTTATTAAAGCTTTACAGCAATTCGGGAGATGTGTTTATTGACTTTTAAAACAGAGAAAAATAAAACACCATTTACACACAGTACTGCAAATGGACTGGTTCAGTTCATTTGTTTCTCATTCAAAGTAGTTCTATTAGTTTCAGAGAGCAACTATGGTAACCCCCAGCAGCACTGTGTTACGAATCGTAAACTGTGAATAAGAAGCCAAACGAATCAAAACCTGCAAATAGCGACCAAACTAATGAGAAGCTGTGAATAAAAAGCTAAATAAATAAGATGCTGCGAATAAGGAGGCAAACTGTAATAGTAAGCCAGCTGGACCCTGAGTGGTAGCCAGAACTGTAACCCAAATGGCCCAAGCCTTTAGTCCAAAGTTATTTGGGCCCAAAGTTACTACCCAACTGGGGCCCAACGTCTTAACCCAACTGGGGCCCAACGTCTTAACTCAACTGGGGCCCATGTTTCACCAATCAAAAAGTCCATCAAAGCCCATGTAAAACACATACAGCCCAGATACAACATATATGGCGTCCTCAAAAATGTATGGGAAAACATTCCCAGCACTTCAGCAATGCTGCTGGAGTTTTAAAGGTCAATAGCTAAAGAGCATAAAGATTTTCAAGCAACTTAAGTATAATCCCCCCATTATTGATAATAAGTGGAACATTCCATTTGTACTTCTTGTTTCTTCAAAACGAGCAATTGAGCAACACAGCTTTGTGAGCAAAAAGAAAATGATGCTATATTGCAAGACGTCTGAATCTTTAATATGAGGACATATATGCAGAGTTCTTTCACGTAGCGTGTAAATGTTTAACATGCAGCTCTAGTATAGATAGCGTGAGAGCTGGTGCTAAATTCACACCTCAGTCACATGATTTTCCTCAACCACATGATACACACATCTGCAAAACAACAACAACAATGTCAGCACGTCTAACATGATTACATTTCAAACGCTCCTGACGCTACAGATTGCTGCTTTTTCACACTTGATCAGTATGATAAGTTAATTCAAGCAGAAAAAATGTTTGAGTACACTAAACTTGTAGATTAGGCTACTTATTCTACAGTTAGAATTAGGTCTGACTAGATAATCTGCTTTGGGCTTAACTTGCTACAGCACAGCACCGCTGGTATAACACAGACTGCAGTGACCAGCTGTGAACTGTGCTTCTGAGTGCTTCCTTTTTCCACGGTTGGGTTTCATTTTCCTTTACAGCTTGAGTTGTTTAATATCACAATGTAGCAAAGCATGACAGAGTAAAGTGCAAGAAGCAATTATGGTTTTTTTTTTTGTTTTTTTTAAATTATTTTTTGCAACAGCGACCACCTAAAAAACAACCACAAACCATCAGCTGGTCCTAAACTACACCAAACCTCAGCTCACAAGCCCTTAGTCTAAAGCTCCCACCACAACAAGCCCTTCAGCCCATAGTTCTTACCACACCAAGCCCACAGGGTTTAGCTCCTACCACACCATATATATTATTTTGTGAATCCAAACACTGTAGCAACACATCCACAGATAAAAGTATGTGCACTGTGTGTGTGAGACTGATTTAATTACACACAAACAGATATAAATGCTAATAAACAGTACAATTCGACATATTTCATGCACTGTGTAGCCATCTTGGATTGGGGGTGCTCCATTTAAAACTTCCACTCTAAAAACTGAAACTCTTAAAATTCCAATAAACTTAACAAGACAGTGTGCTTACAGGGTTAATTAAGAAAGTGCCTTACAGGGTTAATTAAGAAGCGATGTGGTTTTGACCTCCTGTGCCAAGACCTTGACTGTGGTGAAGTCTGCACATTGGCATTTATAAAAAGAAACAATTTAAACAAGACCTGGAAACCGAATTTCCACCAACGATGCATTCAATGTAAATAAACAAAATGGATAATAATGAGGATATATATGAAAACACCACAGACAGTAGATTTCATTTCAACAACACTGGGAATTTATTTGAAAATATCTACACCAATGGAGGTATTCCGGAGACTCCTGTGACCAGAGACCAGCACAAGGAAACCACAAGCTCAGGTATGCATATGTAGAGGGTTGAACTTGTCAATGCAATAGCACTGCAATTCATCGGCTCTTTGAAAAGAGCAAAAAGACTCATACAAATAAAGAGGGTTAAAAATTGTGAGTTCTTGTGTCTTTACTGCTTTGATTTTTCATGTATTGTAGCTAGTTTTAAAAGTTAAAAATGTTAAAAAGGTTTTGGATTAAAAACAAGCTCTTTTGTACAGTGAGAAATTCATCTGTTCTATATGTTTTCTGTTAGTAGTGGCTTATATACTGGATTGAAGGGATTTTCGATTGCTCATGCCTGTTTCAACCTGAAAGGGGCGCTCTCGCTGCGTCTTCGTAGAAGAAACGAGACGCTGGAGTGTTTGTCATTTCATTGTTTCCCTGTTCACAGGTGAAAACACATAAAACACGAATGTTTATTTTGAGAAACAGATCAATCCAGTGTATAACCCTCTCTATACAGTATTTTGTAACTGGAAAACCATTTTAAATGAAGCTAAATGTGTCTGTGGTGGCAAGCAGGAGGTAGCTAAGCTCCATAGCTAGCAAGTCACCATGAGGCACCCATGCCATTGTCAAATGATATTGCATGTGTTATTATAAAGTTAAAAACTGTATTATCATATGAGAATGCTAAAAATGTTAGGTTAAAAAGAATTATGTGGTAGAATTTTTGTTTTGTGATTTATGATTTGATAGCTTTTGAATTAGAAATCGTAGATAAAATGTACTGAGTTTAATGTGGAGATTTTGAAAAAAAGACATTTATGTAATGTGTATCTTCGTTTATTCGACATAGACGTAGAAGAAACGAGACGCTGGAGTGTTTGTCATTTCATTGTTTCCCTGTTTACAGGGTACTACACATACATACACAAGGACAATGGCAGTTTGACATATGGGTCAACCTACATTTTCTTATAAGAAGCATCCGGACCACTGCATCGATAGTTTGGAAAAGAGGGGCTCAAGATAAATAAAGCTCTACATGAAACATGAATTACACTGAGTTTAATTTTTCTCTCAATTTCTCTCTCTCTATATCGCTGTCTCTGAGCGCCTCATTCTCCTTAAAGAATTGCAATTTTACCACAACATGATAAAAACCTGATCGTGAAGTGAGGCACTCTCTGTAACTGCAGTAAACATGTCAAGTCAAGTCAAGTTTATTTGTGTAGCGCTTTTATAACAAGCCCCATCCTCCTCTGGTCAAACAGTATTTACAGTTTAATAAACTAAATACCAAAGAAAAGAGTTTCTGTTTGAAATCTGGATAGCAAAGCTTCAGAAGCTGCACAGGTAGAGGTAGTCTCTGACTGAGTCAGTTTCTGACTGAAGCAGTCTTTGTGTAAAGTAGGCGTGAGCTGAAACAGTCCCATCCTATCTCAATGCTGGTACATCTGGATGGCACAGTGATGTAACTGAGGGTGTAGCAGTTGACACAAATGGACAGGAGAGCTGGCTGGTGATGGGTGGGGTGGAGGCCCTGATGATCAGTCCTTCAACAGCGTTCAACAGACGGCAGGACAGTCATTACCTCAGGAAGAGTAAAGAGAGAGAGTTAGTTGGGCTCGGGAGTAAGACTGTAGAGAATATGAATATTCATAATTTCAGAGTGTGGCTGGCGACTCCGGCAGATCTAACTATAACAGCCTAAACTAAAAGGAGATAACCAGAAGGTAACATGGACATGAGAGCACCCTGAGACACTGGGATCCCCCCACTCCACCGTCAACAAACCTGTGTGATCGCGTGAAGTGGTGGAACAACAGCACCAACATCTCAGTTTACCATAAACCTCTGTGTCCATAAACCCCCAGATATCCTGCCTTTATCTAGGGGAAGATTAATTTCCAAAAGCTAAACTAAACAATTATGTTTTCAGTCTAGACTTAAATATTAAGACTGTGTCAGAGTCTCGAACATTAACTGGGAGATTATTCCACAATTTGGGGGCTTTGTAGGAAAAAGCTCTTCCCCCCATTGAAGTTTTCTGAATTTTTAGAACTATTAGAAAACCAGCATCCTGTGATCTGAGTGAACATGGCAGTTCATAATAGGAAACAAGATCTTGCAGGTACTCCGGTGCGAGACCGTACAGGGTGTTATACGTCAGTAAAAGAATTTTATAGTGGATACGGAATTTAACAGGAAGCCAGTGTAGCTGATAAAACTGGACTGATGTGATTGAATGTTCTGGTTTTAGTTAGTACTCTAGCTGCAGCGTTCTGAACTTACTGAAGTTTATTCAGGTTCCTGCCGGAGCATCCTGACAATAATGCATTTATCAGGGTTCAAAAGAAGGAAGTTCTGCAGCATCCAAAGTCTAATATCTCTTACACAATCTTTTATCTTATTTAATCTGGATTTATCATCTGGTTTGGCTGATATGTACAGCTGTGTATCATCAGCATAGCAGTGGAAACTGATTCCATGTCTATTTATAACTGAGCCTAATGGTAACATATATAATGTAAATAACAGAGGACCTAAAAGAGAACCTTGTGGAACTCCATATTTCACTTTTGTATAATTAGATGATACATTATTTATCTTTACAAACTGAAAACGATCACTAAGGTAAGATGTGAACCAGGATAACGCTGTTCCTGTGATTCCAACCATATTTTCTAATCTGTCTGAGAGAATAGTGTGATCTATAGTGTCAAAAGCTGCACTTAGATCGAGTAGTACCAGTAGAGATACGTGGCCCTAATTAGAGGCAAGAAGAAGATCATTTGTTATCTTAACTAAAGCTGTCTCTGTGCTGTGGTGTGGCCTAAAACCAGATTGGAATTTTTCATATATGTTGTTCTTATGTAGATAAGAACAGAGTTGTCAAGCTAAAGCCTTTTCTAAAATCTTAGAAATAAATGATAAATTGGAAATCAGTTTATAACTGGACAGTTCTCTGGGGTCATGATTTCAATCAATCACAATCAATCAACCTTTATTTAATCTCGGAAATACATTGAGCAACCCTCATTTTTAATGCAGCCGAGCATTTACATTTTACGGGATTGAAAGCAAAATGAGCAAAAATAATAATAATAAATAAAATACAAATTTTAAACAAACATTTAATAAAGATGCATGAAATATTATATAAAAATTGTTAGAAAAATGCATAAAAGTATATAAAATAAACATAAAATACATACAACAAGATAATAAAAAGATGAAATACTAATAAAAAATATACTCATTAAAACAATCACGATAATAAAAAATAGATAATAATAATAATTAAATAATAAAAAAAATTATAGAAATAATAAATCATAAAAATAATAAAAATATATTAATAATAAAAACAATAATAAAATAAAATAAAATAAAACAAACATGAAATACATAAAAGTAAATAAGATAAAAATAAAATCCTAATAGAGAAATATATTCATTTAAAACAATCACAGGCTTTCTGATGGTGACTAGAAACTAAAAGTTTAAAATGGTTCAGGGATCCCAGTGAGCTGAGCTTCAGAGTTTCCTGTAGAGAATTCCAGCTCGCTGGTGCACTGCAGCTAAAAGCAGATTTTCCCAGTTCACTAAAAACTCCAGGTGAGCAGGTGATCCAGCCACTAGAGCGAGTCTGATAATTATTGTTATTTATCGAAATCAAGAAAGAGATGTAAGCTGGCAAATGGCCAGAGAGTGATTTATAGATAAAAATAAGCCAATGAGATTCTCTTCATGCAGCTAGTGAGGACCAACCAACTTTATCATAGAGTCTGCAGTGGTGAGTACTGTAAGGGTCACCAGTTATAAATCTCAGAGCAGAGTGATAGATTGAAGCTAGCGGTTTGAGGGCACTGGCGGACGCTTTATTATGGATTACATCACCATAGTCCAGGACTGCTAGTATGGTTGCCTCCACTATTCTTTTCCTAGCGTACGTGGGTAGACAAGATTTATTCCGATAAAGGAATCTGAGCTTCTGTCTGCACTTAATGGCGAGTTTGCTTATATGGGATTTAAAGGAGCCAGATGCCGAGGTATTTATATTCGCTGACTCGCTCGATGCTAGATCCTGTCAGGGTATTAATATTTATGGAATCTAAAACTTTATCTGAAAATCAGCATTTAAATTATTATTAGCATTTAAAACCAACTTAAGTTTATATAAAGCAATCTGTAAAGAGTTAAAAGAATGTTGGAGTTTATCTAGTGAAGCGTGAGCTGAGTCTGCTGAGCAGTATAAGATTGAATCATCTGCATAAAGGTGTAATTTGGAGTCTAAGGTAGAGACAGCAAGGTCATTGATAAAAATATTAAATAAAACTGGGCCCAGGATTGAGCCCTGAGGGACCCCTTTTGTTATAGGCTGTAGGTCTGATTTATGGTTACCGAGAGACACACATTGCTTCCTACCAGAAAGGTAATCCTGGGCCCACAGGACTACATTATTGCTAAAACCAATCTTATGCAAGGAACCTAGTAATAAATCATGATCAACAGTATCAAAGGCTTTTGTGAGATCAATAAAAATGGCAGCACATAACTTTTTCCTTTTTCAGATCATTTAAAATCAGCATGGTCGCATAGATGGTGCTGTGTCTTTCTCTGAAACCAGACTGATGGGTGGACAGGACAGAGTTTTCATAAAGAAAAGATCTGAGCTGGTTATTTACTAAGGATTCTAAAATTTTGGATAAACAAGACAGTTTTGAGATTGTTCTGTAATTATTTAAATCTGCCGCATCTCCTCCTTTATGCAGAGGAATAACATGTGCTGTTTTCCAGATACTGGGAATTCTGCAAGATAAAATAGAAAGATTAAAAATATATGTAATATGTTCTAAAATAACTGGGGTTGCCAGACGCA
This sequence comes from Megaleporinus macrocephalus, assembly GCA_021613375.1. Taxonomy (NCBI): domain Eukaryota; kingdom Metazoa; phylum Chordata; class Actinopteri; order Characiformes; family Anostomidae; genus Megaleporinus; species Megaleporinus macrocephalus. The sequence continues at coordinate 18,721,894 of CM038724.1, forward strand.
GAAGGTTGAGGTCCAGACCATCCTAACCTTTTGTTTTTCGAGGATTAATAGAAGAAAGGGCATTAGCTACAATGTATGGGGAGCAGGTAGTATCTATGGGCAGGTTTATGTCAATGTTTTTAAATATCTGACCAGCTGCAGCAAAGTGTGCATTAAAAGCTTGGCACAGTTCTTGCTGGCCAAAAAGCTAATTATTATCAACTAGAATTTTAGTTGGGGGTTGCTGAGGGTTGTTCTTGAGGAGGTTTACTGCTTTCCAGAAATCCTATGGGTTTGAGGAATTAGTAATTCGGCTTAGGAAATAATCTGATTTGGCTTTTCTGATTGCAGAGGTGCATCTGTTTCTCAATTGTCTGAATGCAAGCCATTTCTCACGTTTACCTGTGCGTCTGGCAATAGACCAGGCTTTATTTCTTGACTGTAGCAGTGAGGAAACTTCGCCTGTAAACCAGGGGCTACGTCTGTCTCTTATTCGCAGCTTTTTGTATGGAGTATGTTTATTTGCTAGTTCTAGTGCTACATCCACATCTGAACTGTTAAAAGTTAAATGAATTTTGCTCACTGCTAAGTCAGAAAGAAAAGCCTGTTCATTAAAATTTTTAAAATGTCTTCTAAACACCATCCGAGAGCCTGTTTGTATCTTTGAACTGTTTCTAATGCACCCAATCGGACAATGATAGCTAAACCCAAGTTCAAAAACTCCAGAGGCAATGATTTTATCTGTTCTATTCGAAAAAATTAAGTAAATCGGGGTGGATTTGGAAGGGTCCTTTAAGTTTGGCTGAGTTGACTCAGTGATTAGCTGTGTAAGGATGAGATTCCCACAAACTTCTTTTAGGTGATTGGATGCATTAGAAAGCCAGTTCAGGTTAAAATCCCCTAGGACCAGCATTTCTGAAGTTGTAAAGTGAGATAAAAGCTCTGCTAATTCATATGTTGCAGAGGATGGAGCAGAAGGAGGCCTGTAAATCCCTACTAAGACAAAAGAGTCATTTTTTCCTGGGGATACCTTTAGAGCTAAAAACTCAAAGCACTTTTCTTTAGAGATGGCCTTTGAAATTCTGTAGAGCTACATCTGCGTCACTTACTGGCTGCCTGAGCCAGGTTTCTGTCAGGATTTAAATATCGGGATCAGTCTGAGCACTTAAAATTTTCATCTGATCCATTTTATGTTTCTGATGTAGGCTTCTAATATTTAAATGAAGAATTCCGAGACCCTTTCTAAGTTTAAAACTATTAAGATCGTTAAAAGGGTCTATGGGGGATTTAGTAAGGAGACATAATGAAAGTGGAGCGGATTTGATTTCTTTATCAAGGGTTTTATCACAGCTAGTTTAAAAGACTTGGGTACATGGCCCAGACTAAGAGAAGAGTTGATGATAGTTAAGATAGGTTTAAAAATAGCTGGTAATACTTGTTTCAATAGGTTTGTTGGAATCATATTGAGTGTGCATGTAGCAGAATTAGAAGAAGAGAAGTTTTTCTACTTCTGTCTGCTGAAATGTGCAGAATGTCTCAGTCAAACCAGATGAGGGATAGGTTACTGGTGTCAGTTGAACTTTTTGTCTAATATTTTCGATTTTGCTATTAAAGAAGTCCGTGAAATCATTGCTGCTGTAGTTGGCGGGTATTTGGGGTTCAGTTCCTGGTTTTTGGTAAGTTTTGCGATTGTGCTAAATAAAACTCTAGGATTGTTTTTGTTGTGTCGATGAGTGAGGACAGGTATGCTGAGTGTGTGTTGATAAGTGCCTTTCTATACCTGCTAAGGCTGTCCTTCCAAGCAGACTGAAATACCTCCAGCTTAGTTCAACTAATTTCCGTACTGTCTGTCTTAAGGTGCTTATTTCATTGTTGTACCACAGAGCAAGCTTTTTCTGTTGTATCCTTTTAGCTTTTACAGGTGCAACATTGTCTAAAGTTAATCGGAGCGTATTTTCAATGCAGTCTGTTAGTCAGTCTAGCTCTGTTGGGTCTGAAGGAAAAGCTATAGTTGATAAATCTGGAAGGATTTCAATAAAGTACTGATGTGTATTTGGCATTATTGAATGTTTCATGCAATAACGGGGTGATGTACATACATTTTCACTAAGACTCAATTCATATGAAATTAGGCAGTGATCTGAGACCACTGAAGTCTGTGGAAGAACAGTAAGATTATGTCAATACCTAAGGTCAAAACTAGATCTAGTGTGTGATTACAGGAATATGTAGGCCCTATTACATTCTGAGTGAGACCTACAGAGTCTAAGATAGATGAGAAAGCCTTTTTTAATGGATCTGCTAAGTTCTCAGAGTGAATATTAAAATCTCCTAAAATTATTAGTTTCTCAGTGCTCACTGCTAGATCTGTAGATCTGTAAGTCACTGAATTCTTTTAAGAACTCAGAATAAGGTCCTGGTGGTCTATAAATGCTGACTAGGGTGAGTACACTTCTGTTAGTGGTCGGATTGGTGATGTTTATGTAAAGAATTTCAAAAGAATTAAAAGTGAGACTGTGTTTCCTAGTAATGTAGTAATGAATTTTTATAAATGACACATATACTCCCTCCTTTACCGGCCAGTCTGGGGCTGTGTACATACTTATAACCTACTTATAATAAAGTATTTCGGATTCTGATCTGAGCGACCACTGCCAGTGAGGCCTCCAGGGAGGACTCAAGCTGCGTCTTCTGCCAGATGAGCTGTTCCTGTCTCCTCACGAGGGCGGGGATCTGCCGGTCCATCCGAAACAGCTCCGTGCTCAGCGACTGGAGAGCGCATTGTCTCGGGGATGCCATGATGCTAGTTCTGAGACAGAGGGAGTGGAGAAAACAGAAGAATAGGAGAGAAGAGAAGAGAGAAGAAAAGCGTCAGATGTGTTGAAGTTAGTAATTCGCTAATTTGCTAGTTCAGGTGGAGTTTCAGGTGCTGCTCGCTCTGACGCTGCTGCTCGTCATACATGGTACAACTACGAGTGCAATACTTTAAGATCTTAACGGACCAAGGCTGAGACACTGAGACTGCAGTGTTATTTATGAAGTGTACAGAGTTTTATTTAAAATTAATTAACAATTACTATGCATCATAAACTAGCCATATTGGTCATCCCAGGAGTTTAATTTAAATAGTTACATTTCTTTATTATCAGTGCATTGTTTCAATTAATGATTTCTGATTTTTTTCAGGTGCAGTGTGAGCTCTGCAGCAGGTGGGCACACTTTGAGTGTGCACAGTGTCAGCAGGAAGATGACAAAACATACTACTGCAAAAAATGTTTATAATGTAGAATGTGGTTTGGCCATGGATAATGGATTCATCCAAAAATTACGTGTATTATTTACAGTGTTCCTTATTGTTTTATATGAAAAATTCAAAATACTTTTTAACTAAATTGTTTCTTCAAAAACATCTGATGTCTGTATGGTTAATATTCACATTGTGCAATTTAATTAGTGTTTGATTTGTTTGGCCTACAGTACATTTGTAAGACATTACATTCATTAAGTGAATTAACTTATATTGCTTGAAGCACATTCTGATCTAGTAAAATGGTCTATATAATTATATAACTGCAGTATAGATGCTGGAAACACGTTCTGATAAGGTCATATAATCTAATTATTGATTATCTCACATATTATCTGGTTTTTGTAATGTTTCTTGACTGTTAAATTACTCCTCTCCCGGGGGGGCGCCAGGGAGCACGTAATGGAGTAGACGCGTTTTAGTTGGGGGCTCCAGGCCAAGCTGATTTAACTCGGTTTTTCTTCTATTTATTTTGGAAATTTGAATGTTCCTTGGTCTCTGAACTTTACTAGCACGGTTTGGTGTGAAATGGCTCCGAAATCTGCCGAACCCTCAAAGGACACGGAGAATCGTCAACCGGCCTCAACCGCTTTTCCTACAAGCGGCCTTCCGGAACCCGGCGAAACAGACGCCGATTCTCCTCCAACGTGGGCTAAGAACTTGACAATTTCTGTCCAAGGTGGGCTTGATAATATCTCCTCTCGGCTAAGCAACATGGAACAAACCCTGGCGGCGGTCCGGACGGAGCTGAAAGATTTTAAAGAAGCCCTGAGTTCGCTCGGCGAAACTGTCTCGGCTCATGATTCACGAACAGGACGCAATAGAGGCAGCGCTGAAGGGGCTAGAGAGAGCCAACGCCAACCATGAGTTGAAAATAGATGAACTGGAAGGGCCGTTCAGACGAAATAACATACGAATAATCGGAGTTCCAGAGGGAGTGGAGGGAGCGCGCTCCACGGATTTTGTGGCTGATTTGCTGCCCAAACTTTTGGGTGAAGAAAATTTCAAACTGCCCTTACTGGTGGACCGTGCGCATAGATCGCTCCGTCCTCGCCCGGCTGAGGGTGCCAAGCCTCGACCGTTCATTGCACGGATTCATCTATTCCAAGTCAAGGAAAAGATCTTGCAGCTCCGGAGATCTCATGGTCCTCTTCAATTTCAAGGACATAAAGTACTCATTTTTCCGGACTACACCAGCTCCGTTATGGAGAAAAGGAAGCAATTCACGGAGGTGTTGCAAGAGCTCAGGAATTTGAAAATAACTCACTATCTTCGGTATCCTGCGAGGCTTCACGTTGAGGTTGATGGTCATTCACGGAGCTTTTCTGAACTGGCAGAAGTGAAGGCATTTGTGAGTTCTGTTTCCAAGACTAACAAGGATGAGTGAAGGGTGAGCTTAATCAGTCTTCTGACCTAACGAACTGTGTCATATTGTTTCATTATTATTTTTAACACTGCCGTGACCTTTTTTTTCTCTTCTCGTTATTTTGATTCTTCACTGTTAATAGTTATCTTTCTTGCACAAAAAGACACATACAGTTGCATTATAAATATCAGTGTTTGTGGACATTGTTGAATATTAGCCTGTTTGTGTTGTTGAGACACGTGATCTAGCTTCTCTTTTTGTGTGGTGTGATTTGCTTGGTTCTGGGGCTCCTGACAGCCGTTGCTGCAGGTTTGCGTAGTAGAGGTAGTTACTCTATAGCTTTTGGCTTACCTAAATTTATGGGACTACTTAGACATTCCCGGGGTGGGAATAGGTCTAATTGTGGTTTGGGACTGAGGGGTGGGTTTTTTTCTTTTTTTCTTTTTTAGTTGTATGTCTTCTTTTTTAGTTGTCAGTTTTCTCTTTCTTGTAGTTTCTTTGGTCTTTTCAGATAAGGTTACTCCTGTGCACTATGAGTCAGATGTCATCTAGGATTAATACTTCTGGCATCACCTTAGCCTCATGGAATGTTAGAGGTATGGGTCATCCAATCAAAAGGGGTCGGGTTTTCTCGCATCTGAAGATGTTGAAAGCTGACATAATTTTTTTGCAAGAAACGCATATTAGCCCCCCACCCAGCAATCTAAGCTAGAGCACACAGGATATCCCAGGTATTCCAGGCCTCATTTTCTTCAAAAGCTAGGGGTGTGGCTATTATTTTAAAAAAAAATATCCCATTTCATCTTGAGAGGATGATAGCAGATTCACAGGGTCGATACATTATTGTATCTGGCCATATTAATTCATTTCCTCTCACACTGATTAATATCTATGGCCCTAATTTTGATTGTCCTGATTTTTTTCGTAAAATTTTTGGTTTGATCCCACTTGCATTTAGTGAGAACATTATTATGGGGGGCGATTTTAACTGCTATTTAGATCCATATCTGGATAGACTCTCTACTAAGACTCCACCCACGTTGGCCACAGTACAAACTCTTAATAATCTACTCAAAGGGGAAAGGTGGATATCTGGAGGCTATGTAATCCAACTGGCAGGGACTATTCATATTACTCACATGTACATAAGTCTTATACACGGATCGATTATTTCCTTGTGTCTTCTGAGTTAGTTTCCAAAGTTTGCAATGTTAAATATCATAACATATTAATATCCGATCACAGCCCAATTACATGTGAGCTTCAGAACATTGTCTCCAAACCAGCGTATGCATGGCAATTTAATCCTAATCTCCTATCAGATTCTGCCTTTGTCAATTACATGAAGGTAAAGCTTTGTAGAATTTGCAGAATTTAATGATACAGCAGATGTATCAGACTCCACTCTCTGGGAAACGCTCAAAGCTTGTTGTCCGTGGCTATATTTTGGCAATCGAATACCTCAAAGAAAAAAGAAATGAATCGGAGACTATGTCGAAATTGAGAATATGCTAAAATGTTAGAACCGTAAATATAAGTCTTCCCTTTCAACTTCAGATTATAATAAAATTTTACAACTTAGGTATGAATATAATACTATTCTCAGTCAGAGAGTTGAACACCCTTTTACTTAACTTAAGAGGAAACAATTTGAGTTAGTGAGATAAACCAGCGGGACTTATGGCAAGGCAGCTTAGAGGAATTCGTGCGAAACAAGTCATTCATAGGATTCAGTCGAGTTCAGGTGATTTAATTACGGATCATAAGGAGATCAATAATAGATTTAGAGATTTTTACACAGAATTATACTCTGCCAAATTCTCGGCTTCAGAATCTGATCTGGATTCTTTCTATTAAAGATCTTGCCTTGCCGAGGCTATCTGACTAGCTAGAGAGTCACTGGATTCCCCTGTTACTCAGTCTGAGATCCCTTGAGGCCATTAAAAGCTTCCTCTCTGGCAAAGCAGCTGGGCAGATGGTTTTGGCTGTGAATTTTATAAATTTTTTTCTTCAGCTCTGCCCGTTTCTGCTGAGAATGTTTGATGAGTCTATTGCAAACAACAATTCCCTGGTTCTTTATATCATGCCAACTTTGTCTTTTGCTGAAAAAGGGGAAGATGATACAGACCCCGCCTCATATATACCTATTGCCCTGCTTAATTTTGATCAAAAAATTATATCTAAAATAATGGCCAACCGATTAGCTAAACACATATCAGAGATCATTCACCCTGATCAGACAGGGTTATATTCCGGGGTAGATTTTCTTTTGTAATGTGCGTTTACTTCTTAATGCATTGCATGCGGCACAAAAAAGCAATTCTACGGGGCTGTTAGTTTCACTAGATGCACAAAAAGCCTTTGACCAAGTGGAATGGCCCTATATGCTCTTACATTGAGGCAATTTGGATTTGGGGACTTTTTTATATGATCTGGTTAGGGCCATATATTTGCACTCCATATCTTCTGTTTTAACCAATGCTGACCGTTCATCTCTTTTTCACTTCAGCGTGGTGTTCGACAAGGGGATCCCTCTCCCCCCTTCTTTTCAATATTGCACTAGAGCCTCTTGCAGTGGGAATACGGAAACATCCCAGATATTCATGGTATTAACTGGGAGATTGGAGGCTCTAGTCATCCTTTATGCAGATGACTTGCTCCTGTGCATCTCAGATCCTGTATCTTCTATCCCTCACTCCTGGAATATCTAAATTATTTGGTCAGCTGTCAGGATATACCAATAACTGGAATAAAAGCGAATTGATGCCACTTTCTCAAAATTTTGATCCAAATCTTTTGGCCTCAAATCCCTTTAAGGTGGCAGGGAACATTTAACCTTATCTTGGGCTCAGATATCCAGGGATCCAAAAACAATATTTAGGCTAAACTTTCAAGCTGCGTTAGAAAAGTTAAGAGCAGATGTTTGAAAGGTGGAAATTGCTGCCCTAGTCTTTGATTGGTAGAATAAACGCCGTTAAAATGATTACACTCCCAAGAATTTTATATATTTTTCAAAATCTTCCTATTTATTCTCCCAAACTCTTTTTTTCAAACAACTGGATGCGATTGTTCATCCATTGTCTGGGCTCAAGAAGACCCCACGTATTTCCAAAAATTCATTTACAGAAAGCTTCAGTCCATGGTGGACTAGGCCTACCCAACTTTAAACACTATTACTGGGCTGCAAACGCCAGAGCAATTTCCTTTTGGCAACTGGGATCGCGTGAGGGACTTATTTTGGATTCTACACCACTGTGGGTTAAATATGAGGCTGGATCAGTTACCAAGACACCTCCTACCGGTTTTTTCTGTTTTCTAAGGTGTCACTTAGCAATACTTTAATAACTAATAATTTCATTATTAAAAACTCACTTAAGATCTTAAACCAGATTAAATGCTTTACTAATGCACCACTAACTTCGGTTCATACTCCAATTATGTGTAATCATTTTTTTCTACCTGCTAAGATGGATAAAGCTTTTTCTGTTTTCGAAAGCAAAGGACTAAGAACTATAGAGGACTTGTATGTAGATGGGACCTTTATTTCATTTAATCAATTCAAAGATAAATTTAACCTTTCTCATATACATTTGTTCCGTTATTTACAGCTTCGGCATTATGTAAGACAAAATATTTCTCATTTTGAATCAAAGCCAAGTGATCACACATTATTTAGTTTTTTTCGCACTGACCCCACATCTAAACAACTGATTTCACATTTTATTACAGTTTTGAGATCTGCTCCAGACACAACTAAATTTAGAGAGGCTTGGGCGAGAGAGATTGGTAGCGAAATTACAGAGGAGGTGTGGGTGGAGAGTTTGTCTCGGATATTACGCTGCTCTGTAAATTCTCGATACAGGCTGATCCAGTTTAAGGTGCTTCACCGGCTGCATTATTCCAGGACTAAATTACATAAGATTTTTAAATCCATCTCACCTCTTTGTGAAAGATGCAAAATTGAGGAGGGCTCTTTGACTCATCTGTTTATAACCTGCCCTGTGCTGCAGACCTTCTGGTCAAGAATTTTTGATTGGCTTTCCAAAACTCTTGAAATAAAATTAGACTTCGATCCCATAATTGTAATATGCGGGTGTTCTGCCTTATTATTTACCTTCTCTTACAAGATACAACAGGTGGTGATGGCTGCTATGATTGTGGCTAAGAAGCTGCTCCTTTTAAATTGGAAATCGCCTTCAGCTCCACCGTTCAAGCATTGGCTAGCTGAGATGCTTAATTTTGCCTCTATGGAGCATTTATGTAGCCGTGGACCAAGTGCACAGAAGTACATTAACCAGATTTGGAATCCAATTATCAGTTATTTTAAGTAAATGTAAGACCATAAATGTAAGTGAATGTAAGACCATCATTTGTTTGCCTTTTTCTTTTTTTTTTTTCCCTTTTTTTTTTTCTTTTTTTTTTATTTCTCCTTCTTCAATGCTGCTACTGCTGATCTTACTGTCACTGTTGTTATTTTTCTTATTATTATTACAATATTATTCTGTTGTTTTTATTTTTATGTATTTTTCTCTTTGTGTCTTTTTTTTTTTTGAATGTGCTTGATAGGAGGGGGTTGGGTTAGATTGTCTGATATGTGTATATATATATATATATGTTTTTTGTTTGTTTGAATTGATTATACAACCAAAATAAGCTAAAATAAAGTATTTTTAAAAAAAATTACTCCTCTCCCTCTCACTGGGAAAACTGTAAATCCTAACTCCTTTTTCAGAGTGATTGGAACCCCCCCATGCAGCACAGCAAACCACGGTGGAGACTATGCAAAGACAACATGTTGGAAAGGGCACAGGAAAACTGTTTTTCATGATATTCATGTTTGAGTTTATTAAATATTAATTTAGTGATGGTAGTAAATAAGTGCACTGTAGAAAGACAAGATATATAAAAAATGTGTGTACAAACATATAAATGTGTTTAATGTGACTTTTCTGCACATGCAGGGCAAAGACAGGTTTATCCTGTCCGATTTGTAGGTCATAAACTTTACATTAGACATTAAGTTTATACAGGCCCTCAGTTACCATGTGATTATTGAAACCACCATCAATTAAAGATATGTTATAAAGTTAGAATCTAAACCAATAAGCAACAGTTCTATAACCAACAAGGCATGGGAGGCTAGTTGTCCACGTTTATCCTCAAACAGTAGCAAATTTTACTTAAAACTACATGTAATCACATACATATATTGATGTACAATACGAATATTGTAAGTACACTTATCACTAAAGATCGCAGCTCTGCCTGTCTCTGTCTATGTATTCAAATTGCCCACCAATAACTAATCGTACATGAATCACGTGACCACCAAGCGTTTTGAACTTCCATTGACGAGACTCTCTCTCTATATGGCTCTGGCTTGTCCCTGCCTTTCACAAAACTAAATCAGTTCTGATTGGATGTCGTCCCTGCCAAACATTTTTGTCTCGTTTTTATTCGTTGACTACAGTGTCAATCAATTTCGTCATAGCTGTTATCCATTTTTGTAGTTTTTATTTAGTTATCGTCTTGTTTTCGCCAGGAAGATAAGGTTTGTACGAAATTAACACTGGTGGTGAGTCTTTTCAAGCCTTAAAGCTCAACTCCGATTCCAAGTCCAAGTCAGTAAAGGAAAACTCTAAGTCAAGTCGCAAGTCTTTAGTGATGTTGTCAAGTCAAATCACAAGTCATCAGTTTAGTGACTCGAGTTGGACTCAATGTTGGAAAAGAGATATTCTGCAGAGCTAATAATCTAGAACAATGGCAAAGTGACAAAGGTTGAAAGTTGTTCAAACCTATGGACTTATTTCTATGGATAAGAGTGTCTGTTAAATAATGTAGAAGTAAATTTAACTCGAAGTTACTGATCAAACCAACACTACTTCTCATGAACACATACCAGCTGTTCTGAAAAAGGCTTCTTTTATGTGAAGGATGCTTCTGTGATTGCGATGAATATATTAAGGAAGCGCTTAAGTGCAAGGCAAACCTTTCACATTTCAAAAATATCATGGCAGACCATTGCCTTACTAAGATGTTCTGTATTCCCCGACGCTGTAAAGAAACAGAGATATACAATACAGTGTCTTCTGAATCTGTAGTGCTCAATTAAGTAGTCATCCGGAAAACCCAGTAGATCTGTCCTGTCCAGGAATGACCTTGGAGCTGGTGGCGTGAATGCTCTGTGCACTCAACTACTGGATTGGTTACAAATGGGCGTGCCATTGTTAATCATAGCCAACAGTCTTCACAGTTAGCTGCTCTTTTTATAGCCTACATTTTGGATTAGACAGCATGACAGATATAAAATAGAAGTATAGAGAAGATAAAAGTAGGGATAAAAATATAGATGTATAGAAGTACAAATATATACAGTTGTACATTTTTACACTGCTGGTATTATTTCACATTTAACAGGAAGTGTGAACAGGATAGTAGTGAACATTTATAAAGTGCTCAGTGCTAGCTTGATTAATTGCACAAACGTTAGCATTGAAGACAAATGAATAAATATCATACTGTGTTTAGTCAGCTCTTGTTGAATCTGGTGGTCTTGCACCGTGTGCAGTGTTTGTCAGAGGGGAGAAGGCTGTACAGTCCATGGACAGGGTGGGTGGGGTCTCTGACTATTAGCTGATATAACAGTTATAAATGCTTCTAAGTTTGTGTGGTGCACGAATTTAACACTTTGATGCATATCCTGGGTGAACTGTGACCTAACTAAGATTTTCTTTTCTTTCAATGAATTCATTTCATTAGTCAAGCTTCCATTATTTTTCATTAACTAACTTGTTTTTAGTCACAAATCCTCATTTCAGTTTTATTATTTTTTCTTTTTTGATAAATATAATGTTTGTATCACTGCCTTCTAACACACAACATGGACCAGAATGAACTCTTATGTGTTCAGTATGGAGTTTAAGAGGAACTATTGATATTTGCAGTCAGGAACATATTTACAAATACTGTTTTGTTCCTGAAGTAAATCAATAAGTTTGATCTGTGTTGTGCATTACAAGGGCTTTGCTTAGCCTGTGCATCAAATGGTTAAGCGATTTCAGAATCAGAATCCTTTCATGCTTCCTATTTCACCCACTATATTGCACATACAAGAAATTAGTCTTGGTGAGTGTACATGTGTATGATATGTGACGTACTGAACAGACCAGACAAGAACACAGACTACAGTGTAAGAAAAAGTATGTGAACTCTTTGAAATGACCTGGTTTTCTGCATTCATTGATCATAAAACATGATCTGATCTACATCCAAGTCCCAAGTGTAGACAAACTCAATGTGCTTAACCAAACACCAAACAAACAATTCTAATATTTCATGTCTGTATCAGACACATCCATTAAACATTCACAGCACTGGTGGGAAAAGTAAATGAACCCTTGGGTTTAATAACTGGTTGAACCTCGTTTGGCAGCAATAACTTCCAACAAGCATTTCCAGTAGCTGCTGATAAGACCTGCACAACGTTCAGGAGGAATTCTGGACTTCCTTACAGAAATGCTTCAGCTTTTTAAGTGATGATAAAAACATTGAGAACTGTTCTGGTTCTGTAAAGCAGTGTTTTAAAAAGGGTTCTGTTACTCAAAGAACTGTTTTTGTACTACACAGAATGAATTGTGGGAAGAGTGTACCTCTGACCTGTGGACTCCCAGTGTCTCTCAGAAAAAAAACATTATAAAAATATTGTTTATTTAATTTTGTTTATAATTATAAACCAATATTTCTCATTACTGGCTTCAATGTTTCATATGTTATACTACTTGTAGCAGATTAATACTGAAAGACTGAACTATTTAGAAGTGTAGAAACAGTATTACTGTAGATTTGTACTGTGAGGGTGATAAAAGTGTGAGTTCAGCTCTTTATCTTACAGTTATTAAGTTTCTGATTCATATTATGTGTTAATATTGGGGGACGTGAGTAATTAAACAGTAGCTTCACTGTAGTTATTACATGAAGAACACTTGACTGTAGCTTCTCCTTCATTTATCAACAGTGAGCGTTATAGAATGTTGGTGGACCCATGAGCTCTGATGTCATAATGGACTACAGGCTACGTGGGGATGTCATAAAGTTGAAGATGTGTGCGTGGTGCAGTTTTCTCTCAATCTGTGTTAGACAGTGAATACAACACTTGCAATGATGAGCTGCTTGTGGTTTTGGACCTGCGCAGTCAAAAACAACGACTCAGACAGTGACAGTGAAAGACAAGAGGAACGAGAGACTAAGAAGAGAAAGACAGGAAAGAAGTGGAGAAGAGGAAGATGGTGGAAGATAGACAGGAAGAACAACCTGAAAGAAGAAGGTGATACCTATAGAAAACAACATATTTATAGTAGAAACAGAATCATTTATAGTAGAAACTGAATCATTTATAGTAGACATTGAATCATTTATAGTAGATACTGAATGGTTTATAGTAGATACTGAGTCATTTATAGTAGATACTGAATTATTTATAGCAGATACTGAATTATTTATAGCAGATCATGAATGATTTATAGTAGAAACTGAATCATTTATAGTAGAAACTGAATGGTTTATAGTAGATACTGAATCATTTATAGTAGATACTGAATGGGTTATAGTAGATACTGAAACATTTATAGTAGATACTGAATGGTTTATAGTAGATACTGAATTATTTATAGCAGATACTGAATTATTTATAGCAGATCATGAATGATTTATAGTAGAAACTGAATCATTTATAGTAGAAACTGAATCATTTATAGTAGATACTGAATGGTTTATAGTAGATACTGAATCATTTATAGTAGATACTGAATGGTTTATAGTAGATACTGAATCATTGGTGGTAGATACTTATTGATTTATAGTAGATACTGAATTATTTATAATAGAAACTCAGTCATTTATAGTAGATACTGAATGATTTATAGTAGATACTGAATCATTGATGGTAGATAATGAATGATTTATAGTAGATACTGAATGATTTATAGTAGATACTAAATCATTTATAGTAGATACTGAATCATTGATGGTAGTTCCTGAATGATACTGAATCCTTAATAGTAGATAATAATTTATTTATAGTAGATAATGAATCATTTATTGTAGATATTGAATAATGTACAGTAGATACTGAATCCTTTATGGTAGATACTGAATGAGTCGTAGCTGGTATTGAAAGATTCATAGAAGATAATCAATGATTCACGGTAGATACTGAATCATGTGTAGTGGATTCTGAACTATTGATAATGGATGTAATTTGTAATAGATTCTTTAAATTTCATAGTAATGAATCATTAAATGTAGTAAAGAGTATATATAATGTATATGTGTGTATAATTGTAATAAATTTGGGAAAACATTGTAGGTTTTTATACAATAATATTGTAATTTAAAGATATTGTGTGTGTTTATAATTTTATCACAAATAGGAAATATTAAAGGTTTAATTGAGGTTTAAATTATTTTAATTAAAAAAATCTCAAGAGTGTAAAATAACTGGTGATGTTTATTAATGTTGAAATAGAAAAGCAGGTGATCTCTGCTGAAACACTGACTCTATTCATTCATGTTGAAGGAGACAAAGGGATGAAGACGATGATGGCCGGTGAAGCGGAGGCTGAGGCCATCATACAATTCATTAACGTCAATATTGACGAGACAGAGGGCGACAATGTGGACAAACCTCTGGGTGAGTAAAGAAAATGGCCACCATGTAATTTGCTAATGAATCAGCTGGACACCTGTTGATATTTCTTCATTTTAAATCAGAAGACGAGCTGCTGGAGAACATCAACGCGGAAGCTGATGGAGAAGCTGTCCGAGGGCTGACCATCAACCTGGACGAGATCCAGACTCTGGGTGAGGAAAAGAAATGAATACCAGACGAGATCACAATAATGTAGATACATTTTTACTGTCTGTTCATTCATAAAGCTTTATTAAACTATAGCTGTTATTATTTATCATATAAAACTGTTCACACCACACGATTATGTATTTAAATAAGAATCATTTGTAGCATCACAGCAAACAGTGAGACAGAGAAAGACATTGTCTCTCTTCATAACCTGCACATTCATTCACTTCTTCATTAATACTGAGAAGTAATGTTTATTTAATGTTTTGAAAATTAATTTTTACAGATGATAATCAGCCAATGCCGATGGTGGATAAAACAATTCTAGTTGAACTACTCCACATCGACCTGGACGACAGGGGGCTCTGCGGAGACCGTCCTCCCAGTAAGTGATGGAGATGGTCAGTGGACATATTAGGATTGAACTCAGATAAAAAAGCTGATCATATATATTGATGTGAAAACAGAGAACTGGATGAAACACATGAGAATAGTGATAGAAGCTGAAAGCGAAGTCATTCTCATGACTCCAAACCTGGAGGACAGTGAAGACACTGCAGAGGCCCCTCTGGGTAAGTAAAGGAAATTAGAAGATATCATGATGAGGAGGTATTTGGAGAAACTGCTGATATTTAGTTCCTGTAAAAGCAGGTGTTCAGCTTAATTGGAGCTCAAATCTGTCTCAATGAATCAATTCAATATAGTCCAGATTACAACATGTTAAATGTAGGAATAGAAGAAGACACAGATTCGGCTGAAGCTCAGGCTCGATGCTGAAGCCACTGGTGACCAAATACACCCTGATAGAAAGAACTATCAAATATTCTGGTAATAAAAGAGAAGTTACTAACAATTCCAATGAATCCTGTATTCATAATCCTTTATAAATGCATTCATGAGATATTATATCACATATTATAATACTGAGCATAAGTGCGTATAGTTAGTCTGAAGTGGACATAATTATATGTATAGGATTTTATAAAAAATGAGTATATGAGTTTATAAAGTCAGATTCCATAATCATTATAAGATCTGTTCAGTTATTAGTTCGTCACTGTTGTAATGTGTATGTGTGTTATACAGGAAACACAGCAGAACTTTTAGGCTCATATTACTATTAATATATTCATATTTACAGTCTTCTAATGAGTGAATATTATAATGTGTTATAAAGCAGGACGAGTTAGAATAAATGTAAATAGAACATGAAGAGAAATTCATTTGAAACATGTTGTGATGTGAAAGCTGGTTATTAATTCTGTGCTGGAGGAAAGATTATTGGAGAAAAGCTCGATCACTGATTATCTGATTTTGTCTTCTAGTTAAAACAGACGTCCTAATGAATGACTCTCCCGAGGAGGAGCCTAAAAGGAAGGAGAGACAAACAAGAAGAAGAACAAGAGGAAAGGGGCGAAATGGTCCAAAAATAACAAAGTCTCCACCAGAGACCCCGACCCAGAGGCCCACAAACAAAACTGGATAGAGACAAACACCTGATGAAGACAAACACCTAATGGAGACAAACAACACTGAATAGAGACAAACAAAACCGGATAGAGACACACATCTGATGGAGACAGACAACACCGAATAGAGACAAACACCTGATGAAGACAAACAACACAGCATAGAGACAAACAAAAGCGGGTAGAGACAAATACCTAATGGAGACAAACAACACCGAATAGAGACAAACAACACCGAATAGAGACAAACACCTGATGAAGACAAACAACACTGAATAGAGAGAAACAACACAGAATAGAGGCAAATACCTGATGGAGACAAACACACCGAATAGAGACAAACAACTCTGAAAAGAGACAAACAACACAGAATAGAGACAAATACCTGAAGATGACAAACAACACTGAATAGAGACAAACGCCTGAAGAAGACAACACCGAATAGAGACAATAAAAAACGGATAGAGACAAATACCTGATGGAGACAAACAACACTGTATAGAGACAAACAAAACTGGATAGAGACAACACCTGATGAAGACAAACATTACAAAATAGAGACAAACAACACCGAATAGAGACAAACACCTGATAGAGACAAACAACACTAAATAAAGACAAACACCTGATGAAGACAAACAACACCGAATAGAGACAAACACCTGATGAAGACAAACAACACCGAATAGAGACAAACAAAAACGGATAGAGACAAACACCTGATGAAGACAAACAACACCGAATAGAGACAAACACCTGATGAAGACAAACAACACCGAATAGAGATAAACAAAAACGGATAGAGACAAATACCTGATGAAGACAAACCAAACTTGATGGAGATAAAAAAAAAAACAATAGAGACACAAAACCTGGAAAGACAAACAGTAACTGTTAAAGACAACACAAATTGACACACACTTACTCAGAGAACTCACACTCACATAGAGAAATCACACTCACACAGAGAAATCATACTCACACAGAGAATTCACACTCACACAGAGAAATCACACTCACACAGAGAAATCAAACTCTTACATAACTGCATGAAAAAAAGACCAAAAAAAGAATAAAATATTAAAATTATTTAAAATATTCTTTTTCTTCATTATTACTGTAATACAGATACTTTACTAAATAACTGGTTGAAAGATACACGGTGTGGGGTAAAGACCCCAAAGACAACCTATATCTAAGTGAATGTGTGCCTTGTACAATTGAAGCCCACTTGTTGCCTAATAAGCCCACTTACAGTTTTATTTCAGGAGAAATATGAATTTTAATAACTAATAAGCTTAATGGTTTAAGAGGTTTTTTAGATAATAACTAATGAACAATGTGTTTATATGTTAGGAGTTAATAATTATCTACCATCCTATCATAAACTTATACATATGGAAATAAACATCCCCAATCAAATGACATACTGTAGCGCAAATAATATAATAATAAACAACGTTTGAAAAGATGTAAATAAGTTATTTATTGTGTTATTTATTGTTTGGGTACAATT
Organism: Megaleporinus macrocephalus; assembly: GCA_021613375.1. Lineage (NCBI taxonomy): Eukaryota > Metazoa > Chordata > Actinopteri > Characiformes > Anostomidae > Megaleporinus > Megaleporinus macrocephalus. The sequence goes on from CM038724.1 coordinate 18,739,387, forward strand.
TGACATTAGTTTACTATATTAATAATAACAACACAGCCGGTGCAGGAAGTCTGGAACTTTTATTAAATTGTGTATGTGTGAGTGTCTGAGTGGTTGTGTGTGTAGTGTATATACGTGAAGGATACTTAATTGCAGAGGGCTATTGATATCGTCTGTTACAGTTCAGAATATGTTGAAGTGCTTTATCACAAGTGTGTGTGTGTGCAGTGTGAGTTTGGTGTGAAATATTTATAGTCTGGAAAGAGTGACATGTGGTTGCAGTGAAGTTATACTCTGAACTGTTGAGAGAGATTAAATGTTAGCCCCTCTTATTTGTGTTTTAGTGAATTGAATGTCAATAATGATTGTTAAATACCGTCTGGTTAAGTATTGATCATTGGCAGGTGCTACCAATGCCCTAATCAGAGCGGTGCATGCTGGGGGCTGGAGCTTTTGGCCGCAGATTTTGCTCATGCGACCTTGCCTTCCTTCGTGACCTCTAGCTACACCTCTTAGGTCTCTGCCTATGGAGTGCTCCTTGACCTTTGACCCTGAGATCACCTAACCCTAACCCTCAGCCTAAGGCCTATGTGTCCCAAGGCCTATGATCTCCTTGACCCTTGACCCTAGGCACACCGAGTTCAGAAATCCCTAGATCTATGACCTAGTTCACGCATGCATAGTTTGGTGTCTCTAGGGTCTTTCTTCTTTTCGCAGCACCTTGAAACCGACATCTTTCTGAGTCATCGCCATAGGCCCGAATGGGAAACACACACAGGTCAGTATCTCCCTGACCTTTTGACCTATGGCCTTTAAACTCAAGGTGTTCCATTGACCTATGACCTAGTTTATGCTTGCATAGTTTGGTCTTTCTAAGGTCTTTCATCTTCTTGCAGAACCTTGAAACGCATGTTTTGCTGAGTCGTCACTATAGGCTTGAATGGGAAACGCGAGACCGTTTTATCTGTCGAGAGAGCTGAATACACTGTACATAGTAGCGGTGTACTTAGCCCCCAGTGCTAATGCTAAGCCACACTGAACTGTACAGTGCCATCAGCGATCTCCAAAGCACACACCCAGACGGACTGAATCCCCAAATTTCACCAGTACGTGGATTTTGCAACCCGAGGGGCTAACATGCTGGATCTTGTTTACACAAACATCCCTGGCCGCCCCCACTGCGGCTTTTCCGATCCCCTCTCTGTAATGTTTACTCCAGCATGCAGACCACTCATCAGATGTGCCAAAACGGACAGCCAGGAGCTATCTCTGCTCTTCAGGACTGTTTTGAGCACGCTGATTGGGAGATGTTCAGAGATGCAGCAACTTCTACTGAGAACCTGAACCTGGAGGAGTATACCGAATCAGTGACTGGCTACATCAGTGAGTGCACTGATGATGTTACTGTCTCCAAACTCGACACAACTCTCTCCAACCAGAAATCATAGCTGCCTGCAGAGGTGCGCATGCTGCTATGAATCCAGGACAAGACTTGACTTTCAAGTCAGGGGATAAAGCAAGCCTCCGGATGGCTAGAGCCAAGATTTCCCGGGCCATCGGTGATGCCTCCCTTCCAGATGTGCTTAATAAATTCTATGCTCAGTTTGAAGCACAAAATGTCACAACGGCGAGGTAAACCACACCTCCTCAGAATGAACAGGTATGGTGTATGTCCACTGCTGATGTGCGGAGAACTCTACACAGAGTCAACCCATAGAAAGCTCCAGGATCTGACAGCATACAGACATATTCAACATTTCTCAACATCACTGCAGTCGTTCCAACATGCTTCAAATCCACCACCATCATCCCTGTGCCAAAGTAGTCTCCTGTGTCCTGCCACAATGACTACCGTCCACTTGCACTCACTCCCATCATCATGAAGTGCTTCGAGAGGCTTGTCCTGAGGCACATTAAAGACCAGCTCCCTCCTTCACTGGACCCACTGTAATTTGCATATCGCCCAAACCGCTCAACAGATGATGCCATCACCTGGACAAGAGAGACCCCTACATCATAATACTGTTTATAGACTTCAGTTCAGCATTCAACACAATCACCCCTCAGCAGCTGATCAGAAAACTGAGTCTGCTGTGCCTGAACACCTCCCTCGGTAACTGGGTACTGGATTTCCTGAGTGAGAGACCTAAATCAGTCAGGATAGGTAGCAAAACCTCCAGCACCATCGTACTGAGTACCGGCGCCCCCTCAGGGCTGTGTGCTCAGTCCACTACTATTCACTCTGCTGACTCATGACTGTTCTGCAAAGTACAGCACAAACCGCATCAAGTTTGCTGATGACACGACTGTGTTGGGTCTGATCAGCAAGAATGATGACTCAGCGTACAGAGAGGAGGTCCAGCGGTTAACAAACTGGTGCAGAACCAACAACCTGTCTCTGAATGTGGATAAAACTAAGGAGATAACTGTTGACTTCCAAAAAGGGCGAGGTGACCACCCCCCCTGAACATTACCAGCTTTGCTGTGGAAATAGTCAGGAGCACAAAGTTCCTCTGTGTCCACATCACTGAGAACCTCACCTTGTCTCTCAACACCAACTCCATAGCCAAGAGAGTCCAGCAGCACCTCTACTTCTTGCGGAGACTGAAGAAAGCTCATCTCCCCCCTCCGATACTAGCACATCTGGAAAGGAGACATCACTGTCACATGCAGGTTGAGGTGACTTATAGTTGGTGATAGCCTGGATGCCCTGCCACATGCGCCATCCATTCCTCACACAGACTTTTTTCACTGCTGCCGTCCTGCAGAAGATACTGGAGCATCCATGCCGCCACTGCCAGACTCTGCAACAGCTTTGTTCCTCAAGCTGTCAGATTTTAAAACCCACAGGGATAGATTTGAATACCCCCTCATACCCATACACTACACTTACACATACACGTCTTTTAATGCTCTACCTGCACTGTCTGAAATATTGCTGCTGTCACTTTTTACTTCTACCTGTACCAAGTCTTACCTCAGTAAATGATGTGTTTACACTGTTTACTTCTACCTCTACCAAGTACTTCCTCAGTAACTGCTGTGTCTACACTGTTTGCTTCAACCTCTACCAAGTCTTACCTCAGTATCTGCTCTGTTTACATTGTTTACTTCTACCTCTACCAAGTACTATCTCAGTAACTGCTGTGTTCACAATGTTTACTTCTACCTCTACCAAGTACTACCTCAGTAACTGCTGTGTTTACTATGTTTACTATGTTTACTTCTACCTCTACCAAGTACTACCTCAGTAACTGCTGTGTTTATACCGTTTACATTTACTACTAACAAATACTACCTCAGTAACTGCTGTAGCGTATTCAAAACCTTTATACATGAACTTATACGTTGATTGTCTGATTTGGCGAAGAGCTTATTCTCTACCTTTCATAAATACCAAAGGCTTCTTGCAACCCCTACATCCGGCCTGAAGTGTTGAGGCAGAGGAACTATTCACCACATTGTTTATTCACACATACAAGGAATTTGTCTTGGTGAGGCACACGTTTGACATGTAACAAGAACAATATTACACAGAGAAACACGATACAATAAATAGAATAAGAATAAGGAATAATACGAGTAATAAAGAGCTAGGAAAGGTGCTAATGAAATATGTGAAAAACTGTGCTTATACATGTACGGATATTCTACACATAAGTAAGTCTAAGTAGACTAGGTTAGGTATAAGTTTGAAGTACAGGGCGACCACTGTGGTTCATGAGAGTAACAGCTCTGGGGAAAAAGCTGTTAGCATGTCTGGTTGTGCTGGTCTTGATGGTCAAGAGTCTTCTGGAAGATGTAATGTCCAGGATAAGAGGGGTCAGCTGTAATTTTGCATCCAATGATCCGCTTCGCTGTCCTGATTATGCGCTGGAGTTTGGCTCGTTCTTGTGAGGTGGAGGAACCACATCAGATGGTTATGGAAGATGTGAGGATGGACTGGATGATCGCTGTGTAGAACTGGATCATCAGAGTCTGTGGCAAGTTGAATTTCTTCAGCTGTCTCAGGAAAAACATTCTTTGCAGTGCTTTCTTGGCTATGGAGACGGTGTTTCTTTCCCACTTTAGGTTTATAGTGGTGCCCCGGAACTTAAGTGACTCCCCATTGGAAACCACAAAGTCATTGCACTACACCAGGAGACCAGCTGCTCACTTCCTTACTGTAGGCAGACTCATCACCGTTGGTGTCATCTGCAAATTTCGGGATCTTCACAGCTGGTTCCTTGGAGACACAGTCATTTGTGTAGAGACTGAAGAGGCGCAGGGAGAGCACTCACCTCTGTGGTACTCCAGTACTGAGGGTCCGGAGGTCTTCTGTTGGTCAGAAAATCCACAATCTATCAACTCATGGATTCTGGCACTGACAGCTACGGTGTTAAATGTCGAGCTAAAGTCCACAAACGGAACTCTAGCATAAGTTCCAGGACTATCAAGATGGTGTAGATGAAGGGCAGGGCCAGGTTGACAGTGTCTTCGACAGACCTGTTAGCTCTGTATGCAAACTGCAGGTGGTCCAGCAGAGGGTCTGTAATGGCCTTCAGATGGGCTAGAACCAGGCGTTCAAAGACCTTCATGACTACAGAGGTTAGGGCCACTGGCCTGTAGTCATTAAGTCCAGTGATGGTGGATTTCTTGGGGACTGAAATGATGGTGGATGTTTTGAAGCAGGTAGGCACCGAGCAGAGTTCCAGTGATTTGTTAAAAATGTCAGTGAAAATCATAGCAATGTTTCAAGGTAGATGGAGAGACTGAGTCAGGTCCTGGGACTTTTCTCACCTTCCATGAGCTAAAAAAGCCTGCTTACGTCTTGCATTCTGAGCTTGGCAGGGGACGAATGTGAGACCGCTCGGGAGGGGGAGGAGTGCAAGTGATCTGAGTTCTTTGTGTCTTCAAATCTGCAGTAAAACTCATTCAGGTCATTGGTGAGCTGGTGGTCATTCAGGAAAAGGGGAGTCTTTCTCACTTTATAATCAGTGATGTCTTGAAGGGCTTTCCAAGCTGAAGATGGGTCGTTCGCAGCTATGTGCCTTTCCAGCTTCCCTGAGTATTTCTTCTTTGCTGCTTTGATTCCTTTCTCCAGCTTGTATTTGGCCTCTTTATAGAGAATCCTGTCCCCTGAATGCTCCCTCATTTTCCCTCTGAAGCTGTCTGAGGTCAGCTGAGAATCCTGGTTTATTATTGCTTGTCCTGTTTACTTTATATTCTTGTATCTTGTGTTACAGTAGTCGGTCAGGTTCTTTTCTTAAATTTTGATTTGGCATTTTCTTCTTGTGTGTTCATGAAAGGGGTAAAATAGTTCAGCCAAACAAAAATGTGCTCTGGTTTGCACAAATCACTCTGCAGGAGTGAGCACAGCTCATGCATATTCACTTCTAGACACCCCCCTTTCAGAAGTCTCTATAAACCGAAAGACAGAAGTTCTCACTCTCTATTTCTTCCTCCCACTCCCAGCTCTCACTTCCCAGCTCTTCTCAAAGAAGATACTCAGAGACAGACTTTGTCTGCACTCAGCGCAGCTCAAGCAGATTGAGCAGAAACACTAGAAGCCACGCTGCCCGCAGGAGCCGACATGAGACGTGGTTAGACTCCTGTAGAAGCTACCCAGCGATGAAGTCTTGAGGAGAATGAAGATCAGCCAAGACCACCTTCATAGCGCCGTCATTCAAGTTTAGATAACGGTTCACCGTGCTCATGTGAATCACTCTTCATTTATCTAACGAGCCTAAACAAGTTGCTAAGTCGGCCGACGGAATTTCGAATTTCAGAGCGTCACTACGGAAGCCTAGACACGCCCGAGCCACGTGATCAGTGCACATTCAGCCTGTCACCGAGGAACAGCGTGTTTATTTAGGATTTCTCTGAGATTCAGTCCTCAGTTAATGCAATGTTCTGTTTCTTTCTTTTTCTTTTTCTTTTATTTCTTTCTTCCCTTTTTCATTCCTTTCAGCTAGCACTGCCCTTTTAATCCCCTCTCTGCCACCATTAATGTTTAAGGAGGTAATTCTAAACTTTTCCAGCAGAAGATAGAGAAAAATAAAAAAGAGACAGAAAGAAAGAGTAACAGAAAAGGTAGAAACCACCATCAGTGACCTGTGCATGTTTCACTGCTTTCCCCTCCGTAACTTCTGAATCTTGTTTAAGCAAAATCTCTTCTGCTTACTCAGATCATCAAAATGAACTCTCCTCCGTATTTTTGCTACTGAAGCAATAAACCTCTCAACATCTGGCAAAGGTGTCAAAAATATTAATATTCATTACTCAGGTAGAAATATAGATACTAGAGTTTAAAAATACTTCTGTAGAAGTTTAAGTATTAACACAAGCTTTTTACTTCAGTAAAAGTGTAAAAGTACTGCTTTCAGAACTACTTAAAATATAAAAGTAAATGTAATGGAAAAAAAGACAAGTGTAGGGGTCTATAGTTCACAAGCCCACCTACCCCAAAAACCCAATTCTTCTAAAAGCTGTAATGACTACAATGTTATATAAAAATGTTAATGTTGATAAATCTGGGATGTGCTAGGCTTCCTGTCTCAGACACACATATGCCCATTGAAAGTGTATGTATTTTAGTACAATGTAAATATATTAAAGACGCATATCTGTGTGCTACTGTTGTAACGTCTTTTGCCATCAGAATGAAGAGGGAGACCAGTTCAGAGAAAAACTTTTATTCGAAGGGCTGCAGTTCCCACGTTCTCCGAGCTTGCTAACTCTGGTCCCAGTAATGTCTGTTGACTGCTTGTCTTATATAGGGCTGCGTATTTGCTTTTTCTGGCCCATCAGTACACCTGGCTACGTCATTCTCTTGAGTAGAGTGGTTCCCAAATAGAAGTTCCCAAGATAACGCTGCAGGGTATATGGCCCTATATGGTGGGGGTTAACAAAAGCCCTGACCTTCCCGTGAGCTCGGCAGCTTCCTGTCTAATAAGATTCATACAAGCTACAAGTTATATAAAAAAGATACAACAACTCCTCCCCTTTTGTACGTGAAATGAACGTACAAACGAGAAAAACAAACAACAATAAGGAAAGAAAAGGAAAGAAACTACTAATCTAGTTACAAAGCAAAACACGCAAACATGCATATATTGGAATACTTGACAATTGCTCATATTCCTGTGGAATAGGTTGCCTGTTCCAATGTGGTTGATTCTGTTCCAATGTGCAATATGTAAGCATTTCCTATCTTTGATGACCTAAATACAGCAACAGCGTAGCATATTGTACACTATAAAGATAATCAGACTGCTCGTGACAAAGATTAGTATCACTTCGCGATACCTTCCTCATGTACTGAACCTAAAGGCTAAAAATCCAGGTTTGTTTCATCTAAATGGTGAAAACGGCCTCACAAATCCTCCATTTTATTAAGATATTTACCTATAGCTTTTGTCGGATCCATTACGTTAGAACAACATTTAGACCCCGTTTTAACTTCATGGGCTATGTGTGAAATATCTAATGCAAGGATTTGGATCACTGCCTAACACTAGCGCACTAAGAGACTGGTAGAATCCTTTTGTCTGTGAGTGAACTTGATATTTAACTGGACATGGAATTTCATTCACCATGAATGGGAAGGTAGCATCTATGTCCAAAGCTGGAGCAATCAAAGATACTATTTCGTGAGTTATTGTTTGGTTAGTGTTTGAAAAGTGACGGAAGATTGCTTGTTTAACTTTGTTTAGCATAAGAATTAGAGTACCATTTGTTTGAGTTATACTACAAACCCACATAATGTTTTGGTATTTCTCCTAGAAATGGTTGATTTTCTACACACCAAAGAAACCTGAATAGCGAAATGATATCAGTGATATTATGTGCTGGAGCATATCATTGATCACATTTTGACATACCCGGTGTACAGCACTGTGTGGTTTTAGGTTGTGTGATGTTGTGACATGAACTAATAGTAAACGAAGGCACATCTGTATGTAACCAGGCACATGTATCACAATCAGACATAGCATGTGCAGTCCATGCTATTCTTGCAGATACACTGACTGAATGAGGGATACAGACATTTTGTCCTGGGAATAATGTCAGGTTACATTGAATGTTGTCTGAAATAAATTGTCGCTGCCCACATCTGTGATGGGCACTGAAACACAGGTAGTTCATATTGCCAGTAGAGATAGCAATAGTTCCATGTTCCTTCCAGTCATCCTGCCTGTGTTCGGATTGTCTCTTCAGGACTGGTAGGATGAATGCGTCCACACCTCCCCTTGAGACAGTTCATCCACTGTTCACCTAGAAGACATAAACAAACTTCGGCAGTATTTTGTATGTTGTTTTTGGCATTGTTACAAAATGTCAAACATCATCTTGCATAGAGGGTTACCGCATCTTGCCCTACCTAACATAGGGTCCTATGATACCAGCTGAAAGTGTGGAAATGTCGGGGTAGGGAAGTCTTCACTTTGGGTGTAGCCCCTGCAGCGTAAATGCTAACAGATCTGCCAAAAGCTCTTCCAGCTAGTTCACCCAACTGTCCCTATTTAGGCGGTAACACTACCTGCAATGTAACACATGTCTAAGTTTCTGACCTTGACATAATACTGCTGCGAGTAAAAGCACAAATGAATGTCCCCCTTTAAGAGGTTCCATCCAACCCTTTTTGACACCTAAGGTCTATGGTTCCCTGTTGAGCCATAGCACGTCCTGTAATGATTTTACATGAACTTAAACCTACTTTGCGTGTGGATGTGGCTCCAATGCTACATAACTCCAATAATGCATCCACCCTAGACACCCCCCTGTGCAAAGAGTCTGTGTACACTGTAACTGTGAAACCAGATGCTAACCCATAAGCATTAGGAATGACACCTATTCTGCTACTTGAGCTGAGAAGTGGTCTGGGAAGTGACCCTAAGCTCATCCAATGCGTTTACAGCCTGTGTCACCTGTTCAGAAGCCTCCGTAAACACAATCAAATCAGGATTTTCCTAAAGTTCTCTCAGAATACCTAAAAGTGTAGTTTGGGATTAATCACCACACAGTCATGATCACCCTAACCCTTACAAGTCTCAGACATTTGCTGTCTACATTAATGATGAGGGATTTGCTCTTTTAAGGCAAATGTTAGGGTCCGTGAGTGCGGCAAGCCAATTACCCCATCCTTGGGATGTAACTGTCCTGATCCGAGCTACAAACAATAATGCTTTTAACTGCATGTGAACAACACACTGTCAGTGGTTGTGATAAGACAACAGGAGCACAGGTAGTGACATCGACATATGTACAGTAACTTGCTCATGTGTCAATTAATCACATGCATGTTCATTCACAGTGGTTCTCACATACAATCTGTCATCATATGTCTGAAGGATCAGCTGCTAACACCCTCACATCTAACATCTCCAGTTTAGATGATCCTGAGAACTGGGCATGTGTTTATGCTCTCCTCACCTTTCTTTTTACAACTATGTGCCCATTATGCTGGTTCCTCACAAAAGTGACCCATATGCTCCTGGTCACCCTGTGTGTCCTGACTACTTGGTTGCTGAAACACAGTTTGCAAAACTGGACAGACATGTGACTCTCTGATAGGAGGTCAAGCATTCATTTAGTTCAACCAGCGTGCTAGTTTTCCAATTGGACTTCAACAGAAGCAAACCTGTTCTCATGTCCTGTGTCAAACCTTTCGCCCATTGGGCCACAGACACCCTCGACTTCAGCACGTCTGCTGCTGCCTTAAACTCTGACCATCCCCCATGCAACAAAAACACCTCAGCAAACCTCTGTGTGTATCGGCTCACAGGTTCATTCATACAACACTACTGAGCAATAACATGTGTTTCATGGAGCAGAAGATATGATGACTACTTGCCTATAACTGGAATGTAAATGTTTATCCAAGCTTAGCTGCAGGAATCTGTGAGGGCAACTGATAACAAAATTACCCTTGTATGGTTGTCTAAATACAGTACAAGTTAGTGCTGTCGAAATGAATGATTAATCCAAGAGATTAATAAAAAAAAGAATAATATTAATAAACCTCAATCCTGATTGATGCCTTTCTCATATGTACTAGATAGATAGATAGATAGATACTTTATTGATCCCGAACGAAATTTAGCAGCCAAAACAGAACAAAAACAAAGTACAAAACACAGTACAAAAAAACAATAAGGTATATAAAGAATAAAGAATTCCAATAGTAAAAAAGAATATATACAAGAACATATGAATACATTCTCAATTCTATAGCCAATGGCAACAAATTTAACTCTCTACATCAGGATCTACATCAGTCAAGCACAGAACATGCAACAAGAAATTCCCAATAGGATTTGTTCAGCCACAAAAGCAGCTGGTTCTCAAAGTTCTTTGAGCCAGTGCGTGCCCTCCTTGGCCTGAAGATCAGCCCTGCAACAGTAAACAGTCTTTCACAGGCTGCTGAGGCAGGGAGTGCCGTATTAAGTGATAGCTGGCACACAGCTGGAAAGGACTTTAGTACCTCTACTGGGTCTCCTGGTCACCCCGGGTACGCATCCAACTGCTCGGTCGTTTCAAGAGGGCTGGTCTTCTTCAAGGAGGAAAAGAAGTCCTCTTCCTCAGATGATTGGAAGCCCTCACTGATGTGATTCTCGGCCTTACAGTCCAAGTGGCTTCTGATATAGTCAAGGCCTGTGGAATAAAAAACAAAAATCTATTTACAATATATGACAGTATTGTAATTATGCATTGGATAGTGTGTGTGTGATTAATTGTCAGTTCAAACTCATTTCACTGTTTCCATAGAAATTACACGTATTAAGGGGAAGTCGAGAAGTGAATTCCACCTTGTAGCAACAGACCTTACGAGTTGGAGTTTGCAGTGGTCTTCAATTACTTCAGATGAAGTGGTTGATCTTGAACTTTTGTTCCACAGGCTAGAACATTTGGCAAATGTGGACATTGACACACGCTTGTGCAATGGCTTGATCTCTGCATCAACTGTAGACATTCAATTAAGGAGGTGGCAGGCGCAGCGATGGTGCTTGGGTACCTAGTATTCCAAGTAGTCATCTTCATCCAACAGGGCACCGGCATCAACAAATTCAACACCCTCAACGCTTTAATATTCTTATTTAATCATTATTTTGGCCACCATCATCCTCTTCTCCATCACTCTCTCAGGATTGTTGTTCTCATTAATCTGCCCATAAATTCTGAAGGCTTTCAGGAAATTTTATCCATTGTTGTAGTGTGAACGATCTTCTCTCTGATATTGAATTCTGTGTGAATATCATTTAGGGCACCAGCCAGGGCAGAAAAAATATGTGACCCTGTAAGTTGCTTGCATGCCAGGGCAGCACAGGATCTCTGCATGTTCTGGGGGTCAAACCAGTGTGCAGTGACACCAATGAAACCACGATGAAGTTGTTGAACTCAATTTCACTAAGGGCAGCTTTTAGTTTTCTTTTCATTTTAACAGAGGCCTTTTTGACTTTGTTTACAAAAGTATTGCGTGTCATGACATATTTGTATTTGGCCGAAGATGTTGCACAAAATTAATGAAACCCTGTTGCTGGACAATGTGTGGTGGGTGCAAGCCTTGGACAATGAATTTGAGAACAATTTTATTCACACTTGCCTGGGACACTCTTTGAGTCTCCCACAGCTTGGTTTGTTTGAAGGGTGGGGCCAAAGAACCTTCAGTGGATGACTTCCTTTTGAGGGCTGCTGAAGTAAGTTGCGTGTACCTCTCTAGACGAGTGGGGTGTTTCTTCTGTGGAGAAAATAAATGCACAGGCACAGATTGAGATCGATATTTTTTCTCTTAAACCACAAGCTCATGCTTGAAGTTCATGAATGAAGATCAGACTACAGCAGTTTCACTGGTCTATGCAATTATGTTGAGCAGACCAGAATATTGCCAAGCTGTTTTGGAACCACAAGCAGCTGCTGGTGTAGCAGATGTAATAATTTACTTTAATTATTTAATTTATTTTTGTGATACATATTTGTTATTAATTTCACAGAACATCCCCCTTTTTTATTTCATTTTGAGAGTTCTTAGTAGTTCTACATGGCATATGGGAGTACCAGCTTATTGTGTTCTCAGCACCCGTAGTTTTCTTTGTGTCGGTGCTTTGGCGCAGTTGTCTCCTCAGTCTGCTTGGAGCTCGACTGAGAGAGGTGCGTTTGTGTAGTGCTCTTCATAAATGGCTCATTTTGGTCTAAACTGTGAATTTAGGAGCGTTTCTAAAATGTTTTTGATAAAGAACATGCCGACATGCACTACAGGGTTGCAAGAAATGTTTCTGAGTTTTAAAAAGTTTTTATTGAGCATAGCTGCACGATGTTCAGTAAGCTCCCTCTGGTGGTTGAGAAAGAATTAGCGTCTTGGCTTCGCGCCTAATTTTCATATCGTTCTTTTTTTTGTGTTAGGCATTTTGTGAGAAACTGTTGACGCCAAAACATCTTTCTGCTTTGCTCTAAATGATTTTTATGCAGAAGGAAAAATACACAAAGACTGAAGCTGATTCTGGTGTCCTGAGCTTTATTACACCCACATACAGTGCAGATTAAAGAAGTGTAGCAGGAACGCGAGGACCGGCTACATTGGTGCCGTGACCCAGATATCTTCACTTCAGATCATCGCCAGTGTGTTCGCCAGCGGTTGCCAAGTCTGGTATTTGGATGTCTGATGGACAGTTTGTATTCTTCCTCAACTGAGGAACAAACTGAGCCCAAAGCTTGTCATGGACATACTCAAACAGCACTACAGTGAGGTGACTTATTCTTCTATGCCCCTCGCAGACTTCTATAATACAGTCCATCATGTTGGTGAAAATGTTATGGACTATTGGCTTCATCAAAATAAAGCAGTGGACGTAGCTGATGAGTGCCTGAGAAGACAGGGCCCTAGCATTGAAGAGCCCAGTCGAGAGGTTACAATGATGTTTATAAAACATTGCCTGGATCCTGCTCTTTCGAGCATATTGAGGTTCAAGGCTATGAGTCTGGAAGTCTGTTGGTCAACCAACCTCACTCCACAGGGACGCCACAGGGAAGGCTCAGCCAAGTGGAGGTGAGTGCCGGGCAGGTCAGAGTGTCTGTAGATCCTCTTGGGCTCCAGGGAGGAAGACAGGACCTCGCTGTGGAGAAGTTAAGTCTGGTTGGACCTGTAAAGAGACCCTTTAAGTGACGGCCCAGAGACCACGGACAGGTAAGTGCTGAACCACACAGTTTCTGAGTAGAAGCAATGCAACGCACAGAGGAGTGTGCATGGCTAGGCTAAATGGGAAGTGCCAATGAGCTGCTGCCGCTAGCACTGATGACTGTCAGGTGTGTATGATGTGTTGCTTAGGTGATGTGCGTGTGTGTCCGGAGCTACCTAGAACTCAGAGGACTGAGATCTCCCAGCAGAATATGCTGAAGGGTTTACAGCAATAAAATCCTAAAAAAAGGTTCTGAAATTAATATTCACAGCAAGAATCAGGATTTTGTTAGAATTTTGTTATTAATTAATAATTGTATATTAAAACTCAATACGGGACACCTTCTTTACAAATGCAGTCTTACAAATGATGAAGTCTGGAGGACTACAAAGAAGAAAGGACACCAAAATTGGAGGCATGGGGCCCTATCCACTTTACATGGGAAGCTTTGAATCCCCTGTAGAAGCAATAAAGTATCTGATGAGGTAACATTTTCCTTATGATTCATCATTTTACTTTTGTTTTATACCTCTATGTAATATGTATATGTATGTGTGTGTAATTAACCTGAATATATATAAATTACTTTGGTTAAATTAAGATAGCCTGCTAACAACTCAGCCCACCACAGAATATGTTTAACGTTTAATATGTTTAATTCTGGCTAAAACTAAATCTGCAGCCTGATCAGCTACCTTAACATCACCTTACGCCCATCACAGTACATGCCTGATTGTGAAAATTGTTGTTTTTTTTGAGAGTGAAAAAGTAGAGTGAAAGTAAGCAGAAACTGAATATGAGTTTTGGTTTATGCAGGTAATGTGTGTTAGCTTCTTTCTGTGGCTGACCTGTTCAGCTTTTTCTGGGTTTTTCTGGCTTTGATTTCCCCCATTTTTTGGTTAGCACCACCTATGACTGTGCTTCCACACTACCAGTCAGTGAGCGCTTTAAAATATAAGTGCGTAGACTGTGTTTCCGTATCCATTCAGATGTGGAAGAGAAATATAGCATCAATTTTAAATATTTTCATCATTGTTAAATACTGTGGTATACTGTTTTACCATCGTACCACTAAGTGAACCCCTGCAGGTTTACAGAACAGTATGTATGTTTTATACCCCGTTTAAATAACTTAACTAATTTTAATTTTAAAACCACAGTTCTTTTTAATGCAGTTCACCATTAGTCATCAAACTCCTCTATTCACTGAAATCCTGACCTGAACCCTCAAAACTTTCTTATCTGTCAGTATAAGATTATTTGGCATGCCAAGTCACTGTAAGTGTATTTCTCAGTGTTTTCTCCTGATTATATTTGTTTTCTTTCATTGCTCTTTGGGTGGTGACTCTCCAGATCATCTGTTCAGTATGGTAATAAACCACTCTTAACATTTCTTTATTCAAGGGCAAAAGAGCAGTATGAGTGGGCAATATAACAATATTTTCAAAGTGTAATTAATCGTTATTGTGATCAATATTAAATATTTGTTATCATGATTTCCAGAGTTTTCTTTTCTGCACATCATAGATAAAAGAATGCTGACAAACTGCATGTTTTATTAGACAGAGAGCAGATTTAGTTCTTTTTAACTGGACCTAGCTTATGTGAAATCATTATTCTCAGTATTTGGTAGTATACTTTTTAGATGTGGCTACTCTGGCTTTTTGGTCTGTACTGTCTTATCAAAGCTAAGAAAAATAAAATATCATGATGCATATCATGTACTATAATTTTTAAAATTATAAAATGAATGTTAACACAATATTATACATTTGTAGTATAAGAGAAACGTAGAGCAAAAGATTTTAAATTATTATTATTATTATTATTATTATTATTATTATTATTATTATTATTACTGTAAAAGTCTTAAATCAGAGAAAACTGCACATGTAAAGTTCTTCATCTGGACTGTAAACGTTTATTTGTACATTAGAATAAACAAGAACCACAACAGCAGACCACTTTCTAAAAGGTGGGCTGTCAGATCTGTACATTCTACATGTTCACATCATAACCAGCACAGGTATGATACTATACTGTCAGAATCAGAATCAGAATCAGAAATACTTTATTGATCCCAGGGGGAAATTGCAGTTTTTACAGTAGCAGAAGAAGAATAAACACTCTAATAATAATTTACAACATAAAAGAAATTTGTAGTATGTACACATATATAAGTCTTATATTACAATAGAATAATAAGATGTAAAGAATAAAATATAAAGTGACTGTGTCTATAATATTAAGTACAGATATACCGTATACAGCAGTAAGAGTTTTAGAAGTAAGAAAGTTATTGCACATTTGAGTTCTTATATACATAATTAAATTATAGTTCTACTGGTATCACTGTACATGTGAAAGGTGTCGTACATTCAGGGAGGAGTTATAAAGTTTGATAGCCACTGGTAGGAATGACCTCCTGTGGCGTTCTGTAGTGCATTTTGGCTGAATGAGTCTCTCACTGAATGTGCTCCTGCGTCTCATCACTGTGTGATAAAGAGGGTGGGAGCCATTCTCCATGATGGCCTGCAGCTTAGACAGCGTCCTCCTCTCAGACACTGCCGTCAGCGAGTCCAGCTCCACACCCACAACATCACTGGCTCTGCGGATCAGTTTATCAAGTCTGTTGGCGTCTGCTACCCTCAGCCTGCTGCCCCAGCATGCAACAGCGTATAGGATAGCACTGGCAACTACAGACTCATAAAAGATCCTCAGCATAGTCCTGCAGATGTTGAAGGACCTCAGACGCCTCAGAAAATAGAGACGACTTTGGCCCTTCTTGTAGAGGGCGTCAGTGTTCTTAGCCCAGTCCAGTTTATTGTCAATGTGCACGCCCAGATATTTATAGTCCTCCACAGTGTCCACACTGACCCCCCTGATGGAAACAGGGGTCACCTTTGTTTTGTCCCTTCTCAGGTCCACCACCAGCTCCTTTGTCTTTGTCACGTTGAGCTGCAGATGGTTCAGCTCACACCACGCAACAAAGTCGTTCACCGTCGCCCTGTACTCATCCTCATCACCCCTGCTGATACATCCAACTAGTGCAGAGTCATCAGAGAACTTCTGGAGGTGGCAGGTCTCTGAGCAGTAGTTGAAATCAGTGGTGTAGAGGGTGAAGAGGAAGGGAGAGAGGACAGTTCCCTGCGGGGCTCCAGTGTTGCTGACCACTCTGTCTGACACACAGTGCTGCAGACGTACATACTGTGGTCTGCCAGTCAGGTAGTCAACAATCCAGGACACGAGGGGGGCGTCTACCTGCATCACGTTCAGCTTGTCACCCAGAAGAGCAGGCTGAATGGTGTTAAATGCACTGGAGAAGTCAAAGAACATGATCCTCACAGTGCTGCCTGGCTTATCAAGGTGAGCGTAGACACGGTTCAGCAGGTAGATGATGGCATCCTCAACTCCCAGATGAGGCTGGTAGGCGAACTGGAGGGGGTCTAGAAGTGGCTGGACCATGGGCCGGAGCTGATCCAGGACAAGTCTCTCCATGGTCTTCATGATGTGGGACGTCAGTGCCACTGGCCTGTAGTCCTTGATGTCACTGGGCCGCGGAGTCTTTGGCACAGGAACAATGCAGGACGTCTTCCACATCACAGGGACCCTCTGGAGACTCAGGCTCATGTTGAAGACATACTGCAGGACTCCACAAAGTTGGGTGGCACAGGCTTTAAGCACCCTGGGAGGGACACCATCAGGGCCTGCAGCCTTGTTCGTGTGGAGTCTCTGTAGCTGTCTTCTCACCTGGTCAGCTGTGAGATTCACTGTAGAGGTGACTGGTGGGGGAGGAGAGGAGGTGTGAAGTCTATCACAGGAGGGTGGGAGGCTAACAGGAGGGGGAGGGAGTGGAGTGGGCTGTTGAGGCCTGGAAGCAGAGGAGTCAGGGAGGGGGAGGTCAGGGCTTACAGTGTCAAATCTGTTAAAAAACAAATTTAACTCGTTGGCCCTGTCCACACTGCCCTCTACTCCCCTGTTGTTGCTGGATCTGAAGCCAGTGATAGTTCTCATACCACTCCAAACATCCCTCATGTTGTTCTGCTGGAGTTTCCACTCCAGCTTCCTCCTATATCTGTTCTTAGCCTCCCTGATGGTTCTCTTCAGCTCTCTCTGAATCGTTCTCACCTCCTCCCGGTCTCCAGCTCTGAAAGCCCTCTTCTTCTTGTTGAGGAGGGCTTTAATGTCTTTTGTTACCCACGGCTTGTTGTTTGGGTAATATTTAACAGTCCTGGTTGGGACAGTGGAGTCCACACAGAAATTGATGTAGTCTGTGATGCACTCTGTGAGCCCGTCAATGTCCTCTCCATGAGGCTCATAGAGTGCTGTCCAGTCTGTAGTCTCAAAGCAGTCCTGCAGCACTTCAGAAGTCTCCTCTGACCATCTCCTCACTGTCCTCGTGGTCACAGGCTGACTCTTCACCTGAGGCACATACTTTGAGCTAAGGCTGACCAAGTTATGATCAGATCCACCCTGAGGGGGGAGGGGGGAGCAACTGTATGCATCCTTAACATTAGCATACAGCAGGTCCAGTGTTCTCTCCTCTCTGGTGGGACAGTCCACATACTGAGTGAAGTTTGGTAATGTCCTGGCCATAGTGACGTGGTTGAAGTCACCTGATATGGCAATGAAAGCAGTCGGGTGTTGAGTTTGAAGACGCGCTATGGTGGAGTGAATGACGTCACACGCCGACGTCGGGTTTGCAGAGGGGGGGATATAAACAGCCACGACAACAACATGGGAAAACTCCCGCGGCAAATAATATGGCCTGAGTCCAACAGCCAACAGCTCAATGTCCGGACAACAGATACGCTCCTTGATGGTAATGTGACCAGGGGCGCACCAGCGGTTATTAACTAACACAGCCAGCCCCCCCCCCCCCTCCGCTTACCGCTCCCGGTGCAGTCCCGGTCGGCCCGAACAGTCTGAAAGCCAGCGATTGAAACGTTCTCATCTGGAATGTTCTGGTGTAGCCATGTCTCCGAAAAGCACATTAAACTACACTGCCGGTATTCCTTCTGACTCGTGGCTAACGCTGTTAGCTCGTCCATCTTATTAGCCAGTGATCTAACGTTGCCCATGACGACAGTGGGGAGACGCGGCTTATACCCCTTTTTCTCCATAAGCCTCCGTCTCTTCGCCCTCGCTTTCCCCGTGCGCTGTTTAGTTCCTCTTCTACAGCCCCTGTGCGTCCGTCTCCAAAGCTCTTCAGGGATGTTAGCGGCCCTGGTCTCCATGCCGGCCGGCTTCAGCGTGATCAGCTGATCCCGAGTGTAAACAAAGGGGCCATGCTGCGCCGCGGTGCACCAGGAGAGTGAAAGTAGAACTTTCACAGCGAACAAACTGACCAAAACTCTCTCTACTAGCATGATTCGAGAGGACACAGCTTCACTAAGTTACTTTGTAAAAAATAAATAATATTATTAAGATAAAACTATAGTTAAAAGCAAAAACACGAACACGCGAACGGGAGCTACTGCAAAGGCTGCACGCACTTTCGCGCATGCGCACTCGTAACCCTTAGCAACAAGGAGACATACAGACGTCAACAAACAAACTTCCAAAAATTAACTAAGTCACACTTTTATACCTCCCTAAATCTCACTCTCTCCATTCCCATGATAACCTATGTCCATTATGACATCATCACCAGGTCACCGTATATAACAGAGCAGCAGTGAACGTGAGGACAGTTGACGTTCAGGCTCTTCTACGAGAAACTTTCATCTCACACACTTGGTTGTACCTGTTGAACACCTGTAGAAGAAGCATGTCTGCGTATTTCCTGCATTCCAGGAACGTCCTGAGTGAGTTTCTCTGAGCTGTATTTGATCTCACACACTTCTTCTTCATAATGAACTTTCTGTACTGATTAGAAAAAGAAGTGATCACAGCAGAGGAAGCATCAACACATCATGTAGCTGTTCAGCTTATTTTAAACACAATCATGAAGCAGATTGAAGTCAGTAAACAGCCAGGAGGAGAAACATGTGCTCCTGTCTTCTAGTTCTGAGTGAAATCTAGAAAAAGAGCTGTAAGACTTTTCTTTTCAATCATTAATACAAGAAGAAGATAGGAGCAGAAAGGTGGAGTAGAGTTCTGTAGTTAAGAGAGAAATGTGTCATAGCTGGAGCTCCTGAACTGCTAGACCTGAATCTCAAATCATGCCCTGCTTCCTATATAGAGTGTGTAGGTAGAAGCTGCAGATACACATCATGATACGCGCTTAGGATCCAGTATGTTGTGATTTGTTGTGATTCTGTCTGCCAGACGATATATCCAGATTTTCTACACCTCCTTTTAGGAAAACTGTCACAGTATAAAAACACACCCCCACATCACTGCTGTCACAACACAACCTCATATCAACACAATGATAACTTTACAGGAGAATGAAAAACATTCTGTACTTTTAATGGAAGTCAAGGTAACCAGACGTCTTCACAAGCTATTCTGGTCCTTTAATCATGAAATGAATACACGGCATTAAGAACAACAGTCGTTTTCAAACTACATCAAAAACTGAAACACACTGTTTGAAGACATGTTGTGTGAATGTGAGTTTCAGATCTTTTTACTCTGCAGGAGAAAACTCAGACAACTCAGCCCCCCAAGTGGACGAGAGGAAAAACAGTAGCGTCCAGAGGGGGAAAAGAAAGAGGAGCAGCTGCAGCAGCTGCAACAGCCAGCCACCGAGAAAGAGAAGGAGGACAGAGGAGGAGAAGGAGAGAGAGGAGGAAGAGCAGCAGGTTGTAACAACCTCTGCTGAGAGTGAGGAACAGGAAAGGAGCTCCTGCGAGTCGGCACGCTCTGTGTCCAGTGAGGATGCTTCATCTGAGGAGCAGAGCAGTGCCACCGACAGTGAAGCTGAGGAGTCGAGGTTCCTTGCAGATACGCTGGAAGAGAAGTACGTGCAGCAGGAGCGTCTGGGTGAAGGTGGATTTGGCTCTGTGTACGCTGGCTACCGTAGAGACGACCATCTACTGGTAATTAACAAACCCACACACACACACACACACACTTCTACAACTGTTTATCAACACTGAGAGAAACAAAGACCACCTCAATACGGGGGCACTAGAAAGCAGTGGTCAGTCATTGGTTCAGAATCATTCAGCAGTAACGAGTTTAATCCAGATTTACTTTATCTTGCAGGTGGCTATCAAACACATCCCCATTCACAAAGTGAAAAGAACTACTGTGGTGAGTGTGAACACACACACACACACACACACTCAAACACTTTTCTTTGTATCAGTGCTGTTTCTCCATTCACACATCCCTCAATCAACTCATCAGCTCATTACTGAGCCTGTAGGACGTACGCCTAAACGTAGCTGTCTGGTAAAATCTGAACATCAGCAGAGAAGATATCAGCTGATCATCAGTCTGTACCTGCTGTGATAACCTAACCCAGATTCCACATTAAACACTAAACATGTGTAAGTGAACACCACCAGGTGGAGCTACAGGGTAGGAGTGTGCTGAAGTCTGGAGGAGCACTATGTGGAACAGTGTGTTCTGTTATAGGTTGTGGATGGAGAAGAGGAGGAGTGGCCACTGGAAGTGGCGATGATGGAGGTGGCGGGTGAGGCTGGAGGGGTTCCTGTGGCTCTGCTGGACTGGTATGAGCTGCAGGACGAGCTGGTCATAGTGATGGAGCGGCCGGTGCCCTGCATGGACCTGATGGACTACCTCGATAGCAAAGGAGGAGGAAGCCAAGGTGAGACACAGTGCTGCTGAAAAACACTCCCTCACCTACTGAGCCTGGATTTCATTTCAGATCCACAAACACAGTTTCCCCCTTTAACCCCAAACAGAGTACAAGTATGTATGTACAAGTGACACCTGCAGTTAGTTTAAGCAGCCAATACACACAGTACAGAAGTCCATCATGCAGGAATACAGTAAGGAGCTTTATACACAGTGAGCAGATCTAATCTATATAGAAATATCAGATAATATAGAACTCTTTCTCTTTATGAGCTCCTGCATGTCTCTCCACTGTAGCTTCATCCTCTTTTTCATACTGTAGGTCATCCTGAGGCAGCTGGTGGAGGGGATGATCTCCATCCACTCTAAAGGGGTCCTGCACCGCGACATTAAACCAGGAAACATCCTGGTACAGACGGACCCTGAGGGTCCTCGTGCGCGAGTGCTGGACTTCGGCTGTGGCTGCTTCATACAGGAGGAACCCCACAGGAGCTTCCGTGGTACGCCATAAAACATAAAACCCATAAAACAGCTGTTCACCAATACTTTATTTCAAGGGCGTTGATTTGCTCTTGCGTTATCTTGATGGACTCGTTTCATTACGCCCTTGCTTTATGTACATTCTACAACTTCTAGATTCACGTTAATCAAAGTGTCTTCTCTGGTGTGAAGATCAGATTGTGATATGTTTCTTTTCTGGTTTAAAAAACACCTGAAAAGTTTAAATGCTGAGAAGTTTCCAGATTCACTCGTCTTAAAAAGTTACATTTCACATAATAATCACTATTTTTATCAATAATAAGAACGTAAGTGATACAATATATATTTAAATATAATGCATTAGTCATCAAAGCTCCACTTCTAGTGTAGAGTTATCACAGACTGTCTGTATAAAAGTGATCATATATACTTAAATTACCCCTACTATACCTAAAAGACCCCTTCTATACTCCAGTAAAGCATTATTCACTCTAAAGAACTGTTCTGGTTCCTGTATTAGTAAAAAGTTTGATTGTGAACTTTTGAACAGTAGTGTTTATAGTGATGTCCAGAAACGTCCACGTGTCCACTCACTGTGATTGTTGTACTTTAAAGGAACGGTTGAGTTCACTCCTCCTGAGTGGCTCCTGCAGGGGTCCTACGAGGCCGAGCCGTGCACAGTGTGGCAGATCGGAGTCACTCTGTACATCATGCTGACCGGATGGCTCCCCTTCAGCTTCCCCGAACAGATCGCCTGTGAGGATATCTTCATACCAGAACACCTGTCCCAAGGTGAGTGTGAACACACAACAGTCTGCAGAGTCTCACCCGTGTATGTAACAGTGGATACGGAGTGTGTTAAATCAGTGAATTAAATACACTTCTATGTAGTTTAACCCGACAAGCTTTCCTGACCAAATACATCAGACACATTGTATTATATTATATTATATTATATTACATTATATTATATAAATAAACGGGATTGTCAGTATTTTGGTGGAGTGGTCCTAAACATGTAGTGTGAAGGTTCAGTATCTTCATACAGGACGAGTGAAAGCACCTTCATCTAGAGAGGAGCAGTTAACTTAGTGTCCAGAATCACTCTCTCCCTCTCTCTCTCTCTCTCTTTCTCTCTCTTTTTTTGAACAAGTGTGTCTCTGTGTGTCTGCAGAGAGTAAGGATCTGCTGCAGAGCTGTCTGGAAAAGCAGCCGCTGAGAAGACCTTCACTCCAGTGCATACTGCAGCACCCCTGGCTACAGTGACCACTGAGTAGCTGATTTCACTGAATTAATAAATGCACTAGTAAAAAATAACAGGAGAAGAAATGCTGATCTGGAATCAGTGTTTGTGTTCATGCCATAAATATGAAGAAATCTATGAAGAAACCAAACTGTGTATTAAACCACATCAACAACTAACTGTCTACACTCACCACCCACTTCACCAGTACTCCTCTTTCTATCTACAGGGATATCTTATCAAGCAAACAGATCTTATATGTAGTTGATATATATTTGATATATTTCATTTCAGGATGGATGTAAGCTTATTAGAAGTGTATTGAACTTTTTTCTTGTTTAAGTGATTTTAGTAAGTCAGACTTTCCTTAAACATGTAGACGTTTAGAAAATAACATTTCTAGAAATACACCAGGCTGTCAGGATGCCCCCTCCCCCTCTTGCCCCCTGCTCACACAAACTTTGGATCAGAGTCTCCATCAATGCCAGACTTTGCCATCATTAAGAACTGGTTACGTACACAACACTGTAAACATATTTCTATACGCTCATCCAATTTGCACTAGTGTTTATAATTGCACTAGCCACGCCCACAGTCTTTAATCTAGTCACTTTATTGTTTTTGATATCAATATCAGGGATGTTTATAATCAATATCAGTTTAATTAATTGTTTTTGCTAGAAATGCAGCTTCATCTGAAAAATCATATAAATTACAATTTATGATTAACACTAATAGACCTGTCTTTTTTGCTTTTTAAGTGAAACTAAGATCTCTTCCTCTTCTTTTTAATCATGTCCTCTTCTTCTTAAGATCTCTTATTTACTGGGTTAAAGTGTAATAGTGGTAAAGATTCAGAAAAATGTTCTGAAATATGCATCTCAGTTCAGTGAAAACCCAAATCTTCTGAAATTAAATGGTTGAACTGGTGAAATTGATTGGCGATATCAATCAATATTAAACAGTAAAATAAAATAAAAAAAAAACAGTAAAATAAATAAAATACAAAAGGACTTTTTATTCAGAAAGTGGGTGTTGAGAAAACTCGCACTGACACACAGGACAGAACAGCCCAGTCATTTCCAGCTGTTGAACGACGAACGACGCTCCTACCCCACCAGCCCGGCAACAACCCGCGAGAGAAAACTTCCCGGCTCAAAAACATCCACGAGAAGAATTTACGAGAAGATACATTCTGTATGCGTATATTTAGTTGTAATTACTTTGATATGTGTTGTAAGAAATTATTTTATGCAAACAGAGTATATGGGTTATTTAAGATAAACCTAGCTAGCTAGCTAGCTATCGTGGCACATTAGCTTACCAAAAGGTCAAAAATGTACCCAGTAGCATTAGTTACTGTAGCACTTCTAAACACAATTTGACTTTTAAAATTACTTTTAATTCAAAACAGTATAACTGTTTGAGTCCAGTTGCAGTAGTCATGTTAGCTAACTAGCTGGCTAGCTAACCCTAGCGAAGCGTTTTATCACAACTTCTAGTTACCAAACAGCAACACAGCTTCCGAGTGTGAGTAATGTTAGAGCCCTTTAGCTCCAATATACCACATTTGTCTTATTATTATGACTCATTATTATATTTTAACAAGTCTGAGCGAATGTAAACGAGTCATATGCCCAGACAGCACAGGTACGTCCGCAAGACGTCTATGCGACGCTCACAGTTACATCGTTAAAGCATCTGTGGCAGCTTGTTTGCCGCAGCGTTGCAGAGACGTCATTACCTGACGGCCAAATGACTTTCCTCCGCTTCGTAAACAAAGTACCTGAACAGAAACCTGATGCTTCTGGGCTCTCTTTCCCGCCTTTCAACGCACGTCATTAGGAATTAATGTACCGTTCTCTGAGGCTGTAGGTAACCACATAGCAAAAAGTATTCGGCCTGGCTCTGGACAGGATCTACCATAATA
The DNA here is from genome assembly GCA_021613375.1 of Megaleporinus macrocephalus. Lineage (NCBI taxonomy): Eukaryota > Metazoa > Chordata > Actinopteri > Characiformes > Anostomidae > Megaleporinus > Megaleporinus macrocephalus. Next base: position 18,763,886 of record CM038724.1, read on the forward strand.
CCTGGACCGGGTCTGTAAAACAGATCTGGGCAGGTGTCTAGATGCACAACCTGCCAACAACATTTCCCCTACTACACTTTATATATTAATAAATTACTTTCCAAATTAATTAAAATTTAAGTAAAACATAAGCGCATACAAAATAGATAATTCATAAGTGAGCCCACATAAAGGCCATGATGGGTGCGCCCAAAATCGCCTACTTACCTACTACTCAGTAGTGAAATCAGTGGGCGGGCGTGGTTAGTATGTCCGAATACTCAGTAGGCATTAAGTAGTAGACGAACGTTACCCAGATGACCTCCTTTTTTGGTGGTCTGACGTCTTGTGTCACAAGACAGTAAGATGGCAGAGGTAGTACATCCGAGCTTTGTGGCTACTAAAACTCACCTACTGAAATTACCTACTAGTCTGCCGCTCAAGCAGTATGTACAGACTCTAATCTAGTACCTACTGACTAGTTGGCGATTACGACGCACCCCATGTGACCACAACGTAGAGCGCATGTGACTAAAATGTAGCCCCAACGTCAACAAGGGGTGGGTATATTGGCGGCTGACAGTAGGCGTGTTCGACTTCACATGGCACCACGCCTTTAAAAGCACTATAACATTATTTGTATTTAAATTTCTATCTACTTCTTTTCTTTCTTTCTACTATTTTTCTATTGTGTCTACTTCATCAGCTGTAAAGAGAGAAAACACCGCGAGATCTGCCGTTGTTCACGTAGGCTGCAGATGGCGACTGTCCGAGTTGAGGCTCTGTATTTACTTGGTATCGGATCAATATTACATTTTGCAGTATCGCACACCCCTAGCCTTCAACATTAATAACAATGTGTTACCAGAACACTCAAAGCAGTTTTATTTCTCAGGTCTGGAGCAATAACGGACTCGCTATATCCAAGTTCACATTTGACGACGTGACAAAGCAGTATTACTGATCTCATTATTATCAGACAGCTGAATTGGATTTCTCTCATGATGAGATGAAAGAGAGATCAGACAGATCAGTGATATCTGCAGTGATTAGTAAACGAAGTCATAGACACGCCTAAACTGTACTGCATATAGAGTCATTGCTTGTTTTGAATATAAAGTATTTTTATGATCAATTTTGATTGTAATGGTAGCAGATTTCACAGAGTCAGAAGAAGTCTGTTACACATGCCAAAATTATATTATATAATATTATATTCCAAAATATAATATTATATTATACTTTATGTACTTGCTACTAAAATGTAATCTGAGCTTTTAACATTGACTAATTTGGCTCCTATTCATCATGATTAGGGCTGAAAAACTTCTGAAAAAAAGGTTCTGCGCTTGTATCTCAAGAAGGGTTTAACTTTGACTCATGCTATCACAAAAAAACAAACAACAAACCACACAAAAAAACAAACTCTTAATGAAAATCATTTACCCTTTACTAAAATACCTAACTAATAATAAGTGTCCTTTTACCTTTACCTTCAGAAGTAACCTCCAGAGGTTTGTTTTCAAACGTGTCTTCAACATCACTGTCATTGTCGACATTTCCATCATCTGTATCTGGTACATACAGAAGACGAACAGTCCTCAATTACTAGCATAACATTCAAAGTTTACTTATAAAAACTATCGTAATATGAATGGTTTTAAATGTAAAAGTTATTTTTGTTCAAACAATGAATCACTTTACAGTACCTTCAATTTCATCTCAGTTCTGGTAACTTCCTCTTCTCTAGAGCCAAAAGCAGCTTTGAAATGTTGGTGACCTGAACTGTAGCCTCTGGTAGATGATGGTATTCTCTGTGCACAGCTGGTCTATTTCATGGTTTTTAGGATGTCTCCTTGCTTCTTGAGCTGTGTGGATCTTAGATACTCTGGATGACTGGCACCACACTCAGTAGCAGACTTTTTGAGACAGTCATGTTCTCAGTAGTGGCTTTTCATTTTGGAGTAGCAGACAGGTATTCATTGTCCTGTAGCACGTTACATAGCTTCTGGCTCTGAATGAGCAGATCGGCAGGTTTCTTCATGTCTGGTATAAACAGCACTGCAACTTAGTGTCTTTTTTCTCTTTCAATTCAACCCTGGTGAAGTGTTCACACAGAGTCCCAAATCGTTACGAGCTTACGACTCTTTTATCTCAAGGAAATTCTTCATAGACATCTTTGAGACCTCCCCAACACGTCTTCTATCGAAAAGGAATATCTGGGTCAGTGTTAACTTGGCAAGCTCGGAGTAGTTTAGTGTAGATACTTCCTTGTTTATTTTGCTGCAGATAGATGTTGAGCTTGTGGATGTCTTGTGTATGTGGCATCTTGGTTGGCTTGTTATATTTTAAATAACTGATGGTGCATAATGCAGTGTGAGAGATATTACGACTAATATGCTTTATATAGCGCCTGGAATGTCTCTTTACAGTTGGTCACCTCTGTCACCACCTCGATTAGGGTGTGATATTGAAGAATTTCTCAGGCGTTTCTTTCACTGCTTCAATTAGGTTCCTAAAATTTCCTGGCCGTTTGGTGTCCTCCATGGTGGCAGATGGATTTTTCTTACGCAGGGTTAATAAGAGGCTTCCCGGATTTTCTGCTGTATGTGTGTCGTATGGTCTTGTCATTTTGATCATACAGAGATTGAGAAGCTGCAGAAGACCAAAGTCATTTCTGATTACATGTGCAATATCATCAGTATGCATGTGACTAATCAATTTCAGGAGCCCATTACCACTGCAGCAATGTTCAACACTCTATGCCTACCTCCGGTAGGTGTGTCTGACTGTGCTGGTTTAGACCTGCATCGCCTCATGTGCCTCCACAGCTCCTGCCTCAAAAACATACCCTTGCAATAGAAACATATTCATACTTTGAAACGTATTCATACTTTTTACATTCAGCATGTTGGAACGCCTGGCATTTCACCTTTAAACCACCTTCTCCTTTTTCAGGACCTCGATGTTGTGGTTGAAGCTGCCTCTCTTGCCATTTCTCAGAGCTTCAAGTAGTCGCTTTCTCTCTCTGGATGTCACAGGAAGGCGTAGGGCTTTTGCTATCTCTGCATCTTCTTCTTTAACGTGCATGTTAAAGTGCAGTGCTGTTTTAGACTGAGCCTCATCTCAGACAATGCAGTAACCCTGTCCTGCCTTTGCAAGAGTAGTTGATTTTATAGACTCTGCGTAGCTAACAGAATGTTCTGTGTTGTTGGATAATTCACTCTGTACAATGTTAGTACTCTTCATGGAAATCTCATTAGGTGTGGATAAGCGTGCAACACTTGCTTTCCCATATGTTGCCATTGGACTTCTGACTGTGTCTTCCAGCTCACTCTCCGTCTCAGTGTCAGATACAGAACACGATACATATTCCTCCTTCACTTTCCTCACTGCTCTCAGATGAATTACAGGATTACATGTAATACTGAACATATAAGTTTCTATATATATTTAGGTGTTATGAATGTCTACTGTATGTCTTTAATACATGCCACACAGTAGAGCAAGCTGAAAAGAGTCTTTTTTTTAACCAGTGTGTGGTGTGTACAAATATATAAGCTGTATTTTATATTGAAAGCCAATGAGAAATTGTAGTTTTGTTTTGGGGCGGGACAGAAAGAAGACAGAGAGACGACTTTGGTGTTGGTACAGAGGAGCTTTCGAATTTGCGGCTGTTGTTTTTCGGTAAAAGAGCTCGGTTTATAGCTTTGGAAGTCTGTTTTTATCGTGAGCACCAGCTTGGGGAGACTCAGGGAGGTCCGAGGACTCTGTTAATTGCGAGGTTTGAGTCAAGACCCGGCTCGGGAGAAGCTCAGTTTTTTGTGCCGCGGGCGAAATGGCGGACGCGCTATACTTGGCTGTGTCAGTGACGTGTGCAGTGCTTTACGTTCAGCCCTGCTACAAGTGAGAGCTAGACTGACTCGCGCTGGTTTTGTTTTTACTACATTTTTCCTGCGTTCGTGTGTGTGCGTTTAAGCTACAGCGCACTGAAGAGAAACTGGAGCTGAACGTGTTTTTCTTGCTCTGAGATTGGACTGAAAGGTGCTCCTAGCTAACAGCTGGCTCGGAGGTTGCGGTCACATGAACAGTGCGGGATCGTGTCTGCTGTCCAGCGTCAGTGGGGTAGGGTTAGACGGAGCTTCTGAGGCGTTCCTGGGTCCTAAAGACTGGCGTCCAGGAGTTGCTGCCTCAGCGGCGCATCTCCTCTGTTACAGGAAGTGACTTCTTTATTCTGTCTCCAGTTATTATGAAGCATGTGTGAGGTTTAACTACAGAGAACTGAGAGACTAATTTTCTTCTTTTTTTTACATCGTAACCAGAGATGGAGTCCATGCTGTTCAGACTTTCTGAACTCACAGTTTTAAGTTCATCGGACTGTTCATAGACTAAAAAAGGGTCATTGATTGTGAAATTCAATACCTTTGAAATTAAAAAGAACTGAAAGTGAGAACAATGTTGTAATTAGTTTACTGTTGTGTACATTTTTTATTTTCTTCATTCGCTCTTCTTAAAACAAACAAGCATCCAAATCAATGTAATTTTTAAAGGAATAAATAGTGCTGATAGTAGTAGATAAGTTAAAAGTTTTTTTTTTTTTTTTTTTACATTTTATGCATAATTTGGTTACTGGTGATTTCACACATACCTTATACACCTATCTTGGAGTGGGCCTCACCTGTCCTGTTCTGATCTGATCTGAAGAGGGAGGGAAATAGCACTTCGGGTAGCCACCGCGTTTAAAGCCCACCTCACCATTTCAGCGCATTACCCATTCTTATATTTGTCTAGATATATTAGTGAGCCAAGAACGTTCTGAGGCTAATTGTACTGGGGGACTGAAACATGTTCTGGTGCAAACTTAACATTTTTTAAAACGGGATAGTTATTTTTTTTCGTACACCCTGAAACATGTAACTTAACACTTTGTATGATTTCTAGTGTTCTAATTGTACTTCTATGTACACATACATCAAGTTTAAAAACAGGCGTATGCTCTAATCTATTAAACTATATAATATTCAACGTTCTGCTTTAGTGCTCAGATTCTCAACTACTTAATTAATCTGATTGTTTCTTGCTTGCATAAGAGCTGCAATCAGGCAGAGAAACTCAAAACCCTTACATTTTGGAGTTGCTTGTTTTAAGCAAAGACGTGGGCACTACACAACCGTGATGAGCTGACTCATGTACTGCAGCCAGTTTTGTTTACGTAGTAATATAACAGAAATGTTTACGGTCCAAGACATCCATCCATTCATTATCTTCTACTTTATTCCACTTGTCTGGGTTTGGTGAGGCTGGAGCCAATCCCAGCGGGGTACACCATAGACAGGTCACCAGTCCATCATATGGCCACTCATGGCAATATAGAGTGAGCGATCAACCTAATGTGATACAAGAAAAAAATACTTCAACTACTTTGTTTATTGTAATGTTCTTGATTTATTATTTAAAATTTGTTATCTGCAGTTCATAATCTTTTCTAATGAGAGCTGCTAACTGGGTTGTACACTAGGGGAAGCTCCTGTGGCTATAAGGCGTGCGCTGATTCTTTGGAGCCAAAGAGGAAACAGCCTGTAAACCCTAAAGCTGTTCTACTTTTACTATTCTAATTCTAGTTTTAAGGATTGTTACCTTGGATTTTGATCTGAAAACTGCTGTTCACAAACGCTCTCCATCCAATCTGACTGAGTTTGAGCTGTTTTGCAAAGAAGAATGGGCAAAAATTTCAGTTACTAGATGTGCAAAGCTGGTGGAGACATACCCTAAAAGACTTTCAGCTGTAATTGCAGCAAAAGGTGGTTCCACAAAGTATTGACTGAGGGGGGCTGAATACTTTTGCACACCGCACTTTTCAGTTTTTTATTTGTAAAAACGTATTTGAATCATGCATAATTTTCTTTCCACTTCACAATTGTATACCACTTTGTGTTGGTCTTTTACATTACATTCCAATGAAATATATTTATGTTTGTGGTTGTAATGTGGCAAAATATGGAAAAGTTCAAGGGGTATGAATACTTTTGCTGTGATGATGAATATCACCTTTCAGAGGTTGTTAATCGACTTGAATTGTTTTGTATAATTTGTTTGTTGAGCCAAACAGATTCTTATGTAACTGCAACTGAGCAGTAATTCAGAAACTGGTTAAATAAGTATAGTGTTCTGTGAACATACTGTCTTCTGTGCTTTAATAAAAGTAACCAGGCATTTAAAAGAATGAGAAAGAAAGAAAAGAAGAAACAGCCTGTAAACACTAAAGCTGTTCACAACTCTCTCTTTTGTTCTTCTAATTTTAAGGATTTTAACCTGTTAGGGGAACACCCCAAGCTGAGGGTCGCTACACTAACATGCAATGTGGACTGTGGGAAGAACTCTGAGTACCCGGAGGAAACCCACTCAAGCAAGCTTCACACAGAACGGCCCATACTGAGAATCCAACCCGACCATTTTGCTGTGAGGTGACAGTGCTGACAACTACAACACCGTGCTGTCGACAGAAAAGACCAAACTACTAAATATCAACTGCTGAAATGACCAAAATGCACTTCTGAGGTTTAAGCTGGCTCAATGGCAGCAAAGCACTTCTCTGATATGGCTACTTAGGTACTTCCTTAATACTCAGCTCAGTAAACATTACTCATCAACATAACTACAACTACTCGTTTCTTAGTTATCTTAGTTACATGTGGAAGAAAAAAATACATAAACAGATCACCTGCACAGGACTATAGAACATATCGCCTGCTACTAATTCAAGTACTGACGCTCATCTAGTGCCACACCTTCACACCAATGTTGACAACGACTGACAGGACTTTGGATCGGCTGGGCTGATGACTGGCCTGTTTGTACGTGGTCCACAAAATGATTACTTACTGAACTACTGTGTTCCAGAATACAGCTCCTAAACGAGGGGAAGGACACACATGGAGGAAAAAACTCTGTGAACAAAGGCTGCCTAGTAGTTCAAACATAATACATCAGTTTCAGTTTCAGAGAATTACATAGTGCTTCAGTGCTTCCTTAGGTCTCAGACAGTTTCAGTTACAGGGAGTTACAGTCCATCTGTCCCAGTAGTTTATAAAAGAATTCCTCCTGAACTGTGATATGAATGTAATCTTACATAATGTAGACAGTTTCAGTTACAGGGAGTTACAGTCCATCTGTCCCAGTAGTTTATAAAAGAATTCCTCCTGAACTGTGATATGAATGTAATCTTAGATAATGTAGACAGTTTCAGTCCAGTGTTGTTTTAGTGGGAGATCCGGCTGCATCAATTTTTAATTTCAATTTTCAATAAACAACCTGTGGAACTGGTCTATAAACTCCCATAATCCCCAGCGGTGATCAGCACCAACCTGTCTCACCTGTGCAGCACATTATAAAACCCAGCTTGAAGGTGCGCTCTGTGAGTGAAGTGAAAAGGAATGAAAAGTGAGTTAGAGATGAGAAAATTAGTGAAAAATGAAAAAAAGAAAAGGAGTGAAAAATAAGAACACAGTGTTTAGTGGTGTCTAAGAAGATCCTGACTGATCATGTTCAGGTGTAGATGTGGAGGTGTAAAGTTGTGAATATGAGGAGATATTGGAGTCTGAGGAATCAGCGTCAGCTGCAGTGTCATCCTCAGCCTTAGCTCCGGTACCTGTAGCGCTCCTGGCACTGTGTGTTTGGTTCTGTTGGGGACGGGAGCGGGGTTTAAACACGGGGTTAACAGAGTCACTGAGCACAGCCTGCTCCCTTCCTCCATCACCTGATCACCAGTAGCCTCTGCAGGTACACCGTCCCCCAGACCCATCACTCTCCTTACCTCCATCATGTTCACCCACCACAGCTCCTGACACGCCATCAGACCCTGTCGAACTGTTGACCTACCAGTTACAAGACTGAATCCCTAACCTTCAGGCCACTACCCAAAAAAATCACGCTTAAGTTTTTTGTGAAATATCTATTATTTACATACTGTGTTCAAGGTATTGCACTATTTGACGTTTTTCAGCAGAGAGATCCTTTCTTTCCCATATCACTAGAAATATGTGGCCTGCATGATAACAGCAATGTCATTAGTCAAGGAGTTCTCCTTTAATTGGGCTCACCTAGTAAACTAATTATCACAGGTGTCTGAGATTGCTTTCAGTGATCCAAAGAGCCCTGAGACACAATACCATCCATGAGTTTAATTGAAAAACTAAAAATGTAATCTTTTACACTTAAATCCAATTTACACAATCATTTGGAACACAGTGTTTGTTTCTCACCACAATCTGGCATCCAGACAAAGTCCAGATGATCAACAAATACCTTCTGCTGCTGTAGATAAAACATTAATGTTTTAAACATCTTACCTCTATAATGGCCCGAGTCAAGAAGTGGTCCAAAACCAGTGTTCACCAGACGCCACGTAGTGGAGTATGTACCCCTTTGGGTGATTTTGGACAATTTTCTGTATTAAATAAAACAATAATAATAATAATAATAATAATAATAATAATAATAATAATAATAAACTTTAAAACAGAGAAGAACATCAGTTTAAAACTTCACTTTAAATTGAACTTTTGAAAAAGGGCTTTAACTTATTTAATAAATAACTTTTAACACAGTGAAACAGAAATTGAACTAGAAAATATAAATCTTAGAAAACAAACTAAAACATACTCTAACAACATATCTGAAACACAAGAACATCCTAACAGCCCGCATGACACTATGTCTTTGGGGTGATGCTTTAGACATTTTGAGAGGTGGTCCTCTTCAGCACCACCTGTGGAATCACTCTTGGGGTGGATGACAGGGCTTCACTTCCTCCTCACATAGAACACATAGATTGAGGACATAGAACTTGTTAGCTGTGACAGTGTCATGGCATATGAACTGTGCCACCTTCACCCTCTCGTCTGGCCCAGGGCGTTCCGAGCCAGTGAACAAGAACAAAGTCAGACCACCAATCAGAAGCATATTTACATCACTGTAATACAACACAGCATATCAACACAACACTTACATGGGTGGCGATGGAGCTTCTGAGGTCTGTAAACTTGGGTTTTCCAGGTGTCTGCTTCCAGGCCTCTTCCAAGCATTTGTTCAGGTTCTTACTTGGATTTGGGGAGGAGTTGGAAAAGCAATATTTGGAAGTTTGTGCCTCCCAAAAGCCGCTGTCTTACTTTGAGGAAGTCCGTCATCCACTCATAGTCCTGTGCTGTGAGGAGCTGGGTGACGCCAAAGGCTTTATTTGTTTTGTGAGTCCCCACCTGTTTAGACAACAAAAAAACAAACCACATAAACTATACATAACAATACTTCATAGAAAAATATTAACAGGCTGAAACGTCAGAACACCTGCATTGATGAGGTACATGTTTTGTGTTTGCCCTCTCTTGGCACTCGAACAGAATGACCTTGAAGAAGGCCCTGATGTCTTTCTGCTCTTTAATCTTGATCTGATGCACCAATGCTGATCGCCTTTGTTTTTTATGACACCCTTTAACACACTTGTGATATTTACAAGGGACACCCTGCCGAGGCAGCATGTCTGTGGCGGGGGTCTCGTTCATGTAGCATATAAACTGAGCTGGGAAGCACCTTCTGCCGTGTGAAGAGGTCTATTCATTTACAGTTCGTACTAATTTGGAGGACGTGGTCAGGAAAAGATGGCAACTGCAATGGTGTCCCAGTCCTCTGTGTTGTGGAACAGGAGGTCTTAGAGAAAACGAAAAGAAATCCCACTGTGAGATCTATTCAAAATGTTAAAGGTTCAACAGTTTAATGTCATGCCAACTTACACCAGATTCATCCTCCATTTCACCTCCCTCAGGTGTATGGACGGGGGTCTTCTTTCGCATCAGCAGCGGCTTCTTGAGAACGGGTTTGCCGCCTGAGGAGATGGCCTCATTGGTTAAAGAGACATTCTCTGCAGAAACATCAGAGACTTTTTTTTGTAGCTTTTTCACTAGCCGAGCCCTCCTCTCACACAAGGCGTTCTGGCAGGGTGTCCCTTCTCCTCAGCAGGGCGGGGGTGTCTTCAGCTGCAGCACCTAAACTGATGTCCAGCAGCTGTTCTTGATGCTGCTCCTCCACAATATCTAAGTCAGAGACCAGAGGGGGACAGCAGGATTGGAGGCCCTGAGCTCAGCCAGTTTAATGAGTATATGTTTCCTCTTCGGTCCGTCCATGGCCTCTTATTGTCTCCCCTTGGACAGCTCATGGTTGGTCTTTAGGTAGCGATCTAATCGGGTCAATCAATCAACATTTATTTATATAGCGTTTTTTACAACCAGTGTTGTCTCGAAGCAGCTTTACAGAAAAGGAGTTTCTGAAAAAGAGGAATCAAAGACACGGATCTAATGAAAAGAGTCCATGCATAAACATATAAATGTGAGAAAGGGTATCAAGGTCCAAGCCCCCCTAAAGCAAGCCAGAGGCAACAGTGGCAAGAAACTCTCCCTAATAAAATGAAGAAATCTTGAGAGGAACCCATCCTCCTCTGGTCGACCCCGGATAGCAACAAAGCTAATGACATTATAAAACAGAATACAACATGAAGCTCTGTTAAAGCATGTTTCAGTAGTAGTTGTAGTAGTTTAGGAGGTGGTGATTTGGTGGTTCTACTGTAGTAGTTTAGTAGGTGGTGATTTGGTGGTTCTACTGTAGTAGATTAGTAGGTGGTGATTTGGTGGTTCTACTGTAGTAGTTTAGTAGGTGGTGATGTGGCGGCTCTACTGTAGTAGTTTAGGAGGTGGTGATGTGGCGGCTCTACTGTAGTAGTTTAGGAGGTGGTGATGTGGCGGCTCTACTGTAGTAGTTTAGGAGGCGCTAAAGTGGCGGCTCTACTGTAGTAGTTTAGGAGGGGGTGACGTGGTGGCTCTACTGTAGTAGTTTAGGAGGCGCTGATGTGGTGGCTCTACTGTAGTAGTTTAGGAGGTGGTAATGTGGTGGCTCTACTGTAGTAGTTCAGGAGGTGGTGATTTGGTGGTTCTACTGTAGTAGATTAGTAGGTGGTGATTTGGTGGTTCTACTGTAGTAGTTTAGGAGGTGGTGATGTGGCGGCTCTACTGTAGTAGTTTAGGAGGTGGTGATGTGGCGGCTCTACTGTAGTAGTTTAGGAGGTGGTGATGTGGCGGCTCTACTGTAGTAGTTTAGGAGGCGCTAAAGTGGCGGCTCTACTGTAGTAGTTTAGGAGGGGGTGATGTGGTGGCTCTACTGTAGTAGTTTAGGAGGCGCTGATGTGGTGGCTCTACTGTAGTAGTTTAGGAGGTGGTAATGTGGTGGCTCTACTGTAGTAGTTCAGGAGGTGGTGATGTGGTGGCTCTACTGTGGTAGTTAAGGAGGCGGTGATGTGGTGGCTCTGCTGTAGTAGTTAAGGAGGCGCTGATGTGGTGGCTCTACTGTAGTAGTTAAGGAGGCGCTGATGTGGTGGCTCTACTGTAGTAGTTTGGGAGGCGCTGATGTGGTGGCTCTACTGTAGTAGTTTAGGAGGGGGTGATGTGGTGGCTCTACTGTAGTAGTTTGGGAGGCACTGATGTGGTGGCTCTACTGTAGTAGTTTAGGAGGTGGTGATGTGGTGGCTCTACTGTAGTAGTTTAGGAGGTGGTGATGTGTCGGCTCTACTGTAGTAGTTTAGGAGGTGGTGATGTGGTGGCTCTACTGTAGTAGTTTAGGAGGTGGTGATGTGTCAGCTCTACTGTAGTAGTTAAGGAGGTGGTGATGTGGTGGTTCTACTGTAGTAGTTAAGGAGGTGGTGATGTGGTGGCTCTACTGTAGTAGTTCCGGTCATGCAGGCTGAAAAGCATCATCAGGTCAGACAGGAGGGACAGATGATCAGCCAGTGGGGATGGAGACCACTAGACCCTTAAACACAGCTCTCGCATCCACTGAGCCCCAGCCCAACAGCCTATTTTTTCTGGACTTCCATATAGCAAGTTTCGCTGTGCACGACAAGAAGTTCCGCAGTACCAGGATCTGTCTTTTACCTTCAGACTCAGCTTTATTTTATAAACTGTAAATACTGTTTGACCAGAGGAGGATGGGTCTCCCCTTGTGTGTCTGGTTCCTCCCAAGGTTTCTTCCTCCAGTTGAGGGAGTTTTTCCTTGCCACCGTTGCCTCTAGCTTGCTCACAAGGGATAAAGTGTTGTGATTTCATGTTTTTTAAAGTTCCTGTAAAGCTGCTTTGTGACAACATCGATGTAAAAAGCGCTATACAAATAAACTTGACTTGACTTGTCTTTTCCTTGCTGTGTATTTTAGCCCATAAAGAAACAACTGGAAAGAGAACTGTTTACTAAAAGATAAAAACCAACCAGCCAAGAGATCAAATAGAAGCCAGTACAAAAAATCTCAGACCAACTTGTGAATGAAACATCAGTCAAATATCTTGCCTGTGACACCTTTACACAGATCAGGTACAGAGACCTACGTCCAAGTGTGGTAAAAACACCTAGAGCTGGAGTTGCTAAAGACAGCAAGCACCCCTCATCCTCAGTCCATTCTCCAACAGCAGGAGCAACAGCCTGTGAGGGAAGAACATAAGACCCATCATCCCACTGGGCTATGGTAGGTGGATCGGTCAGAAAGAACCAGTAGTCAGTAGATAATGACCTCTGCACCTCAGCCACAAGCTGATCCACCAGACGTCTCAACCTGATACCAGCCTTCTCCATCATAGTTTTAGCTGCAGTGGTAAGGAGGGGTCCCAGCTTTGAAAAAACTGGGAGGCTGTAAAACACTGAGTCTGTGCCAGAGGGTGGAGGAGACCAGGTTATTGGCAACCAATACCCTCGCCCTATAGGACATCTGGGGAAGCACCCATTTCCATCGAGACAACTTGGAACACACTCTCTCCACTTTGCCATTCCAATTCTGCTTCTGAAATTTATTTGTACCAAGAAAAACACCCTGCACCTTCAGGCCATCTGTGGTCCACTTCAGGCTTCTAGGAAGGGAAGGATGACTTTCTACCCGTCTCTGACCCGCCCACAGACCTTCACTCTTATCCCAATTGACCCTAGCTGAGGAAGCCTTCTCATACAACTTTAAACACTCAGATAAAGAAAGCACGTCTTCACTGTCATTTATAAAAATGGTTACATAATCAGCATGAGCAGATTAAGCGACACCTACATTTTGGCCCACTATTCTCTGCCTAAGTTGAAAAAGCGGTGGTTTAATTGCCAAACTGTACAGTTACCCAGACAAGGGACACCCTTGCCTAATGCCTTGGGTGACAGCAATAGGCCTTCTTAAACCGCCACCCACCTTTAAAAACACAAAAGGCCCCAGAATACAGCAGCTGTATCCAACCTAAAAAAAAAACTTCACCAATTCCAAACGCTTTAACATTAAAAAGGTACTGGTGATCAACACGGTCGAATGCTTTTTCTTGGTCAAGGGATATCAGCCCAACAGACCCCACAGAAACACAGATCCAAAACATTCACATGGTTCAGCCGTATAGAGGGCCCCCTTTACCCTCACATTAAGAAAAGGGCTTTACCGCATCTTCTTGTGCCTCAGAGTGCCCAAAACGCTGGAGTCATAATCAACCATCAGGCCAAGTTCCAGAGAGCTGCCTTACTTTTGCACTGTAATTGGCAGTATATTGATGACAAAATGTTCGGGTTTGTGCTTTCTCGACCTCTCACCATTGCCTCAAATGAGTAAAGCGGCCTTTCTCTGCCCTCTACTGTGTTCAGAAACATTTAAATGTAAAACAAAAACTCTTGTCCTGAAGCAGTTTAACATTAAAATGTCAATACGAGGGTGCACTGGAAAATATACTAACTGTGACTGAAACCAAATGATGGTCTGAAAAAACAACAGGAAAATTAGTGCAATCAGTGACTCTGCTACTGAAATGTTTAGACACATATATACGGTCCAGTCGGCCAGCACTGACTCTATTATCTAAAACCTGCACCCAGGTGTACTGTATACTGAGGAGTTCTTCACCCTCCACATATCCAATAAATTAGCCTCTATCAGGAGTTTGACCAAGCACAGAGAGGACTGTACATGAGGTTCCTCAGAAGTACAAACAACTGTGCAGTTCCAATCCCTCCCAGCCCATAACAATACAGCCATCATTAGCATACTGCCTCAAAGCACCTTGTAGTGTGTTTAAAAAAACAAGCTCACGCCCCACAGTGGGTGCATAAGTATTAATGAAATAAAATAGTGCACCTTCAATTTCAGCTTTAATAACTATGAGGCGTTCTTCTCCGTGTGCAAAATCTGAACTCCTAAAGACAGAGAAAATAAAATCGCCACACCTGCACTCATCCGTGACTAAGCACACACTTCCCCTCCCAACACATCTACCAGTCAGCTTCATTCCCCTCTTCACTATGGGTTTCTTGGAGAAAGATAACATGTAGTCTTATAAGCTGTATTCTATCAAAGACTAAAACACGTCTGTGCCTATCTCTGCCACCGTTAATATTGAGGGAGCCTACTCTCAGAACTTCCACATAAGAAATTAAAAGGAAAGTCAGAAAGTAGAAAGACAGCAGGAATAAAAGGAGAAAAGACCCCATGTAACACAAAACAGATCAATCAGCAAAGGGCTTCATTTTTTACCAGTTTTCCACCTTTCCAAATGACAGTATGCTTCAACCAAGCAAAATCTCAAGACTCAGCTACATCCTCATCAGAAAACACCTCATTCATCCTGCACTCAGTGGAGGTCAGCTCCTGCTTCCCTGCAGTAGCAGCACACTCCTCAGGGCAGCTCCACAGTGAAGCAGTGCTGGTGCTGGCTATCACAGGTGACCCAGGCTGATGCCCAGCCTCGGACACAGCGGGCACCTCCAGCAGCTCTTCCTGCTCTTGTGTCTGTCCTACCTGAGAGATCATGACCTCACCTTCACCTGCCGTTGCACCCTCAGCAACACTCACTTCACAAATAGTGTTAGCCTTAGCCTCCTCCTGTCGCTTGTGTGGACAGGCCATACATTTATGTCCAATGTCTCCACATTCTAAGCATCGCAGGCTACCTGTACTGGCATAGACTGTATAAGTGCGGCCTTCGTGCTGCACTCAGAATGAAATACTGTGTTCTCAGGAGAATCCAAGATCATGTAAACATACCTCCTGAAAGACTTGACGTGCTTCAGAGACGGATGTTTTCAGCCCAGAAAAAAATGGTTTTAATTGCTGTGGTGAGTTTGCCCTCCACTGCTTACACTCCTTACACTACACTCAACTCAACCAGCTCAGACTACTCACCAAACTTGTGCAGAAAGTAGAAAAAGTAGCTCCCACCAGTAGTCTCACTCCATGCCACTCTCACACAGCTCCCAGCATGCAATGCACACACAGAGAGAAAGAAAGAAAGAGAAAGAGAGAGAGAGAGAGAGAGAGAGAGAGAAAGAGAGATTTTGATTTTTAAGTATACTTTATTTTTACCTGGTCATGGTTCAGTACATGAAAGTCACTTTACTCCTCCGTTCAGTTCAGTTATTAAAACAGAGAGATTACTTCAGAGATAAATCAATAAGCAGATAAATGCGTGAACCTTTAAAAGCATCATATAAAACAGGATGCAAAGCAGAGCTGGTCTTTTAAGACTGAACACACCGCCTCCCCGCAGCACCACACAGACATAAAGGTCTCCAAATCACTCATACATTTACAATAATTAAAATCAATTAAAACTCTTGATCTGACCAGTCTAGAGAGGGTTCTGGTGATGTCAATGTCAGCCGTTCGTCCCACTTGGCTTTTACGGGTGATGTACACGCCAGCTAAGCCTGACCGAGAGTAAAGTTCAGCAGCTGACACTTGAACCTCTCTCTCTGGATGTATCTAAAACCAAGACTAAAAGTGTGGGGTGTAAAAATCACATTAAGAGATGTAGAAACAGAGCTCAGCAGAGTAAACAGGGGACGTAGTCTAAAACAATGCATACAAGCGTGGAACACCATTTCCCTCTCTAAACAAAATGGACATTCCTGACTGACTGATTTAAAATGGAGATAAAAGAATTTACCGAAACAACACATGTATAATCCTCCACTGCACGTCTGCCACACTTCTGGTTAACTGTGGTTTATAGAGCGCTTTCCATTCAGGCTTCACATCAGGACTGAGACCCAGAGCATCGCGCCACGGCATATCAGCTCTGTTCATGAGTTTTTTTATTAAAACATTTCACACATGCCTTGTACAGCACTTTTCCTGAGACTGAAGACAGGTCCATACCCTGGTCCTCCTGACAATCCAGGAGGGGGCCCTGACAGTCCTGTAGGTCAGGGGTGATGATAACTATGACGAAGGGATCCTCTTCGTCAAAGGGATCCTCTTCGTCATAGTTCTGTTAAATGACTGCACCAGTCATTTAACAGAACTTGTTCCTCAGGAGTGAGTGCTGACCTCCGGCACTGCAAAACTGGGCCACGACACGGCAGGACCTCACCCAATCGCACCGCCAGGTTCTTCATGTCGTCCAACTCGGGTCCTGCAACCTCTACCTGCTGATGAAATGTCTGGATTAAAGGTTCTGTTGGTGATGTCAAGTCAAGCGGTACACACCAGTGTTAATTTCGTTGACGAAATATTTTCGTCATAGTTTTCGTCAACGAACCTTTTTTTCATGACGAAGACACACAGTGTGCTTGTGTGTCCTGATTAGATCTGTCTTCTCTGCTGGTAAGGTAGGCTTGAGTTTCCCAATTTACTTTTGACTTAAACTGCTTGCTACAAGGTTGTTTTGCTGATTCTAGAGCTAATTGCTAGTATTAGTTTCAGGTGTGGTTTCAGGTTAGCTCAAGGTGTGAACTGCTGGGAGTGGCTTTCTAGCCACTAGGCAGATATATTGAGGGGGTGTCCGCTACAGACGTAAATGAAACTGACTAAAGAAACTAGGCAGATCACTTTTCCTGTTCCATTTAATATCAACACAGAGGCAATCTCCTTCAAACTTGTCTAAGTATCTCTTTCTCTCATTCCACTACTTTACTCTCAAGTTACTACACTGCTGCACTTTTAAACATGTGTTTTCCAGTACCTGTTCTTTCAACCCACAGAACCAGACTTTTTGCTAATCTGCGGTTCGGAAGGCTGACTTCATCTCGGCCTTAGCATCTCACCATTCACTGCACTTCCTGGCTTTGACTGAGACCTGGATCAGCCCTGAGAACTCTGCGACTCCAGCAGCCCTATCCTCTGCCTTTAACTTCTCCCACTCTCCGAGACTGACTGGCAGGGGTGGTGGCACAGGTTTGCTCTTGTCTAGGAAGTGGAACTTCACTCCACTTTCATTCTCCCATCTCTCTATTTCTTCCTTTGAATTTCATGCTGTAACTGTATCTTTCCCCACTAAACTGCATATCATTGTCATTTATCGTCCTCCTTCTCCTCTAGGTAACTTCATAGATGAGCTGGATGTTTTTCTGAGTCTTTTCCCCATTGATGGAACCCCGCTCATTCTCCTTGGTGACTTTAATCTTCCATCAAACAAGCTGCAGTCATCCTTCGACCTTGCACTCAACCAGACCCCTCCAACGCACAGAGCAGGCAATGTCCTAGACCTGATTTTCAGCAGACCTGTCCCAGCACTGGATATGACAGTAACCCCCATACACTGCTCAGATCACCACTTTCTATCTTTCACACTCTCCCTCACAGCTCTCGCTGTCAGTGCCTCTTCTTCAGGCTTGTCCTTCACTCGACGCAACCTGCACTCCATTTCTCACTCGTCTCTCGCTTCAACTATCCTTACTACCCTTCCACATCCTGATTCTTTTCTTTCTCTTTCTTTGGATACAGCCACAGATACATTACTTTCTTCACTCTCATCTGCAGTTAACCTTTTGTGTCCTCTTTCCTCCAGGCCAGCTAGATCCTCTCCACCTGCCCCGTGGCTGACTGAAGTCCTACGCAGCAACCAGAGAGAGCTAAGGAAGGCAGAGAGGAAGTGGAGGAAGTCCCAGCTTGAGTCTGACCTACACTCCTACCAAGCTCTCCTCTACAAGTTCTCAACGGATGTAACTGCTGCCAAGTCATCCTTCTACAAGGAGAAATTGGAAGCATCATCATCTGATCCACGCAAGCTCTTTAGTATTTTCTCCTCTTATCTCAAACCCTCCTCTCCCCCACCACCCTCTTCCCTTACCCCGGAGGATTTTGTCACCTTCTTTGAGGAGAAGGTTAACAAAATCCGCCAGTTGTTTTCCTCTTGCTCCACTTCCCTCACCAATACTCATCCTCTTACCGGTAATTCCTTAACATGCCTCCCTCCTCTTTCCACAGACAAGGTCCTACAGGTACTTAAATCCAGCAACCCGACCACCTGCCCACTGGATCCCATTCCATCCACACTCTTCCAGACAGTCTCCATGGATCTGCTGCCCTTCATCACATTCATCATAAACAGCTCCTTGTCATCAGGACGGGTCCCAGCCGCATGCAAGACTGCCAGAGTTGTTCCAATTCTGAAGAAGCCCACACTGGACAGCTCAGATGTCTGCAACTATCGGCCGGTATCACTCCTTTCTTTTCTATCAAAAATTCTTGAGCGTGCTGTTTATAACCAACTGTCTCTCTTTCTCACCCAGAACCTGCTCCAGGACCCCAACCAGTCCGGCTTCAAACCAGCGCACTCAACAGAAACAGCCCTCATAGCAGTGACTGAGAAGCTCCAGACTGCAAGATCATCCAAACTGTCATCGGTTGTGGAAGTGGTTTGAGTCCTATCTAGAGGGGCGGTCTTACCAGGTAACATGGAGAGGGTCTACATCTGCTCCTTGCAGGCTCCTTACTGGTGTCCCTCAAGGCTCAGTGCTAGGTCCTCTCCTCTTTTCACTCTACACCCGTTCTCTTGGTGAGGTAATTACCTCTCATGGTTTCTCTTACCACTGCTATGCTGATGACACTCAACTAATGCTTTCCTTCCCAGGTTTGCAGTCGTATCTCTGCATGTCTGACCGACATCTCTTCATGGATGACAGCTCATCACCTGAAGCTCAATCCCAGCAAGACTGAGCTGCTGTTCATCCCTGGAACTACAGGTCCTCAGCAGGATCTTGCCATCTCATTCGAGAACTCTTTGATTGTTCCGTCTAAAGATGCAAGAAACCTTGGGGTGACTCTGGATGACCAGTTATCGTTCTCAGCCCATATTACGAACCTGACTCGGTCATGCAGATACATTCTCCACAACATCAGACGCATCCGACCCTTCCTCTCTCAGGAGGCCTCCCAGGTGCTCGTCCATTCTCTTGTCATTTCAAGGCTGGACTACTGCAACTCACTACTGGCTGGTCTTCCTCTGCAGGCCATCAGGCCCTTACAACTGATCCAAAATGCAGCAGCACGGCTCGTCTTCAATCTTCCCAAGTTCACTCATGTCACACCACTGCTGCGCTCCCTTCACTGGCTTCCTGTAGCTGCTCGCATTCAGTTTAAAGTTCTGATGCTTGCCTACAAAGCCAAGAATGGACCAGCTCCTCCTTACCTTATGTCAATGGTCAAAAATCGAACCGCACCTCGAGCCCTTTGCGCTTCAAGTACGGCTCGGCTTGACCCGCCATCACTCAAGATTCATGGAAGACACGCAACAGAACGCTTCTCTGTCCTGGCACCCAGATGGTGGAACGAACTTCCACTAGCTGTCCGAACAGCGAACTCTCTTGCGGTCTTCAAACGCAGACTGAAGACCTATCTCTTTGTAAAGCACTTATAATCACTAATATACTAAAGTACTGGTATAAACTGTAATTGCACTTTATCTTCTAGAAGCACTGGCTAAGTATTGCACTTGTACTGTATGTAGTCTTGTATTTATTCTCTTCTCTGTAGGTGTTCCAGTCTTGCTAGGTATTGCATTGTCTTTTTTCTAGGTATCAGCACTGACCCTGTGTTTATGGCAGTGTTTGAGTTTAAGAGTAGTTTGGACTTAAACCTGTTTGTACTAGATAAAGATTCATACTCTAACTGAACACTACGCACTTTTTTAAGTCACTCTGGATAAGAGCGTCTGCTAAATGCCATAAATGTAAATGTAAGACGAGACAATAACTAAATAAAATCTACAGAAAGATAAAAACTATGACGAAATTATTTGACACTTTAGTCAACGAATAAAAACAAGACTACTTCGGCGTATATGGAGAGGCGGGACAAGCCAAGTAGCCGCCAATCAAACGCACACATACACAAATTTGGTATAAACCCGGGAAGACTGTACGAGCCTGTGAACTGTCGCTACTCATGATGGAACTAAGTTATCTAGACAGTGTCAGCAGAGAGAAAGAGAGTTTAGCGTTTGTGTTCAGAGAAAATCACCACCGCGCTGAACATCAGCCCTCCAGCACCACCATTAGCTATCTTTACCGCTGCTAACGCTAGCCTAGCCTTGCTTAATCCTAGTCCTGAAAGCACACTGCCCTGTACAGTTTAGAGCATGTCCTGCTGTAAACGCTGTATTAACTCAGTAAGGTGGTGTTAATGATCAGATTAGTTGATCAGGTATGTGGGAAGCAGGTGAAGTGCTGTATTAACTCAGTAAGGTGGTGTTAATGATCAGATTAGTTGATCAGGTATGTGGGAAACAGGTGAAACGCTGTATTAAGTCAGTGAGGTGGTGTTAATGATCAGATTAATTGATCAGGTACGTCCGAAGCAGGTGAAACGCTGTATTAACTCAGTAAGGTGGTGTTAATGATCAGATTAGTTGGATCAGGTATGTGGGAAGCAGGTGAAGCGCTGTATTAACTCAGTAAGGTGGTGTTAATGATCAGATTAGTTGATCAGGTATGTGTTGAAGCAGGTGAAATGCTGTATTAACTCAGTAAGGTGGTGTTAATGATCAGATTAGTTGATCAGGTATGTGGGAAGCAGGTGAAGGGCTGTATTAACTCAGTAAGGTGGTGTTAATAATCAGATTAGTGGGATCAGGTATGTGGGAAGCAGGTGAAGGGCTGTATTAACTCAGTAAGGTGGTGTTAATGATCAGATTAGTTGGATCAGGTATGTGGGAAGCAGGTGAAGGGCTGTATTAACTCAGTAAGGTGGTGTTAATGATCAGATTAGTTGATCAGGTATGTGGGAAGCAGGTGAAGCACTGTATTAACTCAGTAAGGTGGTGTTAATGGTCAGATTAGTTGATCAGGTATGTGGGAAGCAGGTGAAACGCTGTATTAACTCAGTAAGGTGGTGTTAATGATCAGATTAGTTGGATCAGGTGTGTGGGAAGCAGGTGAAGCACTGTATTAACTCAGTAAGGTGGTGTTAATGGTCAGATTGGTTGATCAGGTTTGTGGGAAGCAGGTGAAGCGCTGTATTAACTCAGTAAGGTGGTGTTAATGGTCAGATTGGTTGATCAAGGATTCAAGGATTCAAGGATTCAAGGAGACTTTATTGTCATTCGCATCACATGTGGTACATGGGGTGGAACGAAATTGTGGTACCCAAGGACCCAGTTTTACCCAGACAGCAGTACTTAAATAAATAAAATAAACATAAATATATAAAATATATGAAAATAAAATAAACAGGAATGGAGAAGGTAGCAGCAGAGTGTATTAAAGTGACTGGTGTCGTTAAAGTGTCAGTGCAGTAAAAGTGTCAGTGCAGTGGTTCCACTAAGTGGCGTTTAAAAGTCTTACAGCTTCCGGAATGAAGCTGTTCCTCAGTCTGTTCGTTCTACACTTGACGCTCCGCAGCCTCCTGCCTGAGGGGAGCGGGACAAACAGTGAGTGTGCTGGATGAGTGGGGTCCTTCATGATGCAGGTGGCCCTCTTCCTGCATCTGGAGGTGTATATGTCCGTGGTGGTGGGGAGGCTGACTCCGACAGACCTCTGTGCAGCCTTCACCACCCTCTGCAGAGCTTTCCTGTCTGCAGCAGAGCAGCTTCCGTGCCACACGTTGATGCTGGAGCATAGAACGCTCTCCACCACACATCTGTAGAAGGAGGTGAGGACCGAGCTCCCGAGCCCAGCTCGCCTCAACCGCCTGAGGAAGTAGAGCCGCTGATGTGCCTTCCTGACCAGGCTGGAAGTGTTGTTGCTCCAGGTGAGGTTGTTGCTCAGGTGAACACCCAAGTACCTGTAGCTGGAGACCACTTCCACCGCAGACCCTCCGACATGCAGGGGGAGGTGGGCATGTCTGCCCCTTCTGAAGTCCACAATCATCTCCTTCGTCTTCTTTATGTTGATGCAGAGGTTGTTCTTTCTGCACCAACCCTCCAGGTGTTCTACCTCCCGTCTGTAGCCAGACTCATCACTGTTTGTGATGCATCCGACCACTGCCGTGTCGTCCGCAAACTTCACAATATGACAGCCTGGGTGGATGGGTGAGCAGTCATATGTGAGCAGCGTGAACAAAAGGGGGCTCAACACACAGCCCTGAGGGGAGCCAGTGCTGAGGATTGTGGTGGAGGAGGAGAGGTTGTGGATCCTCACAGACTGCGGCCTGTTGGTCAGGAAGTCCAGGACCCAGTTGCAAAGAGAAGAGCGCAGACCAAGTGAGGAGAGCTTATCTGTCAGTGTCTGGGGTATCATGGTGTTAAAGGCGGAAGTGAAGTCCACAAAGAGCATACGGACATAAGAGTCCTTCTGCTCCAGGTGGGTGAGGGCAGTGTGGACCACAGAGGAAATGGCATCGTCTGTGGATCGGTTCCTCCTGTAGGCGTACTGGTGTGGGTCCACAGTGACGTCGATGGTGGCTTTGATGTGGGTCATAACCAGTCTTTCAAAGCATTTAGTGACTATCGGCGTGAGAGCTATCGGCCGGTAGTCATTCAGACCTGTCACTGTGGAGCTCTTGGGGACCGGGATGATGGTGGCGGTCTTCAGGCAGGTGGGAACAGCTGCCTGGGTGAGGGAGACATTGAAAATGTCTGCCAGGACCTCGGAGATCTGATCAGCGCACTCCCGTAGTACTCGTCCGGGTATGTTATCCGGACCAGCACTTTTCCGGGGGTTGATCCTCCTGAGGGTCCTCCTTACCTCTGCTGGTGTCACACAGAGGGGTACTTCTCCAGGTGGAGGGGTGAGTCTTATGCTGGGCGGGGTGTCAGGGTCCTCAAAGCGGGCATAGAATTTGTTGAGAGCCTCGGGCAGGGAGGGGTCTTTGGAACATTGTGCATCTCTGGTTTTATAGTCTGTGATGCACTTAATTCCCCTCCACATGCTCCTAGGATCCTGGGAGGAGAAGTGTCCCTGGATTTTCAGAGCATATGCAGCTTTGGCCCTCTTAACACCTGCGGTCAGCTCTCTTCTAGCCCTCCTGAGTTCCTGTGCGTCGCCAGACCTGAAGGCAGCATCCCTAGCTTTCAGTAGAGAACGCACCTCTCCATTCAGCCAGGGTTTCTGGTTCGGGTAGCAGGTCACTGTCTTTGTGGTGGTGACATCCTCCACACACTTGCTGATGTACCCGAGGACAGCAGATGTGTAATCCTCCAGATCCAGCTCCCCCTCACTCTCAGCAGCCTCCCTAAAGACATGCCAGTCTGTGCAGCCGAAACAGTCCTGCAGCACAGCGTCTGCGTCACCGGGCCACACAGTGATGGTCTTCTGTGTGGGTCTGGAGCGTCGCAGCGGGGGGTGGTATGCAGGGACCAGCATAATGGAGATGTGGTCGGAGAGCCCGAGGTGGGGGTGGGGGACGGCTCTGTACGCGTCTCTGATGTTGGTGTAAACACGGTCGAGTGTGTTGTCTCCCCCGTGTTGGAATGTCTATGTGTTGGTAAAACCTCGGCAAAATGTTCGTCAGGTTCACGTGGTTAAAATCCCCCGCCACCACGTAAAACGCCTCCGGATGCTTGTTCTGAAGCGAGCTGATGTTGTCATGTAGCTCTTTCAGTGCGTTGTTAGCATTAGCATCCGGTGCTATGTAAACGGCAATGACGAACACAGCTGTAAACTCCCGAGGCAGATAGTGTGGCCGACACTTCACGGTCAGCTGTTCTGTTGCCTCGGAGCATAGGGCGTTTACCATCACACAGTTTGTGCACCAACCTTTGTTTATGTAGACGCATAAGCCGCCCCCTCGTGCTTTTCCGGACAGCTGGTTGCGGTCCGCGCGGAAGAGCTGCCGGCCGGCGAGCTGGAAGGCTGAGTCCGGCATGCTGTCGTTTAGCCATGTTTCCGTGAGACAGATCACAGCGCAGTTCCTCATCTCATCAGAAACACTCATCCTCAGCCGCAGAAGGTCCAGCTTGTTGTCCAAAGAGCGAACATTGGACAGGAAGAGAGATGGAATCGGGGGTCTGTCGGCGTTAGCCTTGAGCCTGGCTAGCACGCCGGCCCGCTTCCCTCTCTTCAGTCTTCGCCTGCATCGCTTCCTTTTGCCCTTTGTTCGTACCGCTCTGACCCGCCACGCCGGTGTCCGGAGAAGTTGTAGTCTGCCCAGCTTGGCTCTGAAACTACTGTCCATAGTTGCTACTTTTGTGGCAGAGCTGTCCTTAATCTTAAAAAGTTCGGTTCGGCTGTAACTCACAGGCTTAAGGCGCGTGAAATCGCTATCAGAACCGACGTAAAAATAACTGAAAGCTGGGTTTTCGCTGGGAGCGTGAGAAGCTGCTGCACCACCGCGCGCGGCCATCTTGTACATCAACTAATGATCAGGTTTGTGGGAAGCAGGTGAAGCGCTGTATTAACTCAGTAAGGTGGTGTTAATGGTCAGATTAGTTGATCAGGTATGTGGGAAGCAGGTGAAGCGCTGTATTAACTCAGTAAGGTGGTGTTAATGGTCAGATTGGTTGATCAGGTTTGTGGGAAGCAGGTGAAGCGCTGTATTAACTCAGTAAGGTGGTGTTAATAGTCAGATTAGTTGGATCAGGTATGTGGGAAGCAGATGAAACGCTCGGGAGACTAGCTAGCCAACTCCAAGCAGTTTTATTTACAATGTATTAGTGCACGTAATGTGCAGTGTGTGTCTCTAGTAAACACTGTGATCTAGAGATGTGGCAGTTTTTCATTTATTGATTTACTGTTATGCTAAAATATATTTGAATTGCACAATTAAAAATATTTTCATAGCAAAAAGTGATAAATGCAATTCATGTAGATTAGGTAATCACAGAGCATGTATTTTAATTAGATTGACAGCACTAGTAACAATTATTAAATAAATAAGAGATAAATAAAAAGGTGATACAAGGACAAAATAAGTTGTTTTGTATTCACTTTGCAGTTACGGAAGAGCTCAGATGTTGTGTGTTAAATCTGTTTGTTTGTGTATTAGTCTTTCAAACATGAATAATATTCCATAACTGGTTAATAAATGTTTCATTTCGTGTAAGTATATATAATGACTTAAATAACTGAAGGGAACTGAAGAAAAAGCATTACATTTTACATCTTTTATTTTAGTCAACTGGATCAACTAAAGATCTAGATTTAGTCTAGACTATATTCTTATGATAATTAGTCGACTAAAACTAGACTAAAATTAAAAACAATTCAGACTAAATTATGACTAAAACTAAGTGACATTTCAGTCAAAAGACTAAAACTAAATCAAAATTAACACTGCGTCACACCCTGGACATCACCTGTTCCAGTATCTTCCCTCAGGTCGGAATTTCAGCCAGTTGAGGATCAAGACCTCCAGACTTCAGAGAAGCTTCTTCCCACACGCCATCACACTCATGAACAGCTGAACATCACACACTACATTCTGGATACAGTCTACTACATACATCCATATCCAGATGTTCTCTCACTCTTCTTTCTCTGTACAGTCTACTACATACATACATCCATATCCAGATGTTCTCTCACTCTTCTTTCTCTGTACAGTCTACTACATGCATACATCCAGATCCAGATGTTCTCTCACTCTTCTTTCTCTGTACAGTTTACTACATGCATACATCCATATCCAGATGTTCTCTCATTCTTCTTTCTCTGTACAGTCTACTACATGCATACATCCAGATCCAGATGTTCTCTCACGCTTCTTTCTCTGTACAGTCTACTACATGCATACATCCAGATCCAGATGTTCTCTCACTCTTCTTTCTCTGTACAGTCTACCACATACATCCATATCCAGATGTTCTCTCACTCTTCTTTCTCTGTACTGCACTTTTATTTATCTGATAGTCTCAGAACACTCTGTACCACCGTCTACCAGTGACTCTACTGTTCTTCATATTTATATCTATTTAATTTGGTCTGCACTGTCCTTTACTGCTGCACTCAGCACTTTATTTTAAATACACAACTCATCACATGTTAAGTTTACAGGTGTGTCTGTGCGTATGTCACTGTGTGTGTGTGTGTGTAGGAGGATGGTTAGGTTGGTTGTGTGTGTTACTTCTGTAATGTCAGTTATCGTGCACTGTGAGCTTCTGTAACCAAAAACAAATTCCAAATAAAGTCCGATTCTGATTTTAATAATAGTAACCTGCAATCCTTCCAAACTAATACTTAAGTATAGCACTCAATTAAATAAAGATATGATATTATATAATGTGCTATGATATGATATGCTACATTCACAGCAATTTATTAGATAGAACTGTGGCGGAACCTCACGAAGCCCGGCTTACTGAGTTAGCTCGCTTCGTGGAATAGCCTCCAGGAGTGACCCAGTTTAAAACAATAAACAAAACCCAGATAACTAAACAAACAAACACCTACCTAACCTAGTGACACAAACAAAACACAACACAGCGTGCTAAGCTAACTCCCTGACTATACACACACACACACACAAGCACCCAAACTATGGTGTTATTTCACTGCCAAAAGTCAAGAGCACACTTAAGTGCTAGAGTTACATGCTTATTAGCACAGTGGTCTCTTTAAAACTTGTTTATCGTCATGCAAGGGTCAGAGGGGATCAAGGTGTGGAGAACCTTGAGATTGCTAATTTTATGTTCACTGTGAGGGGAACAGACCGGGCAGGTTTCATCGCTGGAAAAGTGTGAACCAAAAGTAAGCTGAAGTAAGCCAGACTTCTAGTAAAATAATAACACAAGCTGAGCAGTGCTTTATTTTAATGTACAGTAATTAATATTGTGATTCATAAGTAAATTTTAACATAAACATTGCCATGTACCAAAATGTAGCTATTTAAACTGAGAACAAACATTTATCTTAAGCAAAAAATGTTTAAACCTTTGAAAACTTTTAGAATCGAACGACTGTGGTGTGATTTGTGGACAGCAGTGACCTGCACGTATTGTGATGTCCTGCATAGCCTGGAAGAAGACATGTGGCTGGACATCTCAAACATGCTACACATTTTCCTTGTGCATTATGTGTTTCTCCCTCGTCTCCACAATGACCTTCAGTCCTTTGCTAAGGGCTTAACCCATCACCCTCTCCGCACAGAGGGAAACATGACTCCTCAGCAAATTTAGCAGATGGCATTCCTGCAGAACAGCAGTGATGAGGCTGAGAATATAGAGGTACATGATCATGTTCTCCTCTTTAATTGATCATATACTCTAGAACTACATAAAAGTTTTGACCTTCTAAGGTTGGTGTTTCCCAATCTATGTGAAGATCCTAGATATTCATATGATTCCTGATTTATAAATCAGGAATTGCTAAAGTACCATTTTCCATGACTCCTTGAGTCCTTAACAGAATCTGGAGTTGTGGTTCCAGAGATTGTTACCCCTTTAAATGAGCAAGAGATGGCAGAGCTTCAAGCTGCTGTGGACCCCACAGGACCATCAGTTTTCTATGGTCAGGATATTTACATTCGTTCCCTTCAACTTTTTCAGTGTGGAATTATGTAGGCTAGTGCTGACCGGTTCTGTCTTGTGAGTGTTATTCTGCAAAGGAATGCCAACACAAAAGAATTTCAATAACTTTTTATTTTTGATTATGTCCTATTTCATTTAACACACTTGCTCTTCTGTCTTCAAATTGTTTGTGCTACTTTGCTTTTGCATTTTTTTTTACTGATCTGTACTATTTTTAA
The DNA here is from genome assembly GCA_021613375.1 of Megaleporinus macrocephalus. Lineage (NCBI taxonomy): Eukaryota > Metazoa > Chordata > Actinopteri > Characiformes > Anostomidae > Megaleporinus > Megaleporinus macrocephalus. Next base: position 18,791,745 of record CM038724.1, read on the forward strand.
CATGACTATGATTGAACACGACTAATCAAAAGTACTGAACTTTACTACACATGTCCTGATGGCAAAAATAAAGCATCTTTAGTTAAACTTTCTGAAATTCCTGGCTGAGATGAAATGCTTCCATTATGACAAGTTTGAAGTTTTCATAAGTTAACATGTATTTAACAGGGAGTGTAGCTGTGTTGGTGCATGCAGCCCTAGTTGAATAGCATATCCTGTGCTCACCATATTCTGTATCACAGTGATGATTAAATTTACCGGTTATCTTGAAATTTGCCCTCTCCTGTGCCAGAATAGTAATGTCAAGTCAAGTCAATTTTTATAGCGCTTTTTACAATGATGCTGTCTCAAAGCAGCTTTACAGAGTTTTGAAAACAGACAGTTATAACATATCCCCCAGTGAGCAAGCCAGAGGCAACAGTGGCAAGGAAAAACTCCCTCAGACTGGAGGAAGAAACCCTGGGAGGAACCAGACTCACAAGGGGAGACCCATCCTCCTCTGGTTAAACAGTATTTACAGTTTAAACTAAATACTAAAGAGAGGAGCCTCTGTTTGAAATCTGGATAGCAAAGCACAGATAGAGGCAGTGTATGACTGAGGCAGTCTTTGGCTGAGGCAGTCTATGACTGAGTCTTTATGTTAAGTGGGCGTGAGCTGAAACAGTCCCATCCTATCTCAGTGCCTGGTGCATCTGGATGGCACAGTGATGTAACTGAGGGTGTAGTAGTAATGGACAGGTGAGCTGGCTGGTGATGGTGGGGTGGAGGCCCTGATGATCAGTCCTTCAACAGCGTTCAACAGACGGGAGGACAGTCATTACCTCAGGAAGAGTAAAGAGAGGAAGTTAGTTGGGCTCGGGAGTAAGACTGTAGAGAATATGAATATTCAAAATTTCAGAGTGTGGCTGGTGACTCCGGCAGATCTAACTATAACAGCCTAAACTAAAAGGAGAGAACCAGAAGGTAACATGGACATGAGAGCACCCTGAGACACTGGGATCCCCCCACTCCACCATCAACAAACCTGTGTGATCGCGTAAAGTGGTGGAACAACAGCACCAACATCTCTGTTTACCATAAACCTCTGTGTCCATGAACCCCCAGATCTCCTGCCTTTATCTAAAAGAGAAGATTAATTACCAAAAGCTAAAATAAACAAGTATGTTTTCAGTCTAGACTTAAATATTGAGACTGTGTCAGAGTCTCGAACATTAACTGGGAGATTATGCCACAATTTGGGGGTTTTGTAGGAAAAAGCTCTTCCCCCCCATTGTACTCTTCTGAATTTTAGGAACTATTAGAAAACCAGCATCCTGTGATCTGAATGAACATGGCAGTTCATAATAGGAAATTAGATCTTGCAGGTACTCCGGCGAGACCGTGCAGGGTTTTATACGTCAGTAAAAGAATTTTATAGTGGATACGGAATTTAACAGGAAGCCTGTGTAGCTGATAAAACTGGACTGATGTGATTGAATGTTCTGGTTTTAGTTAGTACTCTAGCTGCAGCGTTCTGAACTTACTGAAGTTTATTCAGGTTCCTGCTGGAGCATCCTGACAATAATGCATTACAGTAATCTAGCCTTGAGGTTATAAAGGCATGCACTAACTTTTCAGCATCAGACACAGATAACACATTTCTTAACTTTGAAATGTTTCGTAAGTGAAGAAACGCTGTTCTTGTAATATTACTTATGTGTTGATTAAATGTCAGATCTAAGTCAATTGTTACACCAAGATTTTTGGCTACTGAACCAGGAACTACAGAGAAGTCAGCAAGATGTAACATTAAATCTGAACATTTAGTCCGAGCAGCCTTTGGGCCGAGAAGGAGAACTTCCGTTTTATCAGGGTTCAAAAGAAGGAAGTTCTGCAGCATCCAAAGTCTAATATCTCTTACACAATCTTCTATCTTATTTAATCTGGATTTATCATCTGGTTTGGCTGATATGTACAGTTGTGTATCATCGGCATAACAGTGGAAACTAATTCCATGTCTATTTATAACTGAGCCTAATGGTAGCATATATAGTGTAAATAACAGAGGACATAAAACAGAACCTTGTGGAACTCCATATTTCACTTTTGTAGAGTTAGACGATACATTATTTATCTTTACAAACTGAAAGCAATCACTAAGGTAAGATGTGAACCAGGATAACGCTGTTCCTGTGATTCCAACTATATTCTCTAGTCTGTCCAAGAGATTAGTGTGATCTATAGTGTCAAAAGCTGCACTTAGATCAAGTAGTACCAGCAGAGATACGTGGCCCTGATCAGAGGCAAGAAGAAGATCATTTGTTATCTTAACTAAAGCTGTCTCGGTGCTGTGGCCTAAAACCAGATTGGAATTTTTCATATATGTTGTTCTTTTATAGATGAGAACAGAGTTGTCGAGCTACAGCCTTTTCTAAAATCTTAGAGATAAATTGTAAATAGGTCTATAACTGGACAGTTCTCTGGGGTCAAGATTTGGCTTCTTTATCAAGGGTTTTATCACAGCTAGTTTAAAAGACTTAGGTACATGACCCAGACTAAGAGAAGAGTTGATGATAGTTAAGATAGGTTTAATAATAGCTGGTAATACTTCTTTCAATAGGCTTGTTGGAATCATATCAAGTGTGCATGTGGCAGAATTTGAGGAAGAGATAAGTTTTTCCAGTTCTCTCTGCTGGAGTGGACTAAATGTTTCTAGTCTTTCTTCTAAAACCACATTTCATGCTGTCTCAGCCAAACCAGATGAGCGATAGGTTACTGGTGTCAGTTGAACGTTTTGTCTAATATTCTCGATTTTGCTATTAAAGAAGTCCATGAAATCATTGCTGCTGTAGTCGGCGGGTATTTGAGGTTCAGTTCCTGATTTTTGGTAAGTTTTGCGATGGTGCTAAATAAAACTCTAGGATTGTTTTTGTTGTGTTCGATGAGTGAGGACAGGTATGCTGAGCGTGTTTTAATAAGTGCCTTTCTATACCTGCTAAGGCTGTCCTTCCAAGCAGAGTGAAATACCTCCAGCTTGGTCACTCCATTTGCGCTCTAATTTCCGTACTGTCTGTCTTAAGGTGCGTATTTCATTGTTGTACCACAGAGCAAGCTTTTTCTGTTGCATCTTTTTAATTTTTATAGGTGCAACATTGTCTAAAGTTAATCGGAGTGTATTTTCTACGCAGTCAGTTAGTCTATCTAGCTCTGTTGGGTCTGATGATGGAAAAATTATGGTTGATAAATCTGGAAGGATTTCAATAAAGTGTTGAGCTGTATTTGGCATTATTAAACGTTTCATGCAATAATGGGGTGATGTACATACATTTTTACTAAGAATCAATTCATATGAAATTAGGTAGTGATCTGAAACTACTGAAGTCTGTGGAAGAACAGTAAGATTATGTATATCAACACCTAAAGTCAAAACTAGATCTAGAGTGTGATTACAGGAATGTGTAGGCCCCATTACATTCTGAGTGAGACCTACGGAGTATAAGATAGAAAGCCTTTAATGGATCTGCTAAGTTCTCAAAGTGAATATTAAAATCTCCTGAAATTATTAGTTACTCACTGCTCACTGCTAGATCTGCAACAAAGTCAATGAATTATTTTAAGAACTCAGAATAAGGTCCTGGTGGTCTATAAATGCTGATTAGGGTGACTACACTTCTGTTAGTGGTCGGATTGGTGATGTTTATGTAAAGACATTTAAAAGAATTTAAAGTGAGACTGTGTTACTTAATGATGTCTAATGAATTTTTATGAATGACACATATACCCCCTCCTTTACCAGACAGTCTGGGGCTGTGTACATACTTATAACCTACAGGAGTGGCTTCATTTTATGCCAAATATTCCTCAGATTTAACCCATGTTTCTACGAGACATAACACATAACATTTTTGATACGTTACTGTATCATTTACAATAAGAGCCTTAGAGTTCAGGGATCTTATGTTGAACAAACCAAACTTTAGTTCAGAGATGCTGCAGGTAGATACTGGGTCTGATATTTTTATATTAATTAGGTTATCTGGACAAGCTTTTCAAGAGTCTGCGTTTAATTTGGGGCAATGACACAGTCTCAATATATCTGTTTCTAGGTAACGACTCTTTGTCGGCAATGGTTACAGTCTCGGTATATCTGTATCTAAGTAACGACTCTCTGTCGGTAACAGTTAGTCTCACTATTACAGTTACAGGTCAAGACTGTTTATCGTTGCTACTTACGTGGCCTCCGTTGTGCAGTCAGCGGACAGCCCTCTCGATGTTCCGTGAGAGGACGAACGCTCCGCGATGGCTGGGGTGCAGGCCATCCCTCCAGTACAGCGCTGGCTGCTCCCAGAACGAAACCCAGTTGTCCCGATAACAAATACCTGTCCGGAGGGCTGAGACGGTGAAGCGGGAGGCGAGGTCCGACGTGCTGGGGCGGAAGCCGAGGCCTGCGGCGCTGGGGCGGGCGACGGGGTCCGAGACGCCGGTGTGCGCGGTGAGCTGAGGACTGAGAACTGGTTGAAGAAGGTGAAGATGGCTGGGGTGGCAGTGAGGGCCTGCTGGGCCTACGGCGTTGCCGCTCCCAGACTCCGTGCGGCAGGGGGGGCTGGCATGGAGCTGGCGACCGCTGGGATGCGGTGGGACAAGGCCGGAGCGATCGCCGCCAGTGAGGCCTCCAGGGAGGACTCGAGCTGCGTCTTCTGCCAGATGAGCTGTTCCTGTCTCCTCACGAGTGCGAGGATCTGCTGGTCCAACCGAAACAGCTCCGTGCTCAACGACTGGAGAGTGCGTTGTTCCGGGGATGCCATGATGCTAGTTCTGAGACAGAGGGAGCGGAGAAAACAGAAGGATAGGAGAGAAGAGAAGAAAAGAGAGAAGAAAAGCGTGAGATGTGTCGAAGTTAGTAATTTGCTAGTTCAGGTGGGGTTACAGGTGTTGTTCGCTCTGACGCTTGTTCTGGGAGAGAGGGAGAAAAGAAAAACAGAAAACATGAGAGGAAACGTGAGATGAGTCGAGGTTAGCAAAAAGAGGAAAATAGAGGTTAGCAGTCCGCTAATTTGCTAGTTCAGTTGGCGTTTCAGGCGCTGCTCCTCGCTCTGACGCTTACAGTAGTCAGTGTACAACTTGTAGAACAACGTACAGCTTGTAGAACAGTGTAAAGTAAAAAGAAGACACTCAGGAATTAACACCACAAATAGAGACATTACAAACAATTATTACTTCCGTTTTTCCTGATCAGAAAAATCATAGTTTGTGTGATACTAACATGGAATCCTGTCAAGTACAGGACAAGCAATGGTAAAAGTTAACATTCCTATAGTTTTCAGTCACTGCTTCCCCTGAAGCTGGTTTAATAGAGAACAATATCTGAAAATAATTGAAGCTCACCTAAGTCTTGAAAATGGTTCATCAAGGTCACCTCCTGTTGTTCCTTATTTGTGCCCCTCTCACTAAACTCTGCCCGGCCAACTGAGATGACAAAGTCCGCATCAGCCTGTTGAAATAAAGAAAAAATCAATAATGAAACCAAAACTTCAAGTGTCTAGATGACTTATTATAGGTAACATTATACATTATATATAAAAAAAAAAATAATAAAAAAAAAAAAAAAAAAAAATATATATATATATATATATATATATATATATATATATATATATATATATATATGCTTTTTAGGACATATTGTGGATCTGGAGAGATCACTGAACAACTGTATATTTGATTTAAAAGAGACATGAATAGACCTGTTTGCTCCTAGTTTCTTAATGTTCTCTTTTCCAGCTCCTCAAATATCAGCAAAAGTTATTTACTGTAATATCATGAGTTTAGAGATATTACCATTTTGCTATATTGCCCACCCCTACTTACACTCATTTCTACTCCAGGGACAAAAAGTGGCTGACAGATTTTTGGCTATTTGAGATCACTTAGGCCATAAAACTGCAAACCATTTCTTATCTGCTGCAGTATGGAGAACAGCTTCAGGATTGCATTTTCCCCATTGCCCCACAGGACTATTCTCAGTCCAGCAGTGACAGTGAGGTGTTTAAAACTCCAGCAGCACTGCTGTGACTGATCCACTCATACCAGCACAACACATACTAACACACCACCACCATGTTAGTGTCACTGCATTGCTGAGAATGATCCACCACCCAAATAATATCTCCTCTGTGGTGGTCCCAGGAGGGTCCTGATCATTTGACAACAGGATAACAAAGTTTACAGAGAATCATATAAACTACATGTAATAGTAGATCTATAAAGTGCTACTACATGGTAAAAGCGGAGCTGATAAAATGGTACCAACATTTTTTCCAAGCTACTTTAGAGCATTTCCATTGGTCCATTCATCATGAAATTTCCACACAATGTAAACAATTAAAGAAAACTGAAACCATCTTTTTTGCTTTAAATGCAGACAAAGAGGAGTAAAATATATAATAGATAAACAGATGTTGGAGTGAAAAGAAAAAAGTGTTAAAGAAATACTTATAATAGAAAACAGTGTCTGGCTTGCAAGCATACAATTCTTTTTTGGATTCTACAAGAGCACATTCTGAATTACCCCTTCAGACATACCGGCTTATTTCATCATTCTTTTCCGGGCTGATAGGTCCTGTGTACCCACAGCTCAAGATATCCTCAGTCAAGTCATTAATTGTACACTCTGTAGCCAACCCCACCTAAAATGGTGACAATTGTGTAATACCCTGCTCATAACTCAACCTGGTCAAGCATATATTGTGAGGAAAAGCCCTTAGTCACACCTTTGAAATGAGATCAACATACTGATCATCTCCCAGATCAGCTTTGTTCAGGTCTTTCAACTCCAGAGACCCACTGCATAGGAACTTGTAGCACCATAATGCAAGAACATTTGGTGCAGGTCCAACTTGGGCAGCCATTATTTCTCCCACAGTCCTAAAGAAAATTATTTTTTAGAATATAAAAGTCAGGGACATTTAAATGACTTACAACACCATAATAAACACTTTAATGACTTTTCACTTAGAAAATAAGCAAAAACATGTCATTTGAATTTGACCTAGGTGCCAAAAAGTGACCAAAGTAAAAAAAAAAAAAGGTAAACTAAAGTAACACATACTTAAAGTGATCTTTGTCCAAATCAGACAGCGAATCATTTGGTCTCTTGCCATGTCTGACCCTTCAAAAAACGCTTCAATTCCTCCTATGATTCCTTCAATCGGAGGATACATCATTTCACATTTCAACCAAGCACATTAACCACAATGAGCAAATTTATTTAACTCTTTCTCACCTGACAGAAACTGTGTCTATCCCAGCCTCACCCAAAAAGACCACTTTCAGCTGATTCACTGGAGATGACTTTTTCTTGTCTCTGCCATTGAGCAAGGCCTCTCTCCACCATATTGTGGTGGGACACTGATGTCAAATGTGTTGCTATCTGTGGATACTGCAGCTTTGAAGGTGTGGAGAAGATCATCAAGGCTAACATACACATACAAATAACAAAGAGATCCATAAATTACAAAATTCCAGCATGCTGTGTACTTCAGGCTAAGAAAATGTACTAATGTACCTCTCAGTTCTACTGTTTATTGGTTTAGAATCTTCTTCCATGCTGAAATATGTTTTCTCCATGCTGCTGTAACATAAATTCATAGGAATATTACACATAATAGCCAAGCTCTTCAGTTCCAGTCTTGGAAGGATTATGTCCAGCACAGTTTGGTTATTTTCCTAATTAAATACAACTCATTCTAGTAATCTGCTAGTTTAAGTTGGTGTGTTTGAGCAGGGAGATCAGGAGACTGTGCTTGACACTGGCCCTCCATGGCTGGAGATGAATAATTCTGTCAAATATACTAAGGACTGGGCAATACATATACAAAAATATTATAAATGAGAGTGGAAAAGATTTTCAGATTTGCTTTTAAACTAATACACATTTTTATTTTGTCACCTTTCACCACACAAGCTGGCATGGATTTCTAAATAATCCAGTGGAAAGCTCTGACACAGTGGGCATGGAACCTGAAAAGAAGACACCAATATTATCACAAACAAAAGACAGCAAATGCTACTTAATATTCAGAGAAATACAGTGATTGTTATCTTTACAGGTTAGGGATGCTTGTACGAACATCATTAATAGCTATTTGATCTTACTTTAGTGCTGTAGGTATTGGCTGTGCTACTACTGCTGTGCTACTACTACTATTTGTTGTTGTGATCTCGGCAACAACAGCTTCATCTGGTTAAGACTAAAATCAACACATAATAGGTGTTAATGTGAAATATTGCTGTTGGGGATGGGTAAGGCTTACTAATAGCTGCATTACTAATTTGGTCCTACCTTAGAGCTGTATGTAGAGGCTGTACTATTACTGCCTGCTGTTGTGGGAAACTCAGCAACAACATCTGGGGAAGACTAAAATCAACACATTATAAAATGTTAATTGTTGTGAAAGATTGCTATTGGGGAGGTGTACAACTGATCTTACTAATATTAATTTAGTTTACCTTAGTACTAGATATACAGATACTACTGGCTGCCTCTGTGGATTTCACAGAAGGGAACTGGGCAAGAACAGACACATCTGGGGAAGACTGAAATGAACACACCGTATACGTAAATCTGTTAAACCATCCTGTGGCTGTTGTGAACAATCAACTACTAATGAACAGATATTTACTAAAATGTTCATTACTCTCACGTAATTATCTGTGTCGTCCTCTGTGGATGACCTGTCAGTGCAGTATGATTTGATATGCACAGCCAAAACTGGCAATGGCATAGACGTCTTACAGGCTTGACAGGTAGCCTTTGGCATCTTCTGGAATTCCTGCGCTTCCAAAGGAAGAGGCAATGTGTCAAATTCCTCCTGGAGAGGAACTATGTACATTTTGTTCTTACCCCCTCCACTCACAGATCTCAAATACTGAGTATTATAACCCTCAGCAACATCATTAGGGGCAACATCATTAAAAGAATGGAATTTAATCATAATCTGTGGTCTAAACATTTAGAATTATTTACAGTATGAAATTGCAGCACTTAGTGCTTAGACACTGTATTCAATGGAAAAGGCTATATGTGGTTGTTGTATTCTCAAGATTGTCAAAAGATGAACCTTGTTACAGCCCAGTCATATACACTCATTTATCGCTTTATCAGAAATACTTCCACTGAAGGTAGACCTTATAGACAATCATTAAGACAGGAATGTTCTGTGGCCTTATACATTTAATGTAAGCCATCACTTTTCAACCTTTTCCTGGAGTAACCCCTGCCCTGCACATTTTAGTGTTTTCTTGGTTCCTCACTGCAATGAAGGGGTTGTTATTGATTAGTTAGGTGTGTTGGGGGTAGAGGAAACACCCTGCAGAGGCTCTCCAAAACCAGGCTATTTTATGTATATATTGTAAATCTTAACATTGTACAGCCATAAAATCTATCCTAGACCATCTAAGCTATGGTTTAATGTTAAATAGAGCACTGTGTTCTGAAGAAACTGTATTTCATTTCTCTCTCAACACATGGCTTTAATGAAAACAAACTTATGAAGAATATGCACTCAATTAAATTAAAAATGAAAGCGGCGTGGATAAAATTATTATTAATCATTTACCTCAGAATGATCAGCACTTTCTGGCAGCTTGACTGTGCGTCTCCCCATACCTGCTAGGAGAAGTGTCAGTTCCTCTGTCGGTTTAGGTGTTCTTTCCACATTTTTGTTAATAAGGTAGAACTGCATAGATACAGTCTTGCCGCTGGTACTGACCACCTTATAGGGGGCAAATCTTTTCTTGCCCCTTACAGGTAAAGACTTTCTAAAATAACCTGGAAATGATCTGTAAAATCACAACACAGTGAAAATAGTTATGCATTAAACAATTAAACAAATATTTATTTTACTGTAGTACACGGTCATTTCTGTGTAAACTGATACTTACGAGAGGCAATTCAAGCTTATGTATCAACTGTAATGAATCCAGAGGCAGGAGTTGCAGATACACTTGCAGGTTGGTTTTATTTACACTCAAGACTAAAACAAAAATCCAAAGTAACACATTACAGCAACACCAGGTCAACAAAGACAAGGAGCTAACAAAGGGTATATATACACATGGACTAACAAGAGGGAACAGGTGACGAGACTAAACATCAATGGGGAACAGGTGTGTGAGGCGGGGGCAAGGGCGGAGACCTTTGCTGTGTTGTCTGCTGCTGCTGTGTTGTCGTCTGCTGCTGTGTTGTTGTCTGCTGCTGCTGTGTTGTCTGCTGCTGCTGTGTTGTCATCTGCTGCTGTGTTGTCTGCTGATGCTGTGTTGTCATTTGCTGTGTTGTCTGCTGCTGCTGTGTTGTCTGCTGCTGCTGTGTTGTCGTCTGCTGCTGTGTTGTCTGCTGCTGCTGTGTTTGCTGCTGCTGTGTTGTCATTTGCTGTGTTTGCTGCTGCTGTGTTGTCTGCTGCTGCTGTGTTGTCTGCTGCTGCTGTGTTGTCGTTTGCTGTGTTGTCTGCTGCTGCTGTCTTGTTGTCTGCTGCTGTGTTGTCTGCTGCTGCTGTGTTTGCTGCTGCTGTGTTGTCATTTGCTGTGTTTGCTGTTGCTGTGTTGTCGTTTGCTGTGTTTGCTGTTGCTGTGTTGTCGTTTGCTGTGTTGTCGTTTGCTGTGTTGTCGTTTGCTGCTGTGTTGTCGTTTGCTGTGTTGTCGTTTGCTGTGTTGTCTGCTGCTGCTGTGTTGTCGTTTGCTGCTGCTGCTGTGTTGTCTGCTGCTGCTGTGTTGTCTGCTGCTGCTGTGTTGTCTGCTGCTGCTGTGTTGTCTGCTGCTGCTGTGTTGTCTGCTGCTGCTGTGTTGTCATTTGCTGTGTTGTCTGCTGCTGCTGTGTTGTCTGCTGCTGCGTTGTCGTTTGCTGTGTTGTCTGCTGCTGCTGTGTTGTCTGCTGCTGCTGTGTTGTCGTCTGCTGCTGTTTGCTGCTGCTGTGTTGTCATTTGCTGTGTTTGCTGCTGCTGTGTTGTCTGCTGCTGCTGTGTTGTCTGCTGCTGCTGTGTTGTCGTTTGCTGTGTTGTCTGCTGCTGCTGTGTTGTCGTTTGCTGTGTTGTCTGCTGCTGCTGTGTTGTCTGCTGCTGCTGTGTTGTCGTCTGCTGCTGTGTTGTCTGCTGCTGCTGTGTTGTCTGCTGCTGCTGTGTTGTCATTTGCTGTTTTGTTTGCTGCTGCTGTGTTGTCGTCTGCTGCTGTGTTGTCATTTGCTGTTTTGTTTGCTGCTGCTGTGTTGTCTGCTGCTGCTGTGTTGTCGTTTGCTGTGTTGTCTGCTGCTGCTGTGTTGTCTGCTGCTGCTGTGTTGTCGTTTGCTGTGTTGTCTGCTGCTGCTGTGTTTGCTGCTGCTGCTGTGTTTGCTGCTGCTGTGTTGTCATTTGCTGTGTTGTCTGCTGCTGCTGTGTTGTCGTTTGCTGCTGTGTTGTCGTTTGCTGTGTTGTTTGCTGCTGCTGTGTTGTCGTTTGCTGTGTTGTTTGCTGCTGCTGTGTTGTCGTTTGCTGTGTTGTCGTTTGCTGTGTTTTCTGCTGCTGCTGTGTTGTCGTTTGTTTTGTTTGCTGCTGCTGCTGTGTTGTCTGCTGCTGCTGTGTTGTCTGCTGCGGCTGTGTTGTCGTCTGCTGCTGTGTTGTCATTTGCTGTTTTGTTTGCTGCTGCTGTGTTGTCTGCTGCTGCTGTGTTGTCGTTTGCTGTGTTGTCTGCTGCTGCTGCTGTGTTGTCTGCTGCTGCTGTGTTGTCATTTGCTGTGTTGTCTGCTGCTGCTGTGTTGTCTGCTGCTGCTGTGTTGTTGTCTGCTGCTGCTGTGTTGTTGTCTGCTGCTGTGTTGTCTGCTGCTGCTGTGTTGTCATTTGCTGTGTTTGCTGTTGCTGTCGTTTGCTGTGTTGTCGTTTGCTGCTGTGTTGTCGTTTGCTGTGTTGTCTGCTGCTGCTGTGTTGTCGTTTGCTGTGTTGTCGTTTGCTGTGTTTTCTGCTGCCGCTGTGTTGTCGTTTGCTGTGTTTGCTGCTGCTGCTGTGTTGTCTGCTGCTGCTGTGTTGTCTGCTGCTGCGTTTGCTGCTGCTGTGTTGTCATTTGCTGTGTTGTCTGCTGCTGCTGTGTTGTCTGCTGCTGCTGTGTTGTCGTTTGCTGTGTTGTCTGCTGCTGCTGTGTTGTCTGCTGCTGCTGTGTTGTCGTCTGCTGCTGTGTTTGCTGCTGCTGTGTTGTCATTTGCTGTGTTTGCTGCTGCTGTGTTGTCTGCTTCTGCTGTGTTGTCTGCTGATGCTGTGTTGTCTGCTGCTGCTGTGTTGTCGTCTGCTGCTGTGTTGTCTGCTGCTGCTGTGTTGTCTGCTGCTGCTGTGTTGTCTGCTGCTGCTGTGTTTGCTGCTGCTGTGTTGTCATTTGCTGTTGTCTGCTGCTGCTGTGTTGTCTGCTGCTGCTGTGTTGTCGTCTGCTGCTGTGTTGTCTGCTGCTGCTGTGTTGTCATTTGCTGTGTTGCCTGCTGCTGCTGTGTTGTCTGCTGCTGCTGTGTTGTCGTCTTCTGCTGTGTTGTCTGCTGCTGCTGTGTTTGCTGCTGCTGTGTTGTCGTCTGCTGCAGTGTTGTCTGCTGCTGCTGTGTTGTCATTTGCTGTGTTTGCTGCTGCTGTGTTGTCTGCTGCTGCTGTGTTGTCGTTTGCTGTGTTGTCGTTTGCTGTGTTGTCTGCTGCTGCTGTGTTGTCGTCTGCTGCTGTGTTGTCTGCTGCTGCTGTGTTGTCATTTGCTGTGTTGTCTGCTGCTGCTGTGTTGTCTGCTGCTGCTGTGTTGTCGTTTGCTGTGTTGTCTGCTGCTGCTGTGTTGTCGTCTGCTGCTGTGTTGTCTGCTGCTGTGTTGTCTGCTGCTGCTGTGTTTGCTGCTGCTGTGTTGTCATTTGCTGTTGTCTGCTGCTGCTGTGTTGTCTGCTGCTGCTGTGTTGTTGTCTGCTGCTGTGTTGTCTGCTGCTGCTGTGTTGTCATTTGCTGTGTTGTCTGCTGCTGCTGTGTTGTCGTCTGCTGCTGTGTTGTCTGCTGCTGCTGTGTTGTCATTTGCTGTGTTGTCTGCTGCTGTGTTTGCTGCTGCTGTGTTGTCATTTGCTGTGTTTGCTGCTGCTGTGTTGTCGTTTGCTGTGTTGTCGTTTGCTGCTGTGTTGTCGTTTGCTGTGTTGTCTGCTGCTGCTGTGTTGTCGTTTGCTGTGTTGTCGTTTGCTGTGTTGTCGTTTGCTGTGTTGTCTGCTGCTGCTGTGTTGTCGTTTGCTGTGTTGTCTGCTGCTGCTGTGTTGTCGTCTGCTGCTGTGTTGTCTGCTGCTGCACTGTTGTCTACTGCTGACTGTCTGCTCGTATTTGACTACTTATTAAAGTAATCAGACGACGTGTTGCTTCATTGATGGAGTCAGTCTGTCAAAGTATAAAGTATACTGTAAACTAGCTCTCGACCAGAAACAACCCATATAACATGAGATTTCACGTCCTTGCATCTGATTAGGGCTGCAGATAAACTCGCATTAGTCAAAAATGCATTACAGTGAAATAACAAATGATCAGAGGCACAGAGATTTTTACTAAATCATTTAGCATAATTACATGAGATCAAAAAATTATTTTTATTTGTTTGCGAGGGTTAGTTAGATGGCACATGATAAAATACAAAAACACTTTAGCCCTTGCCATACTGGTGAAACAAACCCCAACACAAACAGCAGTCACTCCCTACACCCAGCACTGTACACATCACAAACACAAAACCCCAACACAAACAGCAGTCACTCCCTACACCCAGCACTGTACACATCACAAACACACAAACCCCAACACAAACACCAAACCCCAACACAAACAGCAGTCACTCCCTACACCCAGCACTGTACAAAACATCACAAACACACAAACCCCAACACAAACAGCAGTCACTCCCTACACCCAGCACTGTACACAACATCACAAACACACTAACCCCAACACAAACAGCAGTCACTCCCTACACCCAGCACTGTACACAACATCACAAACACACAAACCCCAACACAAACAGCAGTCACTCCCTACACCCAGCACTGTACACATCACAAACACACAAACCCCAACACAAACAGCAGTCACTCCCTACACCCAGCACTGTACACATCACAAACACACAAACCCCAACACAAACAGCAGTCACTCCCTACACCCAGCACTGTACAAAACATCACAAACACACAAACCCCAACACAAACAGCAGTCACTCCCTACACCCAGCACTGTACACAACATCACAAACACACAAACCCCCAACACAAACAGCAGTCACTCCCTACACCCACGGCACTGTATACAACATCACAACACACACAAACCCCAACACAAACAGCAGTCACTCCCTACACCCAGCACTGTACACATCACAAACACACAAACCCCAACACAAACACGACCCAAATCCACTACACACACACAAACAGCAGTCACTCCCTACACCCAGCACTGTACACAACATCACAAACACACAAAACCCCCAACACAAACAGCAGTCACTCCCTACACCCAGCACTGTCAAAACATCACACACACACACAAACCCCAACACAAACAGCAGTCACTCCCTACACCCAGCACTGTACACAACATCACACACACACAAACCCCAACACAAACAGCAGTCACTCCCTACACCCAGCACTGTACAAAACATCACAAACACACTAACCCCAACACAAACAGCAGTCACTCCCTACACCCAGCACTGTACACAAACATCACAAACACACAAACCCCAACACAAACAGCAGTCACTCCCCTACACCCAGCACTGTACAAACATCACAAACACCCAAACCCCAAACACAAAACAGCAGTCACTCCCTACAACCCAGCACTGTACACACACATCACAAACACACACAAACCCCAACACAAACAGCAGTCACTCCCTACACCCAGCACTGTACACAACATCACAAACACACAAACCCCAACACAAACAGCAGTCACTCCCCTACACCCAGCACTGTAATACAACACATCACAAACACACACAAACCCCAACACAAAAACAGGCAGTCACTCCCTACACCCAGCACTGTACACAACATCACAAACACATAAACCCCAACACAAACAGCAGTCACTCCCTACACCAGGCACTGTACAAAACATCACAAACACACAAACCCCAACACAAACAGCAGTCACTCCCTACACCCAGCACTGTACACAACATCACAAACCCCAACACAAACAGCAGTCACTCACTACACCCAGCACTGTATACAACATCACAAACACACTAACCCCAACACAAACAGCAGTCACTCCCTACACCCAGCACTATACACAACATCACAAACACATAAACCCCAACACAAACAGCAGTCATTGCCTACACCCAGCACTATAACAACATCCCAAACACACAAACCCCAACACAAACAGCAGTCACTCCCTACACCCAGCACTGTACACAACATCACAAACACACAAACCCCAACACAAACAGCAGTCATTCCCTACACCCAGCACTATAACAACATCCCAAACACACAAACCCCAACACAAACAGCAGTCACTCCCTACACCCAGCACTTTACACAACATCACAAACACACAAACCCCAACACAAACAGCAGTCACTCCCTACACCCAGCACTGTACACAACATCACAAACACACAAACCCCAACACAAACAGCAGTCATTCCCTACACCCAGCACTGTACACAACATCACAAACACACTAACCCCAACACAACAGCAGTCACTCCCTACACCCAGCACTGTACACAACATCACAAACACACAAACCCCAACACAAACAGCAGTCACTCCCTACACCCAGCACTGTACACAACATCACACACACACAAACCCCAACACAAACAGCAGTCACTCCCTACACCCCGCACTGTACAAAACATCACAAACACACTAACCCCAACACAAACAGCAGTCACTCCCTACACCCAGCACTGTACACAACATCACAAACACACAAACCCCAACACAAACAGCAGTCACTCCCTACACCCAGCACTGTACACATCACAAACACAAAACCCCAACACAAACAGCAGTCACTCCCTACACCCAGCACTGTACACAACATCACAAACACACAAACCCCAACACAACAGCAGTCACTCCCTACACCCAGCACTGTACACAACATCACAAACACCCAAACCTCAACACAAACAGCAGTCACTCCCTACACCCGGCACTGTACAAAACATCACAAACACACAAACCCCAACACAAACAGCAGTCACTCCCTACACCCAGCACTGTACACAACATCACAAACACACTAACCCCAACACAAACAACAGTCACTCCCTACACCCAGCACTGTAAAAAACATCACAAACACACAAACCCCAACACAAACAGCAGTCACTCCCTACACCCAGCACTGTACACAACATCACAAACACACTAACCCCAACACAAACAGCAGTCACTCCCTACACCCAGCACTGTACACAACATCACAAACACACAAACCCCAACACAAACAGCAGTCACTCCCTACACCCAGCACTGTACACAACATCACACACACACAAACCCCAACACAAACAGCAGTCACTCCCTACACCCAGCACTGTACACAACATCACAAACACACAAACCCCAACACAAACAACAGTCACTCCCTACACCCCGCACTGTACAAAACATCACAAATAACCAAACCCCAACACAAACAGCAGTCACTCCCTACACCCAGCACTGTACACAACATCACACACACACAAACCCCAACACAAACAGCAGTCACTCCCTACACCCAGCACTGTACACAACATCACAAACACACAAACCCCAACACAAACAACAGTCACTCCCTACACCCCGCACTGTACAAAACATCACAAATAACCAAACCCCAACACAAACAGCAGTCACTCCCTACACCCAGCACTGTACACAACATCACACACACACAAACCCCAACAAAAACAGCAGTCACTCCCTACACCCGGCACTGTACACAACATCACAAACACACTAACCCCAACACAAACAGCAGTCACTCCCTACACCCAGCACTGTACACATCACAAACACAAAACCCCAACACAAACAGCAGTCATTCCCTACACCCAGCACTATACAAAACATCACAAACACACAAACCCCAACACAAACAGCAGTCACTCCCTACACCCAGCACTGCACACAACATCACAAACACACAAACCCCAACACAAACAGCAGTCATTCCCTACACCCAGCACTATACAAAACATCACAAACACACAAACCCCAACACAAACAGCAGTCACTCCCTACACCCAGCACTGTACACAACATCACAAACTCACAAACCCCAACACAAACAGCAGTCACTACCTACACCCAGCACTGTACAAAACCTCACACACACACAAACCCCAACACAAACAGCAGTCACTCCCTACACCCAGCACTGTACACAACATCACAAACACACAAACCCCAACACAAACAGCAGTCATTCCCTACACCCAGCATTGTACACAACATCACACACACACAAACCCCAACACAAACGACAATCACTCCCTACACCCAGCACTGTACAAAACATCACAAACACACAAACCCCAACACAAACAGCAGTCACTCCCTACACCCAGCACTGTACAAAACCTCACACACACACAAACCCCAACACAAACAGCAGTCACTCCCTACACCCAGCACTGTACACAACATCACAAACACACTAACCCCAACACAAACAGCAGTCACTCCCTACACCCAGCACTGTACAAAACATCACAAACACACAAACCCCAACACAAAAAGCAGTCACTCCCTACACCCAGCACTGTATACAACATCAAAAAACACACAAACCCCAACATAAACAGCAGTCACTCCCTACACCCAGCACTGTACACAACATCACAAACACACAAACCCCAACACAAACAGCAGTCACTCCCTACACCCAGCACTGTACACAACATCACAAACACACAAACCCCAACAAAAACAGCAGTCACTCCCTACACCCGGCACTGTACACAACATCACAAACACACTAACCCCAACACAAACAGCAGTCACTCCCTACACCCAGCACTGTACACAACATCACAAACACACAAACCCCAACACAAACAGCAGTCACTCCCTACACCCAGCACTGTACACAACATCACAAACACACAAACCCCAACACAAACAGCAGTCACTCCCTACACCCAGCACTGTACACATCACAAACACAAAACCCCAACACAAACAGCAGTCACTCCCTACACCCAGCACTGTACAAAACATCACAAACACACAAACCCCAACACAAACAGCAGTCACTCCCTACACCAGGCACTGTACAAAACATCACAAACACACAAACCCCAACACAAACAGCAGCCACTCCCTACACCCAGCACTGTACACAACATCACAAACCCCAACACAAACAGCAGTCACTCACTACACCCAGCACTGTATACAACATCACAAACACACTAACCCCAACACAAACAGCAGTCACTCCCTACACCCAGCACTATACACAACATCACAAACACATAAACCCCAACACAAACAGCAGTCATTGCCTACACCCAGCACTATAACAACATCCCAAACACACAAACCCCAACACAAACAGCAGTCACTCCCTACACCCAGCACTGTACACAACATCACAAACACATAAACCCCAACACAAACAGCAGTCACTCCCTACACCAGGCACTGTACAAAACATCACAAACACACAAACCCCAACACAAACAGCAGTCACTCCCTACACCCAGCACTGTACACAACATCACAAACCCCAACACAAACAGCAGTCACTCACTACACCCAGCACTGTATACAACATCACAAACACACTAACCCCAACACAAACAGCAGTCACTCCCTACACCCAGCACTATACACAACATCACAAACACATAAACCCCAACACAAACAGCAGTCATTGCCTACACCCAGCACTATAACAACATCCCAAACACACAAACCCCAACACAAACAGCAGTCACTCCCTACACCCAGCACTGTACACAACATCACAAACACATAAACCCCAACACAAACAGCAGTCATTCCCTACACCCAGCACTATAACAACATCCCAAACACACAAACCCCAACACAAACAGCAGTCACTCCCTACACCCAGCACTTTACACAACATCACAAACACACAAACCCCAACACAAACAGCAGTCACTCCCTACACCCAGCACTGTACACAACATCACAAACACATAAACCCCAACACAAACAGCAGTCATTCCCTACACCCAGCACTATAACAACATCCTAAACACACAAACCCCAACACAAACAGCAGTCACTCCCTACACCCAGCACTGTACACAACATCACAAACACACAAACCCCAACACAAACAGCAGTCATTCCCTACACCCAGCACTGTACACAACATCACAAACACACAAACCCCAACACAACAGCAGTCACTCCCTACACCCAGCACTGTACACAACATCACAAACACACAAACCCCAACACAAACAGCAGTCACTCCCTACACCCGGCACTGTACACAACATCACAAACACACAAACCCCAACACAAACAGCAGTCACTCCCTACACCCAGCACTGTACAAAACATCACAAATACCCAAACCCCAACACAAACAGCAGTCACTCCCTACACCCAGCACTGTACACATCACAAACACACAAACCCCAACACAAACAGCAGTCACTCCCTACACCCAGCACTGTACAAAACCTCACACACACACAAACCCCAACACAAACAGCAGTCACTCCCTACACCCAGCACTGTACACAACATCACACACACACAAACCCCAACACAAACAGCAGTCACTCCCTACACCCGGCACTGTACACAACATCACAAACACACAAACCCCAACACAAACAGCAGTCACTCCCTACACCCAGCACTGTACAAAACATCACAAATACCCAAACCCCAACACAAACAGCAGTCACTCCCTACACCCAGCACTGTACACATCACAAACACACAAACCCCAACACAAACGGCAGTCACTCCCTACACCCAGCACTGTACAAAACATCACAAACACACTAACCCCAACACAAACAGCAGTCACTCCCTACACCCAGCACTGTACACAACATCACAAACACACAAACCCCAACACAAACAGCAGTCACTCCCTACACCCAGCACTGTACACATCACAAACACAAAACCCCAACACAAACAGCAGTCACTCCCTACACCCAGCACTGTACAAAACATCACAAACACCCAAACCCCAACACAAACACCCAAACCTCAACACAAACAGCAGTCACTCCCTACACCCAGCACTGTACACAACATCACAAACACACAAACCCCAACACAAACAGCAGTCACTCCCTACACCCAGCACTGTATACAACATCACAAACACACAAACCCCAACATAACCAGCAGTCACTCCCTACACCCAGCACTGTACACATCACAAACACACAAACCCCAACACAAACAGCAGTCACTCCCTACACCCAGCACTGTATACAACATCACAAACACACAAACCCCAACATAACCAGCAGTCACTCCCTACACCCAGCACTGTACACATCACAAACACACAAACCCCAACACAAACAGCAGTCACTCCCTACACCCAGCACTGTATACAACATCACACGTACACTAAATATACAAAAGCAGCCAAATCAAAAGAGGATAGACAAAGTCAAAGTCAATCAAACAAGCAGAAGCTCAGGTCCAAACAAGCAATCAGAATAAACACAACAAAGAAAATAAATCACAACAATTTAAAAAAGAGATTTGAACCAATGAACACCATTTTTAAAGGAGACGACCAAAACACGGGACGGAGGTGGGCTGGAACTGGAATGGAAACCTGGACTGGAATATCGGGGAACTGGACGAGAACTGCAACACAAAAACACAGCAGACATAAACGGACACACACAAACAACGACAGAGACAGAAAAACCCACTGCACATAACACAAGGTATGATGGTTATTAGTAGTAGGTTTATGTTTAAGCCTTGTGAACTGATTCACGTGTTTGGTATTTTTTCAATTTATGTGTTTTACAATCCAAACGTGTTGAAATATCTTTTTCTTTCAAGTCTATAAACAGTGAACAGTGAATGCAGGACTTTCATAAGCATGTCAGTGTTACATATATTATTGTATTAACTTCAGAAAACACACAAAACAATATTACACACTGTAAGAAACGTCATGTATCAACACAGAAATTCAAAGTCAAAGTGAACTTTATTGTCATACAGACTGCACAGCAAGAAGTGTACAGCTGGATGAAATAGTGTTTCTCCGACTCCAATGTTCAAAAACCCACAAAAACACATTTTTAACACAAAAGACGGTAAACATATTAGATAGCATGACAGACATAAAATAGAAGTATAGAGATAAAAATATAGATGTATAGAAGTATTGTACAAATATATACAGTAGTACATTTTTACACTGGTGCTATTATTTCACATTTAACAGGAAGTGTGAACAGGATAGTAGTGAACATTTAGAAAGAGCTCAGTGCTAGCTTGAATTATTACACAAACGTTAGTGTTGAAGACAAATGAATAAATATGTGTGTGTTTGTAAAGCTTATAACGTGGGGACTTCGACCTGAATACACACAATAAAGTGGGGACGTGTGTCATCGTGGGGACCTAAAATCGAGTCCCCACGAAGTAAACCACTGTAGCATGTATATTCCAATTCCCCGGGAGTGACCTGCTCAGAGTGTGTACACGCCACTGTGGCCAAGGCCTGTAAAAACAGCTTTCGTTCGCACACTTTATCACATGGTACATGCTGCACTCTGATTGGTTGAATCGGCAAACAATCAGCAGATCTATGAGCCAATGAGGTTGCAGGTTAACAAGCATGTTATTTCACGGAGTCGGAGACGCTGCTCTGCTTTTAAGTGTATGTGAGTTAGTGCGGGCTGTGAATCTACATGTTTTAGAGTTTTATACCACTTTAAACTTTCATTAACAGACTGTGGAGGAGTATAAACCTTTAATACTGCCGGATAAGTAACATGTTAGAGTCGATAGCGTAGCATTCGGAGTGGTAGCTAATGCTAGTTAGCTCTCAGCCCTGCCAAGGCATTTAAACCAGCTCTGTATATCAGCCACTCCGTTACTGCGA
This sequence comes from Megaleporinus macrocephalus, assembly GCA_021613375.1. Classification (NCBI taxonomy): domain Eukaryota; kingdom Metazoa; phylum Chordata; class Actinopteri; order Characiformes; family Anostomidae; genus Megaleporinus; species Megaleporinus macrocephalus. The sequence goes on from CM038724.1 coordinate 18,813,836, forward strand.
GACCGTCTGTGAATATTTACTGTTTTATTCTTATTTGTTGGCCTGTACATTGTTAGTGAAGTGTTTATTGAGGGAGACCACCTGAAATGAGTGGAAGGAGAAAGACCCCGATAAATGACACGCTTTTCCACATCACCATGGCTTGCGACAAAGCGGGGCTCGAGCTTAAATACGTTGATTCATTTAAAGGTGAATACGGCGATACGGGCCTTTAAAATTCTGCAGCATTTCTGATGTTCAGCTCTATTTACCACTATTCTCTGTGTTTTTACCTGATTATAAAAACAGCACAGACTGGTGCTTTATGCCGGGATAAGCTGGTCTATGTTGGTGGATGCTGCTTTATACTGATCAAAACACAACATAATGCAGACTCTGCTGGTTTGGTCTGTGCTGGTTTTTGTCAGGGTTACATATAACATCTATATACACAGAGCTTCATAGTCATTCTTTAGTTCAGGACCATTTCTATTTAACAACTTATGTTCCTTAACTCAAAATCATAAACACGTCATTAAAACTATGGAAAGTGCATCTACAGCCAGACAACACTTCTTAGAACCTTAATATAATAATGGTAATAATAATGGTAATAATTATAATATGGCTGTGACATTGTTATGAATTTAAATGGAAAGAATGTGATGTTGTAATGTTTAGCTTTATTATGGTATTTAATTCTGTACTAACCAAAATAACGCTTTGTCACAAAATAATCGTGTTCTATTTGTTCATATTCAGTATCGATGCTGCAAGGGAGGATGGCACTCTTGGAGGACTGGTTAATGACAACCACATTAACCCCAACTGTAAACTGAAGAGAATCACTGTGGATGGAAGACCTCGGTTGTGTCTTTTTGCTTTAAGAGACATAGCGACTGGAGAGGAGATTACATATAAATATGGAGATGGCGATTGTCCCTGGAGGAGCAAGGTAAGAATGTTACTTCTTGTAGCAGTGCTGGATAGTTAGATACCAAATTGTGAATGTATTTATAAAATAGTTTATCAGTTATGTAAAAGGAACTTTTAGAATGAAAGACTAATGTTATTTAGATTTTAGTGCCAGTTTCTGCTCACATGATGCATGCTGTTTCCATAACAGGACTCTCTTCTAGCTTTATGTTTTATTGTGACTATTGCTATTGCTTTAGATAACAGAAAGTGGGATGGATGCAGACAGTGACCAGCTGGAGTCAAACGGAGCATCTAAAGATGATCAGCATTGCACCCAACACTTACAGCACAGATCTGCTTCTGGAATCCAGGTGAGTAAAATGCTTTAATTATGTTACACTCAGTAAATGCTAAGTGCAGACCTGCCTACCCTTACACATTTAGACATCAACCTACGCTGCTACAATTTGTCACTTCAAAATATGCAAAAAGCCAACTGGTTTTCATCCCTCTCTGGGTACATCTTCATACTGGAACTGGTTTTAAAGGGAGGACGGTGTTAAACACAGTTTCAAAGGTAACTGGCAGGGTATGAATTGTGAATTGCGTCTATTTTAAAAAGGCTGCCAACTTCTGGAAAATAATATGGCGCCACTTCAATGTCAAAACTAGCGAGTCAAAAACACAAGATGCAAAATATATAACTTTTTAAAAAAGTAACAATTTGCATGTGTAAATATCACTACCGCGAGCATAAATGTGAAACTTGTGAGCACAGAAAAAAAGTGCGTATTTATCATCACTGATTCCCGTTACCCCCTTGCCTGTTCCCCCGTCAACTTAAAACTCCAGTTAAGCTGGCCACCTATCACCAAAACACATTTAAACTAGCCGCACGTGAACTGTGAGTGCGCAGCTGCTTTACACTTACGGGCCTGAGAAAAAAAGCCTTTAGTTCACAAGTAAAATTCACAGCTTTATAAAATAGCAATTTCTAGTAGACAGTCCATAAAGTCAACAGATATCAGTTCAAAGTCTATCATACTTCATACATATGAATTATGAAGTGAGTCTACTGTACAGTTTTTAAGTAAAATGACATTTAAATTTCTGTTATTTATACAATATAATATTAAATGTTAAAAGGGACATAGCATGCTAGTTGGGATTCTTTGTTATTTATAATGTCCAAGTGTATTTAAGACACATAATATGCCATAGGCCAATACAATTTTTAATTATGTTTAAGTTCTGTTTAAGGGACATATTATTTGGGATTTTCAGTTACCTTATGACTAATGTCTTGGTAAAAAACATTGTATCATGTTCCAAAATTTGCAGTGTAGCAAAGCACAGAAGAGACTGTGAGAGATATTGCCTTTTCATTAAAATAGTTATTGTTTACTTCGTAGTCTCCTTGTATGTTGAATAATTAGATATGGTGGTGAGTGGGTACTATGTGCTTAGTAATAAGTTGTGATGGGTGAGCATGTGAACTCAATCAATACTGATCATCAAATGTACCTGACTTCAGTAAGTTGCTAAGGTTAGCAGGTCTGTAAGTGTGAACCAGCTTAGGCAGTGCACACCTACCAGCCACTTTATCGGACACACCTCCTTCATCTCCACATCTCCACTCACTGTCCACTGTATGAGCTCCACTGACCATACAGGAGCTACACTTACAGACTGTAGTTCTTCTGATTCTCTGTATACTTTATTACTCTGTTCTTTAATGATCAGGACCACCACAGGAACCTCACATAGCCGATACTATTAGGAAGGTGGGTCATTCTCAGCACTGCAATGACACTGACGTGGTGGTGGCTGATGCTGGAGTGTTTAAACACCTCAGTGTCACTGCTGGACTGAGAATCATCCACCAACCAAAACTATTCAGACAGCAGTGTCCTGTGGGCGGCGTCCTGTGTCCACTGATGAAGGACTAGAGGAACACAAACTGTGCAGCAGCAGATGAGCTACTGTCTCTGACTTTACATCTACAAGGTGGACCAGCAAGTAGTAGGAGTGTCTAATAGAGTGGACAGTGAGTGGACACAGTGTTTAAACACTCCAGCAGCACTGCTGTGTCTGATCCACTCACACCAGCACAACACACACTAACACACCACCACCACCACGTCAGTGTCACTGCAGTGCTGAGAACAATTTACCTCCCTAATAGTATCTGCTCTGTGGTGGTCCTGTGGGGGTCCTGATCATTAAAGAACAGAGTAATAAAGTATACAGAGAATCAGATGAACTACAGTCTGTAAGTGTTGCTCCTGTATGGTCAGTGGAGCTGATACAGTGGACAGTGAGTGGAGATAGAAGGAGGTGTGTCTGATAAAGTGGCTGGTGGGTGTGCACTGCCTAAGCTGGTTCACACTTAAGGAGGTGTTATCATGTTAGGTGTTTTAAAATAATCAAAGTCATTAAACTGATCAGTGTGTATTAATTCCTTTTGTATTTTTCACTATGCTCTGAGTCTACAAATTTAATTTCCTCCAACTTCCTTCTTAACTCAAAGATCTTTCTTTGTTCCTTTTCTGTGTCACTGTTACTGTTCCACAGCTTCATTTCACTACACAATGTCATGCAAGTATCGGAGATACTTTGTTTTGGGACCAGCTTTTGCAGTAGCAATTTCTTTTACTGCTGTCACTTAACTGCCCTGCACTGAAATCCCACCTTTAACTAACAGGCTTGTAACAACTTCCTCTGTAACCTAAATGAACATATTAGAATTCTGTTTTTTGTTCTGAATCCTCTCCTTGCTACACTTAATGTAATGAATAGTTTGAACCATCAGAATGGGGTTATTACTGACTGTTATCTCCATTTCAGGTGACAAGATGTGGAATAGGAACAGACGGTAATCATATGGAGTCAGATGGTGCCTTTAGAGATGACCAACGATGCAACCAACATTTACAGTACAGATCTGCTTCTGGTATCCAGGTAAGAAAAACTGCTTTAATTCTTGCAAGTTTCACACATTTAATGTTAAATCTGCACAAGGCACAACATACTCAGCCAATATATGCAAACGAGTAATAGCAGTTTGCATATAGAGCTAATAAGTCTGTAGAGAATGCCATCAATCTTGCTCTCACATCCTGAACGGCCCTACCACTAATGTCTGTGTGTAGTTTGTAGACTTTGCTCTGCTTTCAATGCCATAATTATTGACCTTTTACTGGAGTAATTTCAGTCAACAAGTGAGGTGTTCTTCCAATCCTCACACTAAGTTCAGGAATCTGCACACAGCCAGCAAAGTTGCATATATGAGTGGTGACTGTAATTCATTCCACAAGGAAAAGCATGCACTGAACAGTCAAAACTGCTAAACACAAATACGTGTATTATATGTAAAAACTGTTCCTTCATCTGGAACTTATTACAAACTATAAGCATGAAGCATCAACTATAGCAGCTGACCCCCTGCTCTCAAAGTATCTCAGTAACCTTTACTCAGGATTTGAAATACAAAGGACACCCCCCCCCCCCCCCCCAGTCTAACATCAGTCTGTCTACTATACACTGTCTGCAGCCTCTTTACAAGTCACAAGTCAAGTCAAGTGTATTTGTGTAGTGCTCTTTACAACAATGTTGTCACAAAGCAGCTTTACATCAAGTCACATATAACACATATCCCCCTGTGAGAAAGTCAGAGGCGATGGTGGCAAAAAAAACTCCCTCAAAAGTGGAGGAAGAAACCTCGGGAGAAACTAAGACTCACAAGGGCCGACCCGTTCTCCTCTGGTCAAACAGTCTTTACAATTAAAGCTAAATAGTAATAAACAGTACAAGCTAAATTCAACACCACAACACTTAAAATCTCAGACCAACCGCTGCCTCTATAGCTTCTTTCCCCAGAACATGATCTTACTAAACAAGGAACTTCATATCCCTCAGCTTTAAAGAGCTGCACTAGCAATTTATTACACACACTATAACGTACATGACTACTGTATATGACATAATCCTTTTGAACCAGAACATTATTCTATTGGTTCTATTTAGTGCACATACACACTGTAACTTGTTGCAATATACACATTGTGAAAAGTATATTTATTTGCTGCTCAGTTCTCTTGTCTATACATACTGTACGTATGTACCTTAGTACTCCATTATCTGGTTATATCTGTACTTGTCTCACATTGCACATACTTTTTACTAGCTGTTTGTTTGTGTAATAATGTTATGTTTATACAGTATGTCTTTTTATTTCTTTTATTGTACTTAATTGTATGTTAATACCCACACCAAGAAAAAAATCACTGTACACCAGGTACTTGGCAAATAAAAAGTCAAATTATGGTTCTGACAAGATGCATACTATTAAATATAATCTTTTTTGCATGACATGTTTAGCCTGAATATGCATTCACTTCCACTAAACAGTGTTTAGGTTAGGTGTAGAATTACAACACACTTTTACATTCAAGCTTGTTAATGACAGCTGTGTCCATTTCAGGGCACAAAATGTGGAACGGCAGCTGATAGTAGTGGTCTGGAATCAGATTGTGCCCCTGGAGATGATCAGCATTGAACCCAACATTCACAGCAACAGTCTTTTTCTGCAACAAGGTATGAAACTGTTCTGTTTCTTGTATTTAACACATGGTAAACGTCAAGTCCCCACAATGTACAATGCACTCTAACAGTGTTGGCAAATGATTTCAGTCAGTAAGTGGTGCACCTCCCCCACTGAGTCCCCACAATGTCTTTTAAAACAGAAGCTTTACACATAGTCCTCACAAAACACTTACTTAAAATAATATCATTTTTTAATGTAAATATGAAGTTTGTTTGGTGTGTTTAGCCTAAATATGCTTTCTATCACTGAGGAGTTGGTTTAGGGTGTTCATAGTGTAGTGTAGTTTTTGCCAGTAAACTGTTTTATTGTTTTATAAAATTTTGAAAAGAGATATTGTAGAGATTTGTTTCCTGTCATACAATCATGAGTATGCAATAACACAGCTAAAATCTATGTATCTGCTTTGTGTATTTATTAGGAAAATGTTTACACCTGATTATTATTGCGTTTATATGGACAGATTTTTTCAGTCTTCTATTTGGGTCTGCAGGGTTTTTAATGGCTTGTTAATTATTTCTCTGATTGTCGTCATCCATCTTGTTGCTGGTCAGCCTTCTTCTTTTAACATTTGAGGATCTTTTTAAGCTCTTTAATTGTTGTTCTGCAGAGTGCAATACTATGTTTTATTTGTTTAGTTTTAGCTTATTTAGTTGCGGCTTTGAACTTCGTTTTCTTAACTTCAGCAACTAGGTGTCCAAAAGGCTTTAACCTAGCCACATCTTATATGCAAGCTGTACTCAGAGGAACAAGTTGAGTGCCTTTGCAGCCTGACGGTCCCATGTTCTGGCACTTCATTTGCAGACACTCTCCTTGTGGTGTTCTTTGTAGATTTACCATCAGCTTCTTCTATGCAGTTGAATTGGTCTCTACATTCTACTTTTCTTATAAAAAGCATCTCTGATTACGCTCAGTACCAGTTACTACCTCTTCACATACTGACTGTGTACCAGCTGAAAGGATGAGCTAAAAAGGTTAGGCTAGTAATGTTAGCTGAGCTAACAGACCATTAGCAATAGTCTGTGTATCTAAAAGACATGTGATCTACAGTTTCTTTCTGTGTCTCAGTATGGCATTTATGTTGTAATCCTGTGTAAAAACTTTAGACACTATGTTAACAGCCCAGCCCTGCACTCTGATCAGTACCTGTTTGCTGAAAGCTGATCATAGATTGGTATCGGCCACAAACACTGATCAGCCCAGCTCTTCTCCTTGACTCTTTCTTTTCTTTCAGTCTGGATTTTCTTTAGGAAATACACTTTTCTTGTCGTTATTATTGTTAGCATTAGTATTATCAACATTAAAGGATGTTCTTAAGCACTTAATGTTTTTAAAATTAGTGCATTTATTTTGTGTTTAAGTAGATGGAGCAGAATTGGACTTGGAACCATCTACAAAGCAAACCCAGTAAACAACCCAGCATCAGAAGCAGAACCAACCACTTCTACATTAGTTCCCAAAGGTATTGTCTGATATACACAGTGGCAAGCTTTTATGAAATTGAAACACATTGCTTTTTTGACTAATGTTGTGCTGTACTTTTCAGGTGCTAAGATTAAGAAAAGGAAATAGGAGGCCAATGAAGTGAAAGCCCTTAAAAAACATCTGAACAGGTTTATCAGAATTGCTTGAGTTCCAGTAAAAAAACATAATAGCTTAACCTTTTTTGCACTGAAATACAGGGATTGGATGACTGTGAAGTGTTTTGTAAAGAACAGAATCTTAAAAAATGATGTAAATCTGCCACTTGCTAAATTTAAATGCATCTTTTTGTATTTTTTGTAATGATGATTCTTCAGGGGTTCTTTAGACAATTATTTACTTTTTCCATCAAGCTGAAGTACCATGTCACCATGCAAAGAACTATGTAAACATGGAAATGGTTCTTTGAGTGTTCATAGTTCTTTGTAGAACCATTGTCTTCACTAAAGAACCATTAGAAAATCATCTTTTTAAAATACAAGTTTCTTTTATTATTTTTATACTTATTTACTTATGTATTTACTTTTTATTTGTGGTTTGGCACTTTTGTGCCAGGTGTTGAGGTGGTTGAGCATATTCTGATTGCTTTTAAAAGATTTAAAGCAATTATTTTTATTTTGTTTAAAAAACTGCATTGCAAATGCCAAAAAAGAGCTCAGATAGAAATAAATAAAGGACAATTGTGTTATTCATGTGACTAAATCAGTTTTCTTCATTTTTATAGCTTCAAAACTGTTGTTAGTAAAATTAGTCCCCAGATTGTTCACAAGCACCTACATTGTACAAAATACCAGAAACTGTCAGTGTGTGTGTATGTTGGTCCTCAAATGTTCTGTCTACCAGAAACTTGTCCCCACAATGTGGTAAAATGTCACGTTGCTTTCTAAACGTTTTTTCTGTAATTTAAAGTAACAGCTGCCTTTACAACGTCAAATGAAACATGAATATGTAGTTCATTTGCTTCTAAAGCCTTTAGAAAGGGTAGTCCCCACAATGTAGCTTCCAGCCGGTAGTCCCCGAATGACGCTTCTACAAGAATACGTGTGTGTGTGAGTGAGTGTGTGTGTGTGTGTACTTGCATAGACCAAAACTGGGGACAAATCTCAGAGTACACACCGGTCGATTGGGGACGTTATTGCAGTTGGGGACAAACACACTAGTTCCCATTTTCTTTTAGTAATAAAGTGGTTAGTGCAGTTAGCTAACACCTAAAACAGTGATTTGGTTTAAAATCAGAATTTCCCCCAAAAAAGACCTGTTTGAGATTTGTGTTCCGAAAAGTTAGTGACCACCTGACAAAAGTGTGTGCAGCATAGTGCCCCCAGGGGTAGTCAATGTTATTACATTTCCTGCTGTTACACACACTTTGAGGTCCCCAAATTAAAAAAAAAACAGATTTCACACAATGAGGCTGCTTCTTCAACTTTTTACCAACAACAAATACAACAACAACAATTTTGAATTTTTAAACAATCTTTTTCTGAATAGGCACACAGCCCAGGGGTAATTTAGAGTTAATTGAAGTATAGATACTTACTAAGCTCTTCTTTTTTCCGTTTTATAATACCAGCTACACAAAATAAGAATGATCGTGGGTTATAGATTTACACCACCATAACACAGTATAATTAATCATCTTTGCTCAAAATACAGCATCATCTGAAAAATCATATAACTTATAATTTATGAATAACACTAATAGACCTGTTTTTTTTGCTTTTTAACAAATTTGCTTTTTACGTATTTTACAAAAATTCAGTTTTAGTATTTCTTTGTCTCTTTTGGCATCATGATTATATCAAACTTTTTCTTTAAACTAGCAAAATAAAAAATATATACCCATCTGAAATTAAGATTCCATCCTCTTCTTTTTAATCGGATCCTCTGCTTCCAGTTATTTACTGGGTTAAAGTGTAATAGTGGTAAAGATTTAGAAAAATGTTCTGAAATATGCTTCTCAGTTCAGTGAAAACCCAAATCTTCAGAAATTAAATGATTAACTGAACTGAAAACTAAACTTATAATAGTGCAGAACTCAGCATGTTTTAATTTGTTGTGATGTGCTATTATGATAGTAGCTGGACAAACCGGTAAAATAAATAAAATACAAAAGGACGTTTAATTCAGAAAGTAAGTTGTGGGTGTTGAGAAAACTCGCACTGACACAGAGGACAGAACAGCCCAGTCACTTCCAGCTGTTGAACGATGAACGCCGCTCCTCCCCCACCAGCCCAGCAACGTCCCGCGAGAGGAAACTTCCCAACTCAAAAACGTCCACGAGGAGAAGTTACGAGAGGTGAGTGTGTAAGTTATACAGTTATTTCATTAATAGCACATTTTGTATGTGGATATTTAGTTGTAATTACTTTGATATGTGTTGTGAGAAATTATTTTATGCAAACAGAGTATATGTGTTATTTAAGATAAACCTAGCTAGCTAGCTATTGTTGCCTCAACAGTTAGCATATTAGCTAACCAAAAGGTCTAAAATGTAGTCTGTGTGCACAAATATCAGTAACATTAGTTACTGTAGCACTTCTAAACATGATTTAACTTTTTAAATAACTTTTAAATCAAAACAGTATAACTGTTCGAGTCCAGTTACAGTAGTCATGTTAGCTAACTAGCTGCCTAGCTAACCCTAGCGAAGTGTTTTATCACAACTTCTAGTTACCAAACAGCAACACAGCTTCAGAGTGTGAGTAACGTTAGAGCCCTTTAGCTCCAATATACCACATTTGTCTTATTATTATGACTCATTATTATATTTTAACAAGTCTGAGTAAATTTAAACGAGTCATATGTAAGCCGCTGGCTCGTAGTGGTTAGAAGTGAGTATTTGTTAGGCCTAACAAATGTACATGACTTTAACGTAAGTTTAATGAGAAAGCTGGTGTGTAGTTCATTGGATTGAGGCCGGTGTTTACTGTGAAACCCTGTAGAGATGAAGTGTACAGCTGTTTGTACGCGGTCTGGCTGCGGCGCTGCTGTAAATTATAACAGAACCTAGAATGTGTCCGCACTCCCGCAGTTAGCGTTACTGGGAATGTGAAGACGGGGTGAGTTGAAGAGGATCATGTTTGATTTGTATAAGGTAATTTTAGTTTCTTATTGGCACAATGCATCTCTTCCTGTTTAAAACCATTGTTAAAAACATTTCTGTACGGTGCTGTATGAACCAACAAACTGTAACTTTCAGCAGTGTTATAAAATAAACACAGTCTGGTTGTTAAAATAACAATAGCTGACTATTTTTGACTGTATGCTTTTGTAATTTATTGCTTTAGAGTTTCGTAAATGGTTGACACAAGTCAAAGAGAAAGACGACTTAGGCCTGAAGATGAGTCTGAATATTATATCAGAGCAGGGCTTGACAAACTTGGATTTGAGAAGCGCTATATTGGTGGTCACAAATGTATGTTAAGTTATTTTAGTATTTCTTATACTTGGACTATACATGCATGTAATTGCTCTTACCCTTGCTTTACATAATATCCCACTTAATCTAGCTGTAGTTCATCAGAAATGTTTGGTGTATGAATTTATTGATGGAGCTGTGAAGCTAATCTTGGTGACAGACACAAGAAGTGTAGCCACTCAAGTCTTTTCCAAATATTCCTTACAAATCTGAGACAGCATCCAGGTCTGTAGTAAGATAAAAAATATATATATTTTTAAAAGTTGTGAAGTGTTTACCACAAAGGTTGTGCTTAAGGGTGGTACAGGAGTGAACTCATAACGCAAAAAGAATGCAGCTGTCGGGTAGCTTATTATACAGACGAGGAACAAGTATTTTTATTTGGTTTCCATTGGAAGGAAAAATGCTGGTGGTGTCTTAAATGAATAGCTGGATGTGTGTACTTAAAAGATTTGAATGAAAAAAAAATCTGTTTCTCTCAATGCCGTGTTGATGCTTCACAGGAGGATGAATCTTTAGGAAGCCTGTTAATGATGATACAAAGCGACGAATGAAAACTATTGAAGTCAAGGACGAACCACACCTCTGTCTTTTTGCACTAAAGGATATAATGCCAGGTGAAGAGCTTCACTATAATTATGGGGATGGAGACTGGAGGGAGCAGGTAATGTTTCCATATGAATCAGATTTTTACTCAGATCGTTTGATAGTATTTTGAGAAATGTGTTCAGTAATTAATGACCACTAAATTATCAGACAAATACACATATTGTTGAAGTGGTATTGCTATGAATATGTCTGTATCACTTCGTACAGTCCAAAAAACAGCATCTTCATGTTAATCACGCAAAGTTCAGAGGCTGAACAGGCTGCACCTTAAGATGGAATCACCTGCAGTGGTGGATAATCATCCACAACCAAAGAAAAGAAAGGTGAGAACTGAAGTCTACAACAGATGGAAGCATAATTAGAATTAACATAAATCCAACTGTGAATTGAGGAGTGTGTGACGTCCCTATTCTGACTGTAGTGGAGAGTACTTTTCCTAGGAGGACAAGACTGTGACTTTGTTCTCTGTTTTAGAGCTAGACTATTAGAATGTATGACCATTTACCACAGTTAATGGGTCCTACCGTCAGAATGTTTGTATTTCAGTTCTCTGCATGTGGTGTTGTTCAGCAGTTCAACTGTTCATCTTTTCTCAGTCTTTAAGTGAAGTGAGTGTATTTCAGGTTATGTATAGTCTTGTTGTGATTATGAGTATTTCTCTGTGATTATGTGTAGTTGATGAAAGAGGACGAGGGTGGTGTTGTGTTATCCCCGACTGACAGTACAGAAGGCAGGTCTGCTCATTCAACACTGGAATTAACCAAGGCAGAACCTTCGTTTTTTTTTGTTTTGTTTTGTTTGCTCTGTTTTGTGTACATTTTTCACAGTTTGGATTGTAGCATGGATTTAAAGCCACCAATCACATATTTTATTTTTATTTAGCTTAAAGAAGGAAACAAATTTAACAACAAAATAACAACACTTCTCTCTGCTGACACACCAGAGTTATGTTACTTTAAATATGTGGTCATGATTGATGTAAAGGTACTTGTAACCCTGGAGGAGACTGAAGAGGTGGATACACACACAGAAGAGGTTGACAGGGTTTAATTATGTTCATACTGTTAACAATCAGAATTACAAAGAACCAGCAGAACACAACAGCTACATACACAGCCAAATAGCAGACAAAGGTAAGAGGGTCTATAACACGACAGGAAACATGAAACACCTGGACACAGGAGGGGTTACAGATTCAAACCAGGTGTTGGGGCGGAGACACTAGGGCGGAGACAAGGAGCACATGACAAAAACAAACAGAACCACATGGCATTGACAGGACTACATAACCAATAACAGACAGGCATGAAACAGGACAGACTGTGACACTACTGACATATGTAAAAATAAATGAGTTGTTTTCGTCCTCGCTGTCTCACTGTAGTCACTATACTGGACAAATTCTTGAGTGTGTTTTTGATTAGTGTTAAGTCTTTACTCTGCTTTCTCCATAAGGAATAGTAATTCTACACATTTTCAAAATGAACAGGTTTTCTGTTAGATTTGGTAGAAAAATACCAGATTTAACGCGTGTTCTACTCAAAATGCAAGGGGACAGGGTTTTTGTTCATTTCAGCAAGATGATAAAACACTTTCAGCACATATTACAACAGCATGGCTTCGTATTATAGAGTCTGAGTGATAAACCCAGTGGTAAACAAATCAGTCCTAAACTTTTCTGTTTTTTTTAAAGATGTTGCTGAGAATACATTCAAAACGGGAATATATTATATATGAATAAACTTTATACTTAACCACCATTTATTTGTATAGTGCTTTTTACAACCCATGTTGTCTCAAAGCAGCTTTACAGAAAAGCAGTTTATGGATAGAAAGAGGAAAATAGAAAGAAAAGAAGAGTCCATGCATAAGCATATACACATAAGAAAGAGTATTTGGGTCTAAGCCCCCCTAGAGCAAGCCAGAGGCGACAGTGGCGAGTAAAAACTCCCTCGAGAAAAGAAAGAAACCTTGAGAGGAACCCAGCCTCCTCTGGTCAACCCCGGATATAGAAAGAATATTAAAGTTTTGAGAAAAGTGAGCATTGAGTGATGGGATGTATAATCATGACACAGTCAAACCATGTACTAGTATTTACAGGAAACTGAAAATGACTGAATATGAGGATGCTGATGTGTCAGAAGTTCCACACATACCCCAGTGGAGAACACACCACTATGTCAACTTACTGCTTACCCAGAAGGGCAATCAGCCTTCCAGGACCAAATGTCATCATGTAGTCTGGATTCTGATTCTGTAGTTGCAGAGCAGTCAAATCTATATGCTATACAATGTGACACAAACAAGTGCATGAACCTCTAAAGAACTGGAACAGGTCCTAGGTACTGTGGTGTACATGTCATTCTTTGGATTACCAGGCACCCGCATCGCATGTTTTAAAGCAAAGCCAGTCGAGTGTCCCAAGTAGCTGACACTGTGACACTGAATAGATGGGAGGCCATTAAAAAACACCTGCACTTCAACAACAATGAAGACCAACAGAAGAAAACTTCATAAGATCTGACCATTGGTTACTCACCTCACCTCAAAGTTCAAGATGATCCCAATGGAGGAGAAGCTGGCTGTACAGTCGTGGCCAAAAGTTTTGAGAATGGCATAAACTTTGTTTTCTACAATGTTTGCTATCTCAGTTCTTATGGTAACAATGTGTATTAACTCTAGAGTGTGAAGAGTGATCAGATGAAGTACAAATACTTGCAAAGTCATTCCCTGCCATAAAAAATGACCTAATCACAAAAATTACTGCATTCCAGATCTACAGAATGACCTACAAACATAATTTCAGTCATGATCTTGTTACCTCAGGAGAAAAGGTTAATGAGGACAAGACAGCTGATATCACTCCGTCATGCTGATTAGAAGAGCAGACTGGTTGCTTTAAAAGGGTAGTGGTGCTTTAAAGTTTTCTTCTGTTATCCATGGTTACCTCCAAGGAAACACGTGCAGTCATCGTTGAATTGCATCAAAAGTGTTTCACAGGCAAGAACATTGCTGCTTGTAGGATACACCCCAAACAACCATCTATCCAATCAGCAAGAACTCCCAAGAAAATCAAGCAAGCGGCAGGACCTTCTCCTAAAGAGGAAGCAGATACGAGATCAGGTCACCACCGGTGCAGAGCTCGCTCAGGAATGGCAGAGTGTATCTGAACGCACAGTGAGACGAAGGCTTTTGGAGGATGGCTTGGTTTCAAGAAGAGCAGCAAAGAAGACACTTCTCTCCAAGAACATCAAGGACAGACTGACATTCTGCAAGAATTATAGGGACTGGACTGCAGAGGACTGGGGTAAAGTTATTTCCTCTGATGAAGCCCCGTTCAAACTGTTTGGGACATCTGAAAAAATTGAGAAGAAAAGGTGAGCACTCCTGTATCATGGCAACAGTGAAGCATCCTGAGACCATTCATGTGTCTGGTTGCTTCTAATGCAGGGGATTTGGTTGATTCAAAATTTTGTCTAAGAACACTGTCATGAAGAAGGAATGGTATCAAATTACTCACTTGCTGGCTCTGATGGGATCACACAACTTTGAAAGAGAGAGCTGTACAACCACCTGATCTAACAGATGTGGGAGCAAGTGGCACCGTTGTCTACTGCAAAGCCTGGCCTTTATCCAAACAACAGAACTGCAAGCTCTTCTTTCACAACTGGTTCACAAGTATCCGACTCATTCAGCAGGGAATTCACTGCACTGGCACTGTTTGTGACAACAGACTACCTGGTATCAACTTTATGAGCGATGCTGAACTGAGGAGAAGAGGGCGTGGTCACATGTGTAAATGATTACATGAAAATGAACTTGTTCTTTGTTAAAATGGTTTTGTGTAAATTGTGTTAAATGTGTATATACACAGAAAACCTTGATGTTTTAGTACCCTTGTGGTACATTGTTGCCTTGAGGCATCAAACCAGTTTCGGGTGTCGCAACAAATTTAATGACTGCTGTATCAACAGGGACCCCCAGTGGAAAGTCGTGGATTTTTTTTTTACAAATAAAAAACAAAATTAATACCATAGAGGGCCAGTAAAGACACTAGCTGTGAGCAGCTCCTCACTCGGTCATCTGTTTCAGACAACACCGCAGTGTTTCCGCAGCTTCTCAGCTAAGACTGATAGAATGAGTGACTTGTGGTTTTCTCTGTTTGAACTGGACAAGAGAGCAGTACGTGGAAGAGTGAGCAATATGACAATATTTTCAAAGTGTGATGAGCATTATCACGATAAGTATTAAATATTTGTTATCATGATTTCCAGAGTTTTCTTTTCTGCACATCATAGATAAAAGAATGCGGACCACCTGCATGTTTTATTAGAAAGAGAGCTATTTGCTTATTTTGCTTATTAGCTTATTTGAAATCATTATTCTCAGTATTTGGTAGTATACTTTTTAGATGTGGCTACTCTGGCGTTTTGGTCTGTACTGACTTAACTAAGCTAATAAAAATAAAATTTCATGGTGCATATCATGTACTGTAATTTTTAAAAACACAAAAACACATGTTAACACAATATAATATTTATTTGTAGTCCAAAGATTTTCAATTATTATTATTATTATTATTATTATTATTAGTGTAAAAGTCTTAAATCAGAGAAAACTGAACATGTAAAGTTCTTCATCTGGACAGTAAATGTTTATTTGTACATTAGAATAAACAAGAATCACAACAGCAGACCACTTTCTAAAAGGTGGGCTGTCAGATCTGTACATTCTACATGGTCACATCATAACCAGCACAGGTATGATACTACTGTTGCTTAGCAACAGGGAGACGCTCAGACGTCAACAACAAACTTCCAAAAATTTACTAAGTCCCACTTTTATACCTCCCCAAATCTCACTCTCTCCATTCCCATGATGACCACTGTCCATTATGACATCATCGTCAGGTCACCGTATATAACAGAGCAGCAGTGAACGTGAGGACAGTTGACGTTCCGGCTCTTCTACGAGAAACTTTCCTCTCATATTGTTCGTGGTACCTGTTGAACACCTGTAGAAGAAGCATGTCTAAGAATTTCCTGAGTAAGTTTCTCTGAACTGTATTTGATCTCACACACTTCTTCTCCATAATGAACTTTCTGTACTGATTAGAAAAAGAAGTGATCACAGCGGAGGAAGCACCAACATATCATGTAGCTGTTCAGCTCATTTCAAACACAGTCATGAAGCAGATTGAAGTCAGTAAGCAGCCAGGAGGAGAAACATGTGCTCCTATCTTCTAGTTCTGAGTGAAATCTAGAAAAAAAGACTTTTCTTTTCAATTATTAATACAAGAGGAAGATAGGAGCAGAAAGGTGGAGTAGAGTTCTGTAGTTAAGAGAAAAATGTGTCATAGCTGGAGCTCCTGAACTGCTAGACCTGAATCTCAAATCAGCCCCTGCTTCCTATATAGAGTGTGTAGGTAGAAGCTGCAGATACACATCATGATACGCGCTTAGGATCCAGTATGTTGTGATTTGTTGTGATTCTGTCTGCAAGACGATATATCCAGATTTTCTACACCTCCTTTTAGGAAAACTGTCACAGTATAAAAACACACCCCCACATCACTGCTGTCACAACACCACCTCATATCTCCACAATGATAACTTTACAGGAGAATGAAAAACATTCTGTACTTTTAATGGAAGTCAAGGTAACCAGACGTCTTCACAAGCTATTCTGGTCCTTTAATCATGAAATGAATACACAGCATAAAGAACAACAGTCGTTTTCAAACTACATCAAAAACTGAAACACACTGTTTGAAGACGTGTTGTGTGAAGATAGAGTTTCAGATCTTTTTACTCTGCAGGAGAAAACTCAGACAACACAGCTCCCCAAGTGGACGAGAGGAACAACAGCGGCGTCCAGAGGGGGAAGAGAAAGACCAGCAGCTGCAGCAGCCAGTCACCCAGAAAGAGAAGGAGGACAGAGGAGGAGAAGGAGAGAGAGGAGGAAGAGCAGCAGGCTGTATCAACCTCTGCTGAGAGTGAGGAACAGGAAAGGAGCTCCTACGAGTTGGCACGCTCTGTGTTTCATTTTTCATCTGAGGAACAGAGCAGTGCCACCGTCAGTGAAGCTGAGGAGTCGAGGTTCCTTGCAGATGGGCTGGAGGAGAAGTACGTGCAGCAGGAGCGTCTGGGTGTAGGAGGATTTGGCTCGGTGTACGCTGGCTACCGTAGAGACAACCTGCTACCGGTAATTAACATACGCACACACTTCTACAACTGTTTATCAACACTGAGAGAAACAAAGACCACTCAATATGGGGGCAGTAGAAAGCAGTGGTCAGTCATTGGTTCAAAATCATTCAGCAGTAATGAGTTTAATCCAGATTTACTTTATCTTGCAGGTGGCTATCAAACACATCCCAAATTACAAAGTAAAAAGAACTACTGTGGTGAGTGTAAACACACACACACACACACACACACACACACACACACACACACATACACACACACATACACACACTTTTCTTTGAATCAGTGCTGTTTCCATTCACACGTCCCTTGATCAACTCATCAGCTCATTACTGAGCCTGTAGGACGTACGCCTAAACGTAGCTGTCTGGTAAAATCTGAACATCAGCAGAGAAGATATCAGCTGATCGTCAGTCTGTACCTGCTGTGATAACCTAACCCAGATTCCACATTAAACACTAAACATGTGTAAGTGAACACCAGCAGGTGGAGCTACAGGGTAGGAGTGTGCTGAAGTCTGGAGGAGCACTATGTGGAACAGTGTGTTCTGTTATAGGTTGTGGATGGAGAAGAGAAGGAGTGGCCACTAGAAGTAGCGCTGATGGAGATGGTGGGTGAGACTGGAGGGGTTCCTGTGGCTCTGCTGGACTGGTATGAGCTGCAGGACGAGCTGGTCATAGTGATGGAGCGGCCGGTGCCCTGCATGGACCTGATGGACTATCTCAAAAGCAAAGGAGGTTGCTTGGAGGAGGAGGAAGCCAAGGTGAGAGACAGTGCTGCTGAAAAACACTCCCTCACCTACTGAGCCTGGATTTCATTTCAGATCCACAAACACAGTTTCCCCTTTAACCTCAAGCAGAGGTGACACCTGCAGTTAGTTTAAGCAGCCAATACACACAGTACAGAAGTCCGTCATGCAGGAATACAGTAAGGAGCTTTATACACAGTGAGCAGATCTAATCTATATAGAAATATCAGATCATGTATTTATAAACATAGTAAACAATCAGTTTTCTCTGAGAACTCTTTCTCTTTATGAGCTCCTGCATGTCTCTCCACTGTAGCTTCATCCTCTCTTTCATACTGTAGGTCATCCTGAGGCAGCTGGTGGAGGGGATGATCTCCATCCACTCTAACGGGGTCCTGCACCGCGACATTAAACCAGAGAACATCCTGGTACAGACGGACCCTGAGGGTCCTCGTGCGCGAGTGCTGGACTTCGGCTGTGGCTGCTTCATACAGGAGAAACCCTACAGGAGCTTCTGTGGTAAGAATATAACCCATAAAACTGCTTTTCACTAATACTTTACTTTAATGGTGTAGATTTACTGTTGACATTGGTGGGGATCTATAAATCTACCATCCCCGCCCCCCACTGCCTGTTTTTGTTTTCTCTTTGCTTCGTGATAAAATGATTAAAGACTGATATGCCCATTAAATTCTCACACAATATAAACAGTGATTGGCCTGTTCAAATGATGTAAAAAACTTAAAATCGACAAAAATGGAGATACATGATTTTCATTGGTCAGTGATGATGTTATTCTACGTGTATGAATGTTAAACTAGTGACTGACAGAGAAGTAGTTTAGACCTCAGTTCACTTCAGTCATAGTGTAAATGAAACAGGTCTCGTACATCAGGGTTAATACATGAAGCACTGCAGAACCTGCTGCTGTTGTTCACAAAACCAAAGTAACAATCCTAGATTGATAGAATATGTTATTATCTTATGTTACAGAAGACTGTAAGAGAACTGACTGTTGGCAGTTTGTTGAGCAGTTAATTTTCTATCCATGTTGTTCATAGCTACAGACGATGTTAGCCTGCTGTATGCTGTGTGTTAAATCCTAGCACTGCCATTAGCGTTATCATGATGGACTCGCTTCATTAGCGAACTTGACTTTGAGTGTCTTACACGTCTCTTTGAAAAACAGCTCCTTCTTCTTATTTGCTGCCATCCTCACTCGCTTTTGACACCCATGTGTCACACACTGAGTTTTTTTTTTTTTTGGAGGTGGTCAAATTATTGGTGGTGACACGTCACTTCAGTCAATGCTAATTCTATGCCCTTGCTTTATGTACTTAGTACAACTTTTAGCTTCTTGTTAATCAAAGTGTCTTCTCTGGTGTGAAGATCAGATTGTGATATGTTTCTTTTCTGGTTTGTGTTTAAAAAACACCTGAAAGGTTTAAATGCTGAGAAGTTTCCAGATTCACTCATCTTAAAAAGTTACATTTCACATAATAATCACTATTTTTATCAACGTAAGTGATACAATATACATTTAAATATAATATATTAGTCATCAAAGCTCCACTTCTAGTGTAGAGTTATCACAGACTGTCTGTATAAATGTGTGTATATACTTTAAAGACCCCTACTATAAATAAAAGACCCCTTCTATACTCCAGTAAAGCGTTATTGACTCTAAAGAGCTGTTCTGGTTCCTGTATTAGTGAAAAGTTTGATCGTCAACTTTTGAACAGTAGTGTTTATAGTGATGTCCAGAAACGTCCACAAGTGTCCACTCACTGTGACTGTTGTACTTTAAAGGAACTCCTGATTTCCGTCCTCCTGAGTGGCTCCTGCAGCGGTCCTACGAGGCCGAGCCATGCACCGTGTGGCAAATCGGAGTCACTCTGTACATCCTGCTGACCGGATCGTACCCCTTCGACTCCCCCACAGAGATCATTAGTGAGGATCCCTTCTTACCAGAATACCTGTCCCAAGGTGAGTGTGGACACACAACAGTCTGCAGAGTCTCACTCGTGTACTTACAAGTACAAACGCTACATTTACTCTGTAGGTGGGCTTAATAGCAACAGACTGAGGGGCTGCTTGTAACAGTGGATACATAGTGTGTTAAATCCGTGAATTAAATACACTTCTATGTAGTTTAACCAGACAAGCTTTCCTGACCAAATACATCAGATACATTATATTATATTATATTATATTATATTATATTATATTATATTATATTATATTATATTATATTATAAATAAACAGAATTATCAGTATTTTGGTGGAGTGGTCCTAAAGATGTAGTGTGAAGGTTCAGTATCTTCATACAGAAGAGGATGAGTAGAAGCACCTTCACCCAGATAGGAGCAGTTAACTTAGTGTCCAGAATCTCTCTCTCAGTCTCCCTCTCTCTCTCTCTTTCTTTTCTCTCTCTCTTTCTCTCTTTTTTGAACAAGTGTGTCTCTGTGTGCCTGCAGAGAGTGAGGATCTGCTGCAGAGCTTTCTGGAAAAGCAGCCTCTGAGAAGACCCTCACTTCAGTGCTTACTGCAGCACCCCTGGCTACAGTGACCACCGAGTAGCTGATTTTACTGAAATAATAAATGCAGTAGTAAAAAATAACAGGGTCTGCGTTCACAAACCACCTCAGGAGAAGAAATGCTGATCTAGAATCAGTATTTGTGTTCATGACTGCCATAAATATGAAGTAGTCTGATCCCAGATCAGTCTGGCTTTGTGAATATCAGACCTGATGCTGTCTGAAATGCTGCGTCTGGCGTTTGTCATACTGTGTACTAAACCACATCAACAACTAACTGTCTACACTCACCGCCCACTTCACTAGTACTCCTCTTTCTCTCTACAGGGATATCTTATCAAGCAAACAATGCCAGACTTTGCCATCATCAAGAACTGGTTACGTACACAACAGTGTAAACATATTTCTATACGCTGATCCAATTTGCACTAGTGTTTATAATTGCACTAGCCACGCCCACAGTCTTTAATCTAGACACTTTATTGTTTTTGATATCAATATCAGGGAGGTTTATATTTTTATACTTATATATTGTATGTGTATTGGTCATATATTTATAGCTTAATATTTATTTATTTTTAATATTTATTGCTGCAACATGGGTCTGAGAGTAACACAGTGTTATTACTCTGTATGTTCATATTGCAATATTGACAATAAAGCTGACTTTGACTTTGAAGAAAAAGAGAAATTATAGAGCATACGAGGTGTAGGGTGGCCTCAACAGTGGCGTCACCAACAAACCAAGTTGTTTATTCAGTGGCAACATGAACATAAAATACAAGCTAAATAAATAATAAACCCAATTAAACCAATAAACACATTAAACTAAACTAAACTAAAGAAAAAAAACTAAGCTTCTATAAGTCAGAAAGTTTTTCAGTAGTTTCTCCAGTGTTCCCAAATGTTCAGTGACACCAGCACAAATATGAGTGATCAGAAGAAATCTTTC
Source organism: Megaleporinus macrocephalus (assembly GCA_021613375.1). Lineage (NCBI taxonomy): Eukaryota > Metazoa > Chordata > Actinopteri > Characiformes > Anostomidae > Megaleporinus > Megaleporinus macrocephalus. The sequence goes on from CM038724.1 coordinate 18,835,292, forward strand.
CTGCTTCCTCACCTGGAAATTCAGGAACATCTATATAAGCCTGATGCATTTTGGAAAGTCCTGTGACTGCAATGAACAAAGACACATTTGGAGAAAAATAAAAGGTGCATAGTTTTATGAGCAGAAGCTCCTCTCCAGTTGATAAGCCCTGTACATGGATCAGTCATGCTGTGGGCTTATGTTGCAGCCAGCGGCCCAGGTGGCCAGTTTACTGGTACAGGCTAGAATGGATTCAGTTAAATACCATTAAATGCTGGAAACAACCTTCACACTATTTGTGAAAAAGCTGAAGAGGAACAGTTGATGCTTCTGCAACAGGATAATGATCCTAAACACACCTTAAAATCCACAACAGACTACCTAAAGAGGCACAAGCTGTTGATTCTGCCGTGAGTGACCTAAACATCATTTGGGGATAGAGCTCAAAAGAGCAGGACATGCAATACGGTCCAAGAATCTCACAGAACTAGAAGACTTTTGTCAGGAAAAACTGGAGAAAATCCCCCAAACAAGACCTGAAAGATTCACAGACTGTTATTCTGAAACTGTAAAACGTAAACTAGCTTAAAATATGTATGATTTTATTTAAGAATATTTAAGGAATCTTAATATCAAGTCGGTCTTTACTAGCTCAGCTATTTGCAATACCAAACTTTGACCAGAGGTGCCCAAATTTTATGTGTCGTTATATAAGTTAGTTTTTTATTAAATGTTCTTACTGGTTATAGTTATGGTGTAAATATTTCTTACATACTATGCCCGTCTGTTTAAGTGAGTCCAAGACACAGATGCTCATCATATAGTTTATGGCAGGAACCCCCCAAGGAAATCTGCCCCAAGCCCAGGTGATCTGACCATACAGTGTCATAAAGGCCAGTTGGATCTGTGGTCAGCTAGACTTATATATAATAGGGTGCGGTTATCAGTTTAATTCATTTTCAGAGCTTCCCAGATCATGTCTGTACCGCGGTATCTACTGTTACGGCCGGGTCTAGGGTCCGATTGTAACAGAGAGGCAAATGAGACAACTGATCTTCCCTAACTCCCTCACTAGTGATAACCAGGAGAAACAAAGTGAACACACAAACCCAAATGGCGTCAAACACCCTACTACACGCTACTCACAATATGTACAAGAAGTGATATATATTTACAATTATTTACAAACAACAAACAGAGCAAAAGAGGCAATACACAACCGTAGTCAAAGAACAAGCTATGGTCCAGCACACAAATTACAATCAAAGGCAGATAAGTCACAACAATACGAGAATTGAGACAGCAGTCTTGGGAACCGCTGAACTTGAATTTGCTTTTAAAAGGACGCTGAGAACCAGGCAACCAATCAGGATCAGGGGGACGTCACAGGCAATCACACGCTGGCCGGGATCGAACCCACGATTACACACGAAATGAACGCAGAGTACAGACAGATCCATGTCTATCTGTATGCGTATTTAACACAGAGTATAAATGAGCCTTTAGTGTGCTCTGGCGGTTATGGTGGGCACTGACGGACCCCTTACAGCTATTGTACTGTTTGCTAACAAATAGGCTGGAAGCTGCTCATTGACTCAGTTTGTGGTGCAGTTTGTTGTTGAATCAGATTTTACTTCAAGTTTGGATTAAATTCACTGAAGATCACTGCACAGCAATGTTGTGACCTCCTGGAATCCTTCATATGTCCAGTATATCTACATAGAACTCCATAGAATATTGTTCTGTATACTTTGTTACCCTGTTCTTTAATGATCAGGACCCCCACAGGACCACCACAGGGCAGGAAATATTTGGGTGGTGCGTCATTCTTGGCACTGCAGTGACACTGACGTGGTGGTTGTGTTAGTGTAAAAGTTAAAAGTGGGTGAATGAGTCTCTGTCTCTCATGCGCTAGTTCACCTCAGTCGTGGGTCGTACAACATACAACAGTTTAGACAATCATTTACATAATATTATTGGTCTAACAATATTTAGTTATTACTCCTACATTTACTCCCCCGCTTACAAGAAATGTCCTCATTTCTCCTTCTGGAATGTAACCAACAAAAGAAAAAGGGGAAAAAAACAAAAAAACAACCCACTGTATATAGGGAACTATATGCAAACATCCATTCAGTACAAATGAAAGTCTCTGAAGCGTGCTGGCACTTGACTCTGGCACTGAACTCAATCAATCAACCTTTATTTCCACTCGAAAGTACATTGAGGGAGACCCTCATTTTCAATGTAGCCGAGCATTACAATTTCACAAAGGGATTGAAAAAATAATATATATATATATATATAAAATAAGATAAAATAAAATGAACTATAATATTTTATTGCTAAATTTCCTTTGGGATCAATAAAGTATCTATCTATCTATCTATCTATCTATTTATCTATCTATCTATAGGAACATTAGAAAAGTCAGACAAGAAGACCATGATGAATCATAAAAGAAGATGGCAACAAAATAGAGAATAAAATAAAGAATAAGACAGAATAAATAAATAAATAAATAGCTAAACAGGACATGTATAAATAAATAGAACCAAAAGTAAGATTTTAATAAATATAAAAATAAAAATAAAAAACAAGACAAACTGAAGAAAACACAGGGGTAATAACTCTAAAATAGTAAAATAAGTAATAGTAATGCAAAATAAAAGAATTGTAAAATAAGAATAAAAAAAAAATGACACAAAAGTGTCCTACGTTGTCATGCTGTTAGTGTGTATATTTTTGCCTGATTTTGATGTAATGAGTTGTATTAAACCTGTAAATCCGCATCTGCGTGTGTATCCGCCCCTGCCGTCTCACACACCGTTACAGAATGTAGGACCGAAAATGGATACAGCGGATGAGGAGGACCGGAGTGATGATGAGGCTTTTGGAACCTTTTTCATGACTAAAGCAAGAAACCCTGTCGAACTGGTCATCAAAAGAGCAATCAAGAGGAAGCAGCGGAAGGAATGGCGCAGGCACATCCAGGCCCTCTGGATGGAGGACAACATTTGTGGGAGGCTTTGGGACTCTCCGGAGGACGACGCTGTGGCCGTTACCCCCGCTGCTATCCGCCTGCTCTGCGGAACCCCTTCCTCGTGTTCGTACCCCTAGTCTGTGTCTCGGGGCTGGATCCGTTTGTTTTGGTTCGCAGCAGCGCGAGCGCTCTTCTTCAGAGCCGCTCCCCAACCCCCCTTTAAATTCTTGGTGTTCCTGTTTGGTGGTTGCTGTCCAGGTCAACCCTAACCCTAACCCTAGACCAGCAGGTGTCCCCGGACCCAAGACTTCATAAGGGCCAATCCAGCGTGGGGCCAGTTTGTCATGAGAGTGAGCTGGGTCATCCACCAAAACCAATTTACCAGGTTCATAAGGTCTGTAGTTCATCCGGCGATCATAATATCTCTGACGTTTGTAATGGTTGAAAAAGCGTGTGGTGGAGGAGCTAGCAGACTCGACTGTCTCTGTAATACAGGAGTCCTTCATGCACAACAAACTTAGTTTCCCAGTCCTCCTCAGACTCAGGACACTTGGGTGTCTCAAACTGGGTTGTTACGCTGAAGATGCCGCAAGTGCTCTTTGTCGGTCAGTTCTATTGAGGACTGGGCACAGAGGTCTAGGCCTGCTATTGCTCCGGAAGAAGGTCAGTGGGGCCTTGGTCCAACTGTCCAGGGTTCCGTGACAACGCATCCGGCACCTCATTCCTGGCACCAGGCTTGTGAACAATTCTGATGTCAAAATCTTGGAGCCTAAGGCACCATCTTGCAAGTCGTCCTGACGGGTTTGGCCGGGACATGAGCCACTTCAAGCTGCTGTGATCAGTATAGACCGTCACCGGAAGTCCCTCATTATAAGGCCTAAAATGCTCGAGAGCCCAGATCACCCCTAGACACTCTTTTTCGGTTGTTGAATAGGGCTTTTCAGATTTCTGGAGGGTGCGGCTGGCAAATGCCATGACCACCTCTCTCCCATTCTCGTCCTGCTAGAAGGTAGAAGGTGCGCTCAAAATCAGGCAAACGCAGAACAGGTGCTGAGGTGAGGCGTTCTTTCAAGAAGTCCATCACCTGTTGGCAGTTCTCATCCCACAGAAACAAAGAGTCTTGTCGGGTCAAAGCGAACAGAGGTTCAGGTTTTTTTGCATAGCCTCTGATGAACCGTCTGTAGTAGCTGGTTAAACCTAAAAACTGTCTCACTTGTCTTACATCAGTAGGCATGGGGAATTCAGTCTCTGCTTTCACCTTGTCAAGGTCAGGGAGGATTCCCTGCGGGGTGACTCTATACCCCAGGAACCTGAGTTCGTCCAAACAGAACTGACACTTGCCCAGCTTCAGCGACAGCCCAGAAGACTCGAGCCTCGCAAACACTTCTCTCAAGTCATGGAGATGTTGGTCGAAAGTTGGTGAAGCGATCACAACATCGTCAAGGTACACTGCGCAGCACTTGTACACAAGGCCCACCAAGACTGTGTTCATGAGTCTTTGAAAAGTGGCTGGAGCGTTGCAAAGACAAAAGGGAGAACTTTAAAATGGAAGAGGCCACAGTGGGAAGCAAATGCCGTTTTTGGCCTTGAACTCTCTTTCGACTCCGACCTGCCAGTATCCTCGGGCTAAGTCAACTTCCCTCTTTCTAGGAAGTCCAACGATTCATCGACTCTGGGCAGTGGGTAGCGATCTTTGATGGTCACCTGGTTCAGTCCTCTGTAGTCAACACAAAACCTAGGCTCCCCAGAGGCTTTTGGCACAATGACTACCGGTGCTGCCCATGGTCCTGAAGCTGGTTTAATAATGTCCTCCACTAACATTCTTTGTATTTGCTCCTCGATAAGTTTCTTTTTCAATGGAGAGGTGTGGTAGGGGGGAAGGTTGATTGGCCTGGCATCCCCGGTCTCAATGCGATGCTCCGCCAGAGTGGTGTGACCAAGGCGGCCAGAAAACAAACCCTGAAAGTCCCCCAAAAGATCCTGCAATTTCTCCTTCTGATCATGGTTCAACAAAGTATCTCCTACCTTGACAGATATTGGGCTGAATTCTCCCTCTGGGCAGGAAAGGTCGGGACCTTCCAGTGTACACACTGTTTCCTCAAGCGCGGGTGCATCAGCCGGTACACCCCCATTTTGGTCCGCCTGGGCAACGATGGACACTGTTCTACTCGGCACATGTATGGTGATGGATGCCGAAGCATAAAATCCATTCCCAGAATGACAGGAGAAGACATCTGGTTAAGAATCACAAATCGGTGGAAGAAACGTCGGCCCTGTAGCCATATTGGTAACCAGGTGACACCAATGGGGTCACAGTGTGTTGAATCAGCCAGTCGGAAAGGAGGAGCTGTCCACAGTGTACACTTGATCTTTCCACTTGAATCTTTCTCTGCGTAACTTGCCTGTATGGCAGAAAGCGAAGCTCCGGTGTCTAAAGTTGCTGACACAACATGGTTCCTAAGCTTTAGTGTGACACAAAATGTGGTATTCCAGAACACATTGGATAAGGTGTCCTCAATGTGTCCCAGAAGGTCAACACCAGAGGCATTCGGGTGAGGCTTAACTAATCCCTGGGGGGAGAGGTGCCTCATTGAAACGACCTCCCCCCTCGCAGGTTTCCACCTCCTGATGATCCAAGGAATTGCACTGAGGGCAAGTACGTGCAGTGAAACCAGGCAAGGAACACCCATAGCAGAACACAGATGCAGCTGACCTTCTTGTAGGAGGCAGTGGTCTATTGCGGCCATGGTGACCAAGGGCTGTATGCAATTCATGGGCTCACAGCAATAGGTCCGTAACTGACAGAACAGGTGTGCCATACAGAGCAACAGTATACTTCTCCAAAGTGTGTTTACAGATAATCTCAACCTGTTCATTTTCAGGTGGTGGATTCCTGAGCTTAGCGAATTCACATAGCATGTGTGCAACAAAAGTTGACAGGGGCTCGTCAGGAGCCTGAACGTGGTCAAGAATGTTTCTCCAAATTCTTTCCTGGTTATCAAATGGTAAGAAAGCTTTTTCAAAAAGTTCTGAAAACTGGGCCCAGTTGCAAAGATGAGGTTTGAGTACCTGAAACCAGTTGGGTCAGAAAATGTGACTACATGACTAGGGGCATAGGGCTCCGGTTCCTTTCGCCACTGCTTAAGAATTTCAGTCTGCATGTGCAAGGAGCTACTCAAACAGTCTCTCAGGACCCCCATTTCCTGTCTCAATAGGTTCATTTGTACCTGTATATCACCGGTGTGTGACTGTGGACTAGCATTCACAATCATCATCGCTATCAGCCATTTTGTTGAGATAATGCTCAATAACAAAATTGTCACATTAAATGCCCCAAAACACTGCTACAACCAGCACAATGTAATGAAATGAACAAAAATAATAGTAATATACAATGATATATACAACAGGCTCGAGTCAGATGTAAATCTAACCCTTTTTCCTTTTTTTTTTAAGTTTTTTTATAAGTACAGCACTTTATGAGGAAACTAAACAACAAATACAAATTATACTGAAAATAACCCCAGCCAAACCAACTAAAATAGAATTAACACACAAAGGAATGTTTCCGCCCAATGTTCATCACTTAGAGCCACAGTGAATGATATTTCCCACCTGTGTGCTGTACTGTGGAGTGCGAGCTCTGTGAACACACCCCCAATGTCCAACGGGAACAGTCTCTCTCTCCCTCTCTCTCTCTCTCTCCACCGCTGACGTCATGCAGCAGCAGCAGCAGCCGACGCACTGAACATGTAAACAGTCCGCAGTTGAACACACACCGAGCTGAGAGTTCAGAATTTGGTCGGAGAAGCACTCAAACTAACAATCCTCCGCTCAATCGAGAAAAAAACAGTAGAAAAAAAACGGTAGAAAAAAAAGAAAAATAGTCCCACAAAACGCACCCGTTCTCCTGACTACGGGCGAATAAACAGGCAGCCAACACAGTCCATTGAACAGGTCCCGCGCTCAAAAGCCTCGCTGTAGACACATACAATGTCCCAAAAGCCGGTCCGTGTTGCACGAATCCTCCCAAAAACGCCAAAAGTGGCAAAAAGCAAAAATAATCCGCCGTTAACGAAAACAGTCCATTAGCGTGAATGCAAACTCGGCCGAGCAGCGATAACATTAGCCTATCCGGCTAACAGTTTCTATCACAACAGCGAGCCGCGGTGGGGAAACAAAAAGTGGAAAAACGGGTGCACACTCACCGAAAAATCCAGCCATAATCCCGCACCCAGTTCGGAATATCCACACAACGAAGCCAAAATTCACAAATTGACCAAATTGACCACCGCGGAGCGTAACTATGGTATCGGTGACCGCAAATTGTTGGCAGTTAAATTGGCCCTCGAAGAATGGAGACACTGGCTGGAGGGGGCTGATCATACCTTTTTGGCGTTAACAGACCACAAGAACCTAGAATATTTGAAAACCGCCAAACGCTTAAACCCACGCCAGGCTCGCAGGTCTATGTTTTTTTTGTTCGCGCTTCCGCTTTAGCATTTCTTTCAGACCTGGTTCTTGCAATACTACGGCGGATGCGCTATCCCGCATCCATGAAAAAAACTAACAGAAGGATCAGCCCGAAAACATTCTTCCCCCGTCGGTTAATATAGCTGCTATTCATTGGGAGATTGACTCTGAGATAGACAATGCGTTAGAAGACACCGCTGTTCCCAGTCAGTCCCCTACGGATAAAAAATATGTTCCTTCAGCTTTTAGAGACAGAATCATCACCTGGTGTCATTCCTCTCTCACCTTCGGGCATCCAGGTGAGGTACGTACTCAACAGCTCATCTCTGGCAGATATTGGTGGGATTATTAAAGAGGGATGTTCATCGCTTTGTCTCTTCGTGCTGCGAAGACCCCCAAAACCCTTCCAGCCGGAAAACTCAGACCTTTGCCCATTCCGGAACATCCATGGTCGCATATTGCTATAGACTTTGTTACTGACCTGCCACCTTCTGAAGGTTATACCACCATTTTAACAGTAGTAGATCGTTTTTCCCGCAGTTTTAAATTCATTCCTTTCACCAGTCTCCCTACAGCTTTCCAGACCGCTGAGGCTCTATATTGTCATGTATTTCGCCATTATGGCATACCGGAGGACATATTATCTGACAGGGGATCTCAATTCACGTCTAGAGTATGGGCGGCGTTTTTTTAGCATTTGGGAGTTACCGTCAGCCTCACGTCAGGATATCATCCTCGAACGAACGGGCAATGTGAGAGAACCAGTCAGGAATTAGGGAAATTCCTTCGTCTGTTCTGTCGAGATAATCCTTCCGATTGGGCGCGGTTTATTATTTGGGCAGAGATCGCGCAGAATTCACTTATTAGTTCTTCCACTGGATTAACTCCGTTTCAGTGTGTGCTTGGTTTTCAGCCTCAGTTAGCTCCCTGGACGGCTATTACTTCTGAGATTCTGGCTGTGGATAAGTGGATGAGACGCAGTGAGCAGGTTTGGGAGACTACTCACCAACACATCGAGGCAGCCCTCCTAAAAAGAACAGGCTGACCGTCATCGGAGTGAGAACCGGGAGAATCGGGGTGATCGAGTTTGGCTATCCACTCTGGATTTCCGGTTTAGAGGGGAGTGCAAAAAGCTCACACATGATGGCGGAGCCTCAGTCAGCTGATCCGCCTCACCGGAATTTTGATTAGGGTCAGCTGGCCCAGGGACTATATAAACTGGCTCAGGCAATACCTCGGGGCTGAGTATTGGCAAAGTTTTTCTGAAGCCTTACAACACGTTATCTATTGATCTGTTTTTCCGGTTTGGCCTGTTTTTCCGTTTCTCTTCGACCTCGAGTTCTGCCTAGCCCTTTCAGTAAGTTTGCCGTGTTTCCCTGGTTTTTGATCTCTTGCTTGTCCCCTGGCTTACCCTTTTGCCTGCTGACTCTGTTCATGTTTTTTGCTCGTCTGGTGTTTTGGACCATTGCTTGTTTTTTGACCACGTCTTTTGCCTTGCCCTTTTTGTCATTTAAGACTTTAATATTTTACTCTGCGCTTGTCTGCCCTTTTTCCTCAAGCAAGCCTGACAATAATAAATGTTTTGTAATGTATCCTGATTTATGTGATTGTTAACCTGGTTAATCTGTGTATATGTTTTTGAATATTGTGGACTGAAATTAATTTATAATGAATGTTTTGAAAGTAATTCTAATCTCTGTATTATAACATTTTTTTCATCTTTTAATATAACCAAAACTAGGTTCTCACATCAACGTCTTTTCAACCACTTGAAAATGACATCTTTTCACTTTTCACTTTGCACTTTCAACCAAAATAGAATGTAGTTTCAACGTATGGCATGGACGTTTTTTCAACGTCTTTTCAACACCGTCAAGTCACAAGTCATCAGTTTAGTGACTCGAGTTAGATTCAAGTCCAAGTCATGTGACTCAAGTCCACATGTCTGCCTTCTTTTCTTACTTTTATTGATTTAGACATGTTTTGATCAAAATAATGCCGAACCTGCAAATATCAAGTCAAGTCAAGTCAAGTGGGTTTTATTGTCATTTCAACTACATACAGAGTACACAGTGAAACGAAACAACGTTCCTCCAGGACCATGGTGCAACATAGACAGTGCATACAAGACACAAGTGCAACACGAACAAACAAGTGCGGACAGACAACACAACACAGTACAGACAGAGAATAATAAATAATTGCCGGTAGTGTGCAAATTGTGCAATGTGTAATAAATAGAGTCCAGTGAGGTAGTAAAGTTATTAGTGCAATGCTTTGTGCAAAAATGCTTCCCCTTTTTTATCTGGGGTAAATGGTTGGAGAGAGAGAGAGAGAGAGAGTGTACATGTACCAGAAGATATCAGTTCAGACGTTGGGTTGTGTTGTGAAGTCTGATGGCTTGGGAGAAGAAGCTGTTGCAGAGTCTAGTCGTGCTGGACCGGATGCTGCGGTACTTTCTTCCTGATGGCAGGAGGGAGAACAGTCTGTGTGAAGGGTGGGTGGGGTCATCCACAATGCTGGTTGCTTTGCGGATGCAGCGGGTGGTGTAAATGTCCAAGACGGAGGGGAGAGAGACTCCGATGATCCTCTCAGCTGTCCTCACAATGCGTTGGAGGGACTTGCGGTCAGAGGCTGTGCAGGTCCCAAACCAGGCAGTGATGCAGCTGCTTAGGATGCTCTCTATGGTTCCCCTATAGAAGAGGGTGAGGATGGGTGGAGGGAGACGGGCCTTTCTCAGCTTCCGGAGGAAGTAGAGACGCTGCTGGGCTTTCTTGGCTGTAGAGCTGGTGTTCAGGGACCAGGTGAGGTTCTCCGCTAGGTGGACACCAAGGAACTTGGTGCTCTTAACAATCTCCACAGAGGAGCCGTTGATGTTAAGCGGAGAGTGGACCGGTCTTGATTTCCTGAAGTCAACAACCATTTCCTTGGTCTTCTCTACATTCCAGTGAAGGTTGTTGACTGTACACCAGTCTGTCACCTGCTGTACCTCCTCCCTGTATGCTGACTCGTCGCCTTTGCTGATGAGACCCAGCACAGTTGTATCATCGGCGAACTTTATGATGCTGTTAGAACTGTGTTTCGCAACACAGTCATGAGTCAGCAGGGTGAACAACAGAGGACTCAGTACACTGCCCTGGGGTGCCCCAGTGTTCATGGTGATGGTGCTGGAGCTGCTGTCCCCGAACCAGACTAACTGGGGCCTCCCTGTCAGGAAGTCCAGGATCCAGTTGCACAGGGGGGTGTTGAGGCCCAGCAGGCTTAACTTCCTGATGAGATTCTGTGGGATGATGGTGTTGAATGATGAACTGAAGTCTATGAACAGCATTCTGACGTAGGTGTCCTTCTTCTCCAGGTGGGTAAGGGAGAGATGAAGGGTGGTGGTGATGGCATCGTCCATGGAGCGGTTGGGACAATATGCAAATTGCAGGGGGTCCAATGAAGAGGGCAGTTGGGTCCTGATGTTCCTCATGACTAGCCTCTCAAAGCACTTCATGATGATGGGCGTGAGAGCTACGGGGCGGTAGTCATTGAGGCAGGACACCGTGGACTTCTTCGGCACGGGGACGATGGTGGTGGTCTTGAGGCACGTTGGGACAGTGGAGCTGCACAGGGAGGCGTTGACGATGTCCGTGAGAACATCTGTCAAGTGGTCTGCACACTCTCTGAGCACTCTGCCAGGGATGTTGTCTGGTCCTGCAGCTTTCCGTGGGTTGACTCTGCGCAGAGTTTTCCTCACGTCCACTGCAGTCAGGCACAACACCTGCTCGTCTGGCTTGGGTGTGATCTTGGGGACGTGTTGTTCTGTGCCTCAAACCGTGCATAAAAGTCGTTCAGGCCATCGGGGAGAAAGGCATCACTGTCACAGGACGGTGGCATTGTCCTGTAGTGAGTGATTTCCTGGATGCCCTGCCACATGGGCGTGTGCGCGCTTTGCCTCTCGGATGGCTCGTGACAATTTGGCTCTTGCTTTCCTTAGGGCCACCTTGAAGGCCGAGTCGCGGGTCCTCAGTAGCGCACGCACCTCAGGAGTCATCCACGGCTTCTGGTTTGGGCATGTGGTGATGGTCTTGGAGACAGTGACATCATCGATACACTTGCTGATGTAGCCAGTGACTGATGCTGTGTACTCCTCCAAGTTAGCAGAGTCGCCTTCAGTCGCAGCCTCCCTGAACATGTCCCATGCAGTCCCAAACAGTCCTGAAGGGCAGAGATGGCTCCTGCCGGCCAGGTTTTCACCTGCTTCTGAACTGGTCTGGAGCGTCTGATGAGGGGTGTGTAAGCTGGAGTCAGATACACAGACATATGGTCCGAGAACGCGAGGTGGGGGCGGGGCTCCGCCCGGTACGCGCTGGGTATGTTTGTGTAAACAAGGTCCAACGCGTTCGCTCCTCTCGTGGCAAAGTCCACATGCTGATGGAATTTAGGGAGGACTGACTGGAGATTAGCGTGGTTGAAATCTCCGGCGACAATGAACAGTGCCTCTGGATGTCTGGTCTGCAGATCGCTGATGCCCCCGTGCAGTTCCCACAGTGTCTCCTTAGCATTAGCATTAGCGCTAGCGCTAGGCGGTATGTACACGGCGGCTATCAGCACGGCGGAGAATTCCCGTACTAAATAAAAAGGTCTGCACTTAACTATGATGAAGTCCACCAGCGGAGAGCAGTGCTTGGCCACAGTCACAGCGTTGTTGCACCATTCTGTGTTGATGTAAACACACACGCCTCCACCGCGGGTCTTCCCGGACAGAGCCGCGCTCCTATCCGCTCTGAACGAGGCTAGCCCGTCTAGCTGAATGGCGCTGTCTGGAATACTGTCGCTGAGCCACGATTCCACAAAGACTAGAGCACAGCAGTCTCTGAACTCTCGCTGGGTCGCTCGCTGGAGTCGAATGCAGTCCAGTTTATTATCGAGGGAGCAGACGTTTGCGAGAAATAGCGATGGTATAGCCGGGCGGCTAGGGCTAGCCTTTAGCCTCGCGTGAACCCCGGCTCTCTTACCGCGCTTCCGCTTTCGCTCGCACCGCTTGCGATGACACTTCCGCCGGGCTCCGCCATCAGGAAGCGCTGCGGACTGCAGGCCTGGGTCTTGTAGCAGGCTGAGCTCGTGTAGCGTCTGCAGAACTTCGTCCGAAAGATTGTTTTTAGGCTGATTTCTCCACTGAAGCAGGGTCTGGTGTTCCGATGCACATATTTGCAGAGATGGATGTGAGTATCCACAAACAATAACACAAAAAGCACCAATTCTCGGACCAAGAGTGGCTGCTGCGTGTTAACGCGCCGCCGACCGGAACCGGACAGAAATGGTCTGTAGAAATGGTCTTGCTCTAAACCGTGCTGTTGTTGTAATGAATTAACGCTCATAAAGACTTCCTTGTCCAAAAAAGTGGAGACCTTTTTGTGCAGAAATTTGTGAGACCTTTTTGAATCCAGAGTTGGAATCAGTAATCAGAAATCAGCCTCATTTAGGAAAAAATCACTATTGTGTGCACACCAACTTAAAATTCTAGATGATTTTATATATATTATATTATCTAACTATTTCACGCCATGATTTTAATGCAAGCTGTATCCAAGGATTACTTTCATCTATCAGTTTAATTTCCAATTTACTATCAGCAAGTATAGCTGGTACTGTCCGAACCAGTGATCTTTCAATTTCGCTCCATCTAGATAAATACATTTTTATACCAACAGACGAATGTTCTTAACTGGGCTGCATTATAACAGTACTGTCAGGAAGGAAGGTTCAACCCTCTTTTTTTCTTTATCAACTGCAGTGTTCTAAATCTAATCCTAGGTTTTTCCTGTTCCACAAAATTCTTGATATTATCTCATCCCATTCATTAAACTGTTGGCAGAATACCTCTATTGGTACAGCCTGGAAAAGATAAAGCAGTTTCTCTTTTTCTTTGTTTAGTTTAGGATTTGTAATCCTCTTTTTCTTTTGTTTAGTTTAGGATTTGTAATCCTCTTTTTCTTTTGTTTAGTTTAGGATTTGTAATCCTCTTTTTTTTGCTCAGTAGAGCTACTGTTTACCGTTAGGTGCTGCCGATGAGGTTTCCTTAGATTCCCGCATTACCGTCTTAGTGGGCTTACGGTGCCCTCTGGTGGTTATGGCGGAAACTGACGGACCCCTTACACTTACAGTTTTCATTGGATTTTTCATTGCTATGTATAATCCTCTCCCTGGTTTCAAATACCAAAACAAACACACAAACATAAAATGGTTCACTAACAAAATGCAGAACAAACTCAGAACAACAAACTTGTGTGACTTCCATCACTGAAGTCTTTTCTACGACCTCGTTTGAGTCAAAAGGTGTCTCTAAGGGAAAACCCCTCTCTCGACAACGATAGAGAGGACCCTTAATTATGGCATCACCTAAAAGTTCCATTCAGTCCGTTAACACCTGAATCATATGTGAAATACAGTCTACTAGACTAAACCAGGAGTTCACTGTTCATATTCTGATTGTATAGGCAAAAGGTGGGTGACCTACAGCCCACTATGTACTTAATCGTTAATCAGTATAGGATTAGTCAGGGCACACTTTTACCAGTTCTATTTCTTCACATGATTCTCTTCTATGATTTCACCACGTCGTTTGGAGGCTGTTAATAAGTGAAAGTAGCATTAACCTTTTTACATTTTATATGTTGTAATTTTTATCTATGATAAATGTAATAATCATGTGTGGAGCGCTAGAGAGCTTTGAGGGACCACAGAGCAAGGGAAATATCATTCGCGGCAATTAGCCGCTGTTTTTAATAGTCTCTAGGTGAGAAACACAACAAAACAAGGTCGTCAAAATAAAGAGTCTAATTTCATCTCTCCCAGGCACGACCTTCCTGGGCGGGTGCTCCTATTTTTACTTCCTCTCTGTCATCCGTCGCTGCGGAGGGGGGCGGGGCGTGGCGCGCTCCAGGCGGCGGGATACGTTCCGGCGCCGGTTCAATCCGCTGTGCGGAGAGAGAGAGAGAGAGAGAGAGAGAGAGAGAGAGAGAGGGAGACAAAACAGGCGTAGCAGAGCAGAGCAGAACGGCGCGGCGCAGGGCAGGGCAGCGTAGTGCAGTGCGGAGCGGAGCTGCGCAGGGCAGTCGGGAGCGGAGCAGAGCAGAGCTTCCCGTGGCGCGTGGCGTCTCGTTCGGCAGTCGTCCCCCTTAATGAGTTTTACAGGCGGCTTTTAATGCTGCAGCCTCGCCTGCGGAAGCAGCAGCAGCTGGGCTTGTTATCAGCCACCAGGCGCGGGTGGTTTCTCGCCCCGCCCCCAGTACCACGCGGCCGTTGGCTGTCCAAAACAGCGGGTGCTGAACTCCGATCGGTAGCCTCCGCCACCGATCGGGTGGCCCGTGGCTGGCGTGGCTTGGAGTAGCTGGATCGGCGAGCCAGCGGGCGGCCACACATGTAAACACTGCATTTTGTCTTGATATTTATATATAACTTTTGTACACTGTACTAACTGATAGTTACCTAACTAACTGATACCTGGTTATAACAGGCTGTACAGTATCAAGTTGCACGTCATCCGGCAATAAAACTCGGGTACATTCTAAAAAAGTTCAACAGCAGTCGCTCAGAACATTATTGGACGCCATCTCGTTCTCTATCAACCATGTTCCAAATTATCCACGCAAATTAGCCCACCATGCACACCTGGACTATTCCAAACACAACTACACAGCTGCATATAAGACACGTGATGGATACGCAGCCTCAGAAACAGCCCACATACAACTCACATGACCACAACGTAAAGCCCACATGACCACAACGTCAAGCCCACATGACCACAAGGTAAAGCCCATATGACCACAACATAGATCCCATTTGACTAAAACGTAGCCCCCACGCCAACAAGGCGTGGCAATATTGGCGGCAACCAATAGTATGGAAGTCCCTCATCATCTAAACATCTTAAGATGTCCAAAAGTGCCGTGTTAACACGAATGTCAATGTAGACGTAATGACTCAAAGGGCTTTCCATAATTTATAGAGTTCAAAATCAGCAGACAGACCTTTTCTTCTTTTGGGTGACTACACTTAAGAGGGTGCAAGGAAAAGAAAAAAAGAGATAATTATTTTTTAAGAAAAAGCTGAATGTATTATTTTATTTTATTCACAATCCACTTATTACTTACTGTTGAATGGTGAGACTTACATTCTGCACTGGATTCTGTTGTTAAGTATCTGTTTGTTTGTTGTTAAGTCTCTGCATTGGTTCTGTTGAACAAGATTATTCTCTATTATTCAATGTGGAGCATTGAGTGAAGATAAAACAAGAAAAGAAAACACAATTAACAGTAGCGTGTACTTACCTTTTCATCCATCTATACTTACCTTGAAGAAAAAATCCTCAAACCTAACTGAAAATAGAGAAAACAAGAGAAGCTACTGAGTAATTAAAATCCTCACAGTGAAAATAAATAATAGTGTTTATTAGATGATTAAACAGTAAAACAGGTAAACTCCTGAGCACTGGAACATTAAAAAACTACTTAACCAAAAGTGATTAACAAACCAAGTGAATAGAGTAGAGGGGAATACATTGACTGGAGAAGGTGGTTCTTTGAAGTTGAGGGTAACAGATTCTGTGAAGGTCCTAATTGTGTTGTTACTTTGATGTATTTATGTTCTCATTCCACTTACCTATATGGAGCCTATTAGTGCTCTGAAGTAGACACTCCAATATTAATACAGGGTACATCATTTTATCTGCTCTCATTTCCTTCTGCTGCTCCCTGAGAGAACCGACTCTGTTCCCTTTAGATACCCAGAGCTCCCACTATAGCAGAAGAGCTGAAGCACAGGTTACACAGGCTTCTGCTTACCT
Organism: Megaleporinus macrocephalus; assembly: GCA_021613375.1. Classification (NCBI taxonomy): domain Eukaryota; kingdom Metazoa; phylum Chordata; class Actinopteri; order Characiformes; family Anostomidae; genus Megaleporinus; species Megaleporinus macrocephalus. The sequence continues at coordinate 18,851,560 of CM038724.1, forward strand.
TCAGTTTTTTGGGCCCATGTAATATCAGGTTCCTCATGATTGGTCACTTCAGAGAACATGTCTCCACTGCTCGAGAGTCCATTTACTTGGATGCAGCTTCTCGGTCATGGAAACCCTTTCCATGAAGCTCTCTACGCTCTGTTCTTGAGCTAACCTGAAGGCCACATAAAGTTTGGAGATCTGTTGGTGACTTTACAGTCATTTTACCTGACCACCACTTCGGAGCTCCTGAGAGCGACCCATTCTTTCACTAATGTGTGTAGAAGCAGTCTCCATGACTATGTACTTGTTCTACACACTTGTGGCCATGGAAGTGATTGGAACACCAGAGTTCATTGATTTGGATGGTATATACTTTTAGAAATATAGTGTATAATAACTTAGAAGAAAACCTCAGAGAGAAACAGAAAGAGAGAAAGTGTATGTGGTGTTTTAGATCAGTGCTGAGTCCCAAAAGCAGTTGTTTTCACACACAAAAAAATAATCTAACCTCATAATAAAGTTTCATAATGCTAATATTTCCTAATAACTCACTCTGGTTGACGTCAACAGCCGCATCATATTTACACGGCTTTCAGCACCTCCAGCTTAGAACATCTTCCTGTGTCCCTGCTGTGAATTGTGACTGACATTAGATCAGGGTCCTCTGTATTTATGACAGTAATGGTCAGAGATGCTGATTCTAGATCAGCACTTCTACTACTAAAGTAGTTTGTTAAATAGACCCTGTTGTGTAAAGTGACTGTCTGCAGATCTGTTTGATCTTATAGTTCACAGTAAGTCGTGCCGCATCCTAAACCACACCCACACACCTGATCTTAATAAAGACTAAGAAGTTTTGGATGATATATTTTCTTTACAGAAACTACTAACAGAGGAAGGAGAAACTGGTGGAAATAAAACTTGAATGACTGAAAACCCACCCATTTTCTCGGCGGCAAAACAAATAATGAACTGAAGTTTAAAAACAGGGTTTTTTGGCAGCAAGCAGAACAAAGGAACAGACCCAACCTGGCGTCTACAAAAATGGACATAGGTCATCAGTAGTAGGTCATAAACAAAAGGAAACACTTGGGCAGGTCACTCTTAATTCTTTTCTTTACTTTTCTTTATTCTTAGCTCCCTTTTATTTTTGTCCTCTTTTATCTGGGAGCTTGTCTGAGGTTTCTTTTCTTTTCAGAGCCGCATTTTTTTTTTTTTTTAGATATTCTTTTTTTGTGAGCTTGTTTCTTTTTTCTTTCTTGTCTTTTCTCTTCACACCTACAGAGAGTCCAGAATCTGAGATTGTAGGTCCAGCTTGGTAAACATGGATGCCTGCTGCAGCGCCTCAAATGCGGTATTCATCAACGACAAGGGGTATCAGTTCTTTATTGTGATGTTATTAAGACCCCTATAGTCGATGCAAGGGAGGTCGAAAGTTTAATAAAGTCATTGGCCTGCGCCTCCTGAACGTACTCCTCCCACCTTTGCAGGGGCAGACAGGGAGAACAAAATGCCTGGGATGACCCCTCCCCGAGGCAGGATGTTGATAGCACAGTCGAACTCCTTGTGTGGAGCCAGTACCTGGGCTTTGTTACAGCTAAACCGTGCCCCCAGTTCTTGGTACTCCTCTGGGACCCCGGTGAGATCTGGGTCCCAAGGTGCCAATGTAGACCTCATAGGGCAGCGGGAAGGCTGCTGGCCTAAGCACATCCTCAAGACAATGTAGAACGGGTTGCCCAATCAATGTGGGGGTTGTGCCGCACCAACCATGGGGACATGAGGGATGTGTGTTAAGTACAGCACCACCACCTCAGCATGAGGGCCCATCCCCAGTGTTAGGGGCCGGCTGCAATGGGTGACTGGTCCAGCATCAAAGGGTATGCCATCCAAAGTTTGTACCTGGATGGGGATCCCCAGGGTGGCAGCCATGTCCCGGTCTATGAAGTTCCCTTCATTGACTCTGGCGCAGAGGGGGTAGGTCGATGACCCGGCAATGACAATACCACCTGGAGGTATCTGAGGGCAGCATGCTTATGTCCAGCCTGGGACCCTCAACCCAAGACGGACCTAGACGTCATCTGGATTAAAAATTACTACTTTATGTTACTTTAAAGTTAATAAAATAATAATACTAAATAAAAGACTATGAGTATTGAAATACGAGTAATAAATCAAGAGTAACAAATTAAAGACACTGAATGAAAAAAGAAACACGATGAAGGTATTAAGTAAATATAATTTAAGGAAAATAAAAAGGAGGAATTTAATCTGGTTGGCGGTGGTCACTGCAACCAGGGGTGCTGCATGATGTCACGGAGAGAGGGTCTTCTCTGAGGCTGCTTATCCAGACAGCTCTTTAGCAGATCCTCAGCCTCTGCAGAGACACAGAAACAGGTTTGGTCAGAACTGTGTGTTTCTGTGTGTGTGTGAGAAAGAGAGAGAGAGTGAGACAGACAGACAGACACAAAGTTAAGCGCTCCTCTCTGGTCGAAGGTGTTTCTGAACAAGTACATGAACAAGTGTGACTCTGCAGACTGTTGTGTGTGCTTACCTGGGGACAGGTGAGCTCGTATGTACAAGTCCACATAAACGATTTCTCCGGAGGACCTAAAGGGCACCAATCCAGTGAGCATGTTGTACAGAGTGACTCCGATCTGCCACACTGTAGATGGTTCAGCCTGGATGGACCCCTGCAGGAACCACTCAGGAGGAGTGTAGTCAGGCGTTCCTTTAAAGTACAAAAATCACAGTGAGTGGACACGTGTGGACGTTTAGAGGGTCTAACATGATAACTACATCATTAGTGGTCCGTTATGACTAATGTAATAGATTTAAATAGCTGCTTTATGAGAATCAAACCTCCGAATCCACAGTAGCTGCTGTAGGGGTCTTCCTTCAAGAAGCAACCACAGCCGAAGTCCAGCACTCGCACACGAGGACCCTCAGGGTCCATCTGTACCAGGATGTTTCCTGGTTTAATGTCGCGGTGCAGGACCCCTTTAGAGTGGATGGCGATCATCCCCTCCACCAGCTGCCTCAGGATGACCTACAGTATGAAAGAGAGGATGAAGCTACAGTGGAGAGACATGCAGGAGCTCATAAAGAGAAAGAGTTCTCAGAGAAAACTGATTGTTTACTATGTTTATAAATATATGATATGACATTACTATATAGATTAGATCTGCTCACTGTGTATAAAGCTCCTTACTGTATTCCTGCATGATGGACTTCTGTACTGTGTGTATTGGCTGCTTAAACTAACTGCAGGTGTCACTTGTACATACATACTTGTACTCAGTTTGGGGTTAAAGGGGGAAACTGTGTTTGTGGATCTGAAATGAAATCCAGGCTCAGTAGGTGAGGGAGTGTTTTTTCAGCAGCACTGCCTCTCACCTTGGCTTCCTCCTCCTCTAAGCAACCTCCTTTGCTATTGAGGTACTTGCGCAGGTCCATGCAGGGCACCGGCCGCTCCATCACTATTACCAGCTCGTCCTCCAGCTCGTAATAGTCCAGTGGTGCAACAGAAGCCCCTCCAGCCTCATCCGCCATTGCCATCAGCACCACTTCCAGTGGCCACTCCTCCTCTTCTCCATCCACAACCTATAACAGAACACACTGTTCCACATAGTGCTCCTCCAGACTTCAGCACACGACTATCCTGTTTCATTTTTTTCATCCTTTGTTCCTCCCATACAATCTTAATCATTTTCATCTCTACACAAGTTCAACACTACTGATAACAGCGTGTGTGTGTTTACACTCACCACAGTAGCTTTTAGGACGTCATCTATGGGGATGTGTTTGATAGCCACCTGCAAGATAAAGTAAATCTGGATTAAACTCATTACTGCTGAATAATTCTGAACCAATGACTGACCACTGCTTTCTACTGTCCCCGTATTGAGGTGGTCTTTGTTTCTCTCAGTGTTGATAAACAGGGTTAGTCCACTCTTTACAGTGTGTGTGTGTGTGTGTGTTAATTACTGGTAGCAGGTCGTGTCTACGGTAGCCAGCGTACACCGAGCCGTATCCTCCTTTACCCAGACGCTCCCGCTGCACATACTTCTCCTCCAGCGTATCTTCAGAGAGAGTGGACTCCTCAGCTTCACTGTCAGTGGCACTGCTCTGCTCCTCAGATGAAACATCCTCACTGGACACAGAGCGTGCCGACTCGCAGGAGCTCCTTTCCTGTTCCTCACTCTCAGCAGAGGTTGTTACAACCTGCTGCTCTTCCTCCTTTCTCTCCTTCTCCTCCTCTGTCCTCCTTCTCTTTCTGGGTGGCTGGCTGCTGCAGCTGCTGGTCTTTCTTTTGCCCCTCTGGACGCTGCTGTTGTTCCTCTCGTCCACTTGGGGGGCTGTGTTGTCTGAGTTTTCTCCTGCAGAGTAAAAAGATCTGAAACTCTATCTTCACACAACACGTCTTCAAACGTGTGTTTCAGTTTTTGATGTAGTTTGAAAACGACTTTTGTTCTTTATGCTGTGTATTAATTTCATGATTAAAGGACCAGAATAGCTTGTGAAGACGTCTGGTTACCTTGACTTCCATTAAAAAGTACAGAATGGTTTTCATTCTCCTGTAAAGTTATCATTGTGTTGATATGAGGTTGTGTTGTGACAGCAGTGATGTGGGGGTGTGTTTTTATACTGTGACAGTTTTCCTAAAAGGAGGTGTAGAAAATCTGGATATATCGTCTTGCAGACAGAATCACAACAGATCACAGCATATCATGATGTGTATCTGCAGCTTCTACCTACACACTCTATATAGGAAGCAGGGGGTGATTTGAGATTCAGGTCTAGCAGTTCAGGAGCTCCAGCTATGATACATTTCTCTCTTAACTACAGAACTCTACTCCACCTTTCTGCTCCTATCTTCTTGTATTAATGATTGAAAAGAAAAGTCTTACAGCTCTTTTTCTAGATTTCACTCAGAACTAGAAGACAGGAGCACGTTTCTCCTCCTGGCTGCTTACTGACTTCAATCTGCTTCATGATTGTGTTTGAAATGAGTTGAACAGCTACATGATGATGTGTGAGATCAAATACAGCACAGAGAAACTCACTCAGGACGTTCCTGGAACGCAGGAAATACGCAGACATGCTTCTTCTACAGGTGTTCAACAGGTACAACGAACAATATGAGAAGAAAGTTTCTCGTAGAAGAGCCGGAACGTCAACTGTCCTCGCGTTCACTGCTGCTCTCTTATATACAGTGATCTGGTGATGATGTCATAATGGACAACGGTCATCATGGGAATGGAGAGAGTGGGATTTGTGGAGGTATAAAAGTGGGACTTAGTTAATTTTTAGAAGTTTGCTGTTGTCTGTGCGTCTCCCTGTTGCTAAGCAACAGTAGTATCATACCTGTGTACTACCTGTGCTGGTTATGATGTGAACGTGTAGAATGTACAGATCTGACAGCCCACCTTTCAGAAAGTGGTCTGCTGTTGTGGTTCTTATTTATTCTAATGTACAAATAAACAATAAGAACTTTACATGTTCAGTTTTCTCTGATTTAAGACTTTTACACATATAATAATAATAATAATAATAATAATAATAATTTGCTCTATGTTTCTCTTGTACTAAAAATTTATAATATTGTGTTAACATTAATTTTGATATGATTATTTTCAGCCTCTTCTCACTGAAAACAGCCTGAAACAGTGCTTATAACTTCATTGGGGCGGAGCTAAACTGCTTAAAGGTGCTGTAGGATACATTTAGCTTTTCCACGTCCATTTACACCTATGATTTGATTATTGATGAACACTATTGATTTATTGATTTAAGTTAGTCGAGACTTGCTAGTATGTAACGTTACTTGTACTGGCTGCTTGCTTTCAATCTCCACATCAACACAAAGTAAATAAAGTTGTTACTCACTGTGAAACTCTCAGTTTAAGATGATCTGCTTCAACCAGCAGACACTGATACACTCACACAGCATGGCTGCTACTTACAGGTTACTGTTGAGGTTGTGATGGTAATAAAGTTGGAACTGCTCCTCTGTTCAGTCTCTTCAGTGTGAAGCTGAGTGAAGCTGCTGGATGATGTTTAAGGTTTAAGAAGCTGTCTGGAGTGAAACGTGCAGATCAAACTAACTATGAATTAAAGTTATTCAGGATCTTGTTTAAGTTATGGAAGCTGAATTTGACTTCTTGTTCAGCAGCTTGTTCTGCACATTTTCTGTTCCACCTTAAGTGCTGCTGCAGTTACATTCTGGCGTCTGTACAGTAGGATTTAAGGTGGGAAGGGTATGAAAAGTGCTGACATAATCTTCACAGCCTGAAATTTCTCCACAGAGTCCACCGTTTTCAGTTCTATGTACTAAACTCTCCTTACTCAACTATTATAGACAGCGCCTGTCTTATCAGTATTGGTGGTGTAGCTGACACTCGCAATACAGCAATGTGTTACTATGGCAATGCCAGGACTTGTGAGATTGTCATATTTGATTTCTGATTGTGTTTTTAATGTAACATAAACTAATGATGAAATCTGCAATGCAGTTCCAAGTTCTGCTGTTAGTCCTAATTGGAATGTTGAGTTAAACTTGTGGAGAGACGTCTTTTCCTGTCAGAGTAACGTGCGCAGAAAATTGAGTGGAAACTTAGCGAAAGAGAAAAGAGACGAGAGAAAAAGACAAGACAAAAGTCTACTACTGACTAAATAGGTGTACTCGGTAACTATGGTAAATATTGGAATTTGTGTACCTTTGGAGAAGAAACTCATTTCTGAAAACTGGCCTTGGCTGAAGCATTGTGGGAGGCACACCACAGCATGTGAGTCCTAAAGATCTGACTAGTCTTCGTCATCAGGTATCTGTCAGAGAGCTACCACCAATAACACCATCTTCTGTCATTAAGGCTCTTGAGTCCGATTTTGCACACACAAAATCATCTGACAAAAGCATCTCTCAAGAAGATGTTTGCTTCCTGCAGATCTTAAAAGAAGGAATCCAGCAAAACGAGCATGGTCACCTTGAGATGCCTCTTCCATTTAAAGTACATCCTCACCTCCCAGACAATAAGAAGCTGGCTTTGGCTCGGCTGAAGCACCTTAAAAGGAAGCTGGACAGAGATCCCAAGTTCAAAAATGATTATGTAAGGTTTATGGAAGGTGTTTTCAAGGATGATGATGCGTGAAAGTAGACACCCAATAAGAGCCTGGGAAAATCTGGTACATCCCACCTCAAGGGGTTTGCCACCCCAGGAAACCGGACAAGATCCGGGTAGTTTTCGACTGCTGTGGTACGAAGGTACCTCATTAAAAGATCATCTGTTAACAGGACCCAACCTTACTAATGGTCTCACAGCTGTACTGTGTTGTTTCCGTAAGCATCCCAATGTTAAAAGATGTTCCACAGAAGCCATGTCATCAAAGAAGATAGAGATTTGTGGATCTCTGGGGGGAAAATGGAGACACAAACTCCGAACCCACAGAAAACCGCATGAAGGTGCACCTGTTTGGAGCGTCATCTTCCCGTGGCTGCACCAATTATAGCATGAAACACCTTACTAGTCAAAATGAGAAAATGTGCCCCTCTGCAGCTAGCTTCATCAGGAAGCGTTTCTATGTTGATGATGACCTCATGTGTGATATCGGTTAGTGAGGCAATGGCGTAAGTGACGGAAGCCCAATCTGTGTGTGCTAAACCCAGGTCGCCACTTTAACATCAAAAAGCCGTTGGACTCTAACGTTGGACAGACATAAAATTTTAGTTGGAAATGAAAATCGGTTTGCTGCCAAATCTCGACATTGCCTTGACATCAAGCTCCAACCATAGACAGACGGTGAATTTAGGTTGGAAATCAAAGTCAGATATCTGTCATGTCTAGTTGGCATAAAGCTACAATATTATATAGAAGCTGAATTTAAGCTGGAAAAGAAAATCAGGTTGACATCAAAACCAACGTTGGCTAGACGCTGAACAGACATTGAACATCAGATATTTGTCAGAAACCAATGTCAGCTTGACATCAAGCTTCACCACTAGACAGATGTTGAATAATGGTTGGAAATGAAAATTGGATATTCATCAAAACCGAACATTAGCAGTGACATTTCTACTTTAAATACATGCTGAAAAATTTACATACTCAGCAACAGTTGGATTGTCAGTTATTAATTTAAAGCAGAGAAGAGTTAAACTTTACTAATGTGTGGATTAAATGGCAAATACAACAGAATATCAAAACCCTTTTATTGAAACATGTTAAATAATATGCTTACCTTGTTTTTACAGCGGTATATTCACAAAACAAAAATGAATGTAACTGTGTTCAAAAGAACTATGCAGAACTCAGGAACTCCACAGTTGACAGGAGTGCTTTAAACAACTGTTTCAAAGTCTTTCAGTACAGTCCTTTAAGTAGATATCTTTCTGACGCTTCCACCCATCCTATCTGGGGCATACTTTGAACAGGAGGCGACCGCTGCTGCAATGTTTACCTCTGTTGCATCCGTGGTCTTCTGGACACTTTCTGTAAGAATGATTTGCATTTGTAAATTTTGGAGTAAAACAGAATACAGTAAGCAGTAAAACACTAAGTTGTAGACGTTGTTAGGCCATTCACATTTTTAGTCCAGCTGGCTAAATTATGTGAATGCCAGCAGCTCTTTTTTAAAGACAGTAAAGAATGTAAAAGACATGTATCCACATGTTTAAACTAGAAAACAATTAAAAACAGCGCACTGAAAATTTGACTTACAGATAGTGACCAGGTTGTTCACAGGTGGCCACTGTATCATGTGGTTACCGGTTTTCACTAAACCACCAAAACTGACAGTAAACATTGAGGACATATGCTTTTTACCTGTGACAACAGTGAAGAGACGAAGCTCGGCAAAGGCCCCCCCTTCATGTTGAAATTCACCATGACCTCATTTGTCATCAATCTATGGATAGAAAAAGCAGCATTTAACATTAAAAATGGTGAATGTGGTCAAATGCCAACAGGTTTTCATTACTGTAACTGACAATGAAATAAAAGCTTACTTCTCCATAACCCTCTTCACATTATCCTTCAAGTGCACTCCTCCTACCTGAATCTGAAATTGGAACAAAATTTCAGTTTAAAAATTAAAAAAGTATATCCTCATTAACACATTAACAAAATGTTCAAACAATGAACATTAGAAAAAATACCGCATTATAATATTTTCATATTACTACAGTATGAGCTTACCAGTTTCTGCTTTTCCTCAAGGGATTTGTCAAGAAGGTTTAGAGTCTCAAGTGTTGAAGCCTGTGCAGGAATCCTTGCGTCCTTATACCTTTGTGCAACCCCAGACCTTTTCTTCTAATCGCGGACTTCCTCATGGATTTCGACAAGCAGCTCCATGACTTCTTTCTGAAATTCTAATGCATTGAAAAAAATATTTATCAAGCTGTGTATCCCAGATGGTGGTAAATATGTCTTTGCCCCATGTGGGTGCTTCGTAGATACACCCATATGTATACATACCAAGATGCCGGCAAACTTTTTTTAATATTAAAATTCTACAAATGTGCAGCTTTGGGTTGTACTCTGAGGAGAAATTTGAATTGAAATTCTGTAATGAGAATGGGTTTCAATATCCAATTCATGTCTTAAGGCTGCTAACATTACTGATTCAATTCTACTTCAGCTTTGATGGTTCATATGATTGGCTGTTTAAAAAATATGTTTACAAATCAAATGTAAAAATGATCTGTAAAATGATCAGGCAGAAATATCTGAGAATTCTAATAAAACTAATTTTGTGAAAATCGGTACAGCATTAAGAAAGTTAAGGCTGATTAAATCATAAAAACTCATATCTCCATACCAGTATATTTGTTTACAAGCTGATCTTGACTTCTCCAACATAAGAAGGTGCGCAGACACATTCTTTCTAATAAAAAACACCAGACAATCCAGAATCTAGGTACGTATATCTATAGATACATCCACCACACAAAAAAAGAAAGGTCAGAAAAATATAATCCTTATTAAATTATAATCCTTATATTTTATGTGTTAAAAATAATTATATATATATATATATATATATATATATATATATATATATATATATATATATATATATATATATATATATATATAATAGGAACAGATCAGTTTTATATTTTTTAGATAGATAGATAGATAGATAGATAGATAAAAATAAACTGTAATTTGAATTAAGGGACTTGTTCCTCATCTGTCCTCCTCCCTCTTCCGGCTCCATTGGGAGGAATTGAAGAGTCTGATGGCTCTCGGGACAAAGGATCTCCTGAGTCTGTCTGTAGAGCAGCTCTGTGACAGGAACCTGCCACTGAACTTCTCCTTTGTTCCATGATGATGGTGTGCAGTGGGTGACCATCATCATCCATGATGGAGAGCAGTTTGTGCAGTGTCCTCCTCTCTGCTACCGTAGCTCCACACCAACCACGGACCCCGCACGTCTGACCAGCTTGTCCAGACGCGTCTCGTCTCTCTTTTTCATGCTGCCTCCCCAGCACACCACAGCATAGAAAAGACAACTGGACACCACAGTCTGCAGGAGCTTCCTACAGATGTTAAAGGATCCCAGCTTCCTCAGAAAGTAAAGCCGGCTCTGCCCCTTTCTGTACAGGGTGTCTGTGTTGGCTGACCAGTCCAATCTATCATCCAGGTGCAGACCGAGATACCTGTAGGTCCTAACCATCTCCACATCAACCCCCTCAGTAGAGACAGGCTGTGTGAGTGGCCTGGCCCTGCGGAAGTCCACCACCATCTCCTTCTTGGAGGTGATCAGCAGCAGGTTGTTCCTACGGCACCACAACACAAAGTCCTCCACAAGATGTCTTTACTCTTCTTCCTGCTCTCCCCGTACACTGGCCACAATGGCAGTATCGTCTGAAAACTTCTGCATGTGGTACGACTCAGTGTTGTACTGGAAGTCTAAGGTGTAGAGTGTGAAGAGGAATGGGGAGAGTACAGTACCCTGTGGTGCTCCTGTGCTGCTGACCACAGTCTCAGATTTGCAGTCCTTCAGCCTGACATACTGAGGTCTGCCAGTGAGGTAGTCAGTGATCCAGGAGACCAGGTGCGGACTCACTTGCATCCTCACCAGCCTGTCTCTCAGTTGGAGGGGCTGAATGGTGTTGAAGGCGCTGGAAAAATCAAAGAACATGACTCTCACAGCTCTGCTGGCCCCAGAGACTGAAGTATCAGGAACTGAGGGGGGTGTGGAGGAGGAGGTGGCTGCCGGAGCTGAACAGTCCTGAACAGTGCAGTCAAACCGGTTGAAGAAGATGTTGAACTCATTGGCTCTCTCCACATCTCGTCTGTGGCACTGTCTGTCCACTGCTTACAGCCCGTGATGGACTTCATGCCATTCCATACCTCCCTCAAGTTGTTCTCCTTCAGCTTCTGCTCCACCTTCTTTCTGTAGGACTCCTTAGCGTTTCGCAATTGGACTTTGAGCTCCTTCTGTACGCTCCTAAGCTCCTCCTGGTTGTTGTCTTTAAAGGCCCTCTTCTTCTTGTTCAGAAGGCCTTTAACACTGCTGGTTATCCAGGGTTTGTTGAGAGCGAAGCAGTGTACAGTTTTCACAGGAACAACAATGTCCATGCAAAAGTTCATGTAGTCCATCATGCAGTGTGTAATTCCCTCAATGTCCTCCCCGTATGGCTCCTGCAGTACAGTCCATTCAGTGGCTCAAAACAGTCCCTGAGAGCGGCTTCAGCACCAGACGACCACTTCCTGAAGAAGCGTGTGGATGCAGGTTGTCTACGGACCTGAGGCTTGTATTGTGGCTGCAGGTAGACCAGGTTGTGGTCAGATTTTTCCAGAGGGGTGAGGGGTGTGGCGGTGTATGCATCCTTTACGTTGGAGTAAAGGAGATCAATTGTTCTGTTCTTCCTTGTGGAACAGTTCACATACTGGTGGAAAGTAGTGAGTACAGAATCTAGTGTTATGTTGTTAAAGTCACCTGAGATGGCAATGAAAGCTTCCGGATATCGTGTCTGAAGTCTCGCGATGGTTGCGTGAATGATGCCACACGCGATCTGGGCATCAGCGCGAGGAGGAACGTAAACACAAACAATAATGGCGTGGGACATCTCTCTGGGCATGTAGTAGGGTCGGAGACTCACTGCTAACAGTTCAACATCCCGACAGCAGATAATCTCCTTCACAGTCACATGTCCTGCGTTACACCATCTGATGTTCACAAAGAGCACAAGACCCCCACCTTTCGTTTTCCCGCTCTGTTTGCCGTCCCTGTCCGCTCTCACAGTGGTGAAACCGGGGAGATCCACGTTAGCGGTACAACCGCTGATTCAGGACCAGCGCCGCCAATTCGTCTGTCTTGTTGGTCAGAGAGTTCACGTTCCCCATCACAACAGAAGGAATAGCTGGCTTGTACCTCCAACGTTTCTCCATGCGCTTAGCCTTTAGCTTAGCTCCAGCTCTACACCCGTGGTAGGGGCTCCGCAGCTCCGCCAGTATGTTATGCGTCTTGCCGGCGTGTCCAATTGTTCGCAGTGCAAGCAGCTCTTCCCGCGTGTAAACAAAGTTAGTCCTGCAAGCGCTCACAGGAACAGATTCCATGTCCATAGGACATACAAAAATAACCACTAAACTAGCGATAAACACGTGTAAAAGAAAGAAAAAGTAAAGAAAACAGCTAAAAACTGTACACAAAAGACGGAGCTACTGGAGGGGTATGTAGACTTGTATGTAGTATGTAGACTTCCGGCTATTCAGTTCAGAATATTGAACTGGCTTAAATATTTTCTTAGCTTTCAACTTTCGTAGGGTTTGGGCTACGATGGCTTAATAGAAGGTTTGTATAAACCATGCATGACCATACAGGGTCTCCACACTTGATCATGATGAATGCTCCATAATTCATCTGACATATCAGGTGCCAGCATGAGACAGGTTTAATGGGTCAAAAGTCACATAGATAGCACTATACATCCCTTTTTATAAGGCATCACAGGACAGAAGAAGGCTTGAGGCTTATTTACCAACTGTGGCCCCAAAAGGCCCCATACCAGACAGATGCAAACTAGGCCATGAGGCAACTAATCTGACAAATTTCGAGAGGATCAACTGCAGCCCCCAGGGGCCCCAACTGAGCATGTGCAAACTTGCCACTGAGGCAACTGAGTCTGCTAAGTTTGCATGTCAAAGATTGCACTTTTGGTTATATGCAACACTGCCCACATAGCAAAAATTATCTGGCCCGGATCCGGCGCAAATCATGCTGAAGTTCTAGCCCGGGTCCGTAAAATAGATCTGGCCCTGTGTCCTTTTGCAGATCCGTTTTCCGGATTTGGACCAAAACTGGCCCAACACCCGGCCGGGTCTCAGTGATTTCTTCACACATCTGGCCCAAATCCGGCCCACATTTTTACCCTTATTTCACATTTGGATCGGTTCCGGACCGGAGGCGCACACCTCTGGCCCAGATCTGGCCCAGATAGCAAAAAGTATTCGGGCCGGACCTACCGTAATTTCTGGACTGGGTCCATAAAACGGATCTGGGCCGGTGTCTAGATGCAAAACATGCCAACAATATTTTACCTGTTCTTTTCAAATAGATGTTTCAATTAATTAAATCATAAGCATATACAAAATAAATAATTCATAAGCAACAGCCTTTAACATTTTTATTTAAAAAAAAAAATTATTCCACACAATATTAACAAACAGCCATTTCCTACATTGATCAGAGCATTCTTGGACACTGAGACTTGACACGGTGCATCATTTCTTATGTATGCAGCCTAAGGAGGAGACAAAAAAAGATATTTTATTTGTGAACCAGCACAAATTAAGTGCCCAGCCATATATACACAGTCCCTGGTAACTACAGCTGTGACATTTTGTGAACTACAGAAGTTATCTAGCTATCTGCCTGAACGGCATATAAAATATGCTCTTAGGTCAAAACAATAAAAGACAGTCTATTTATATGACCTTCTACATCCAGATTGTACTTAAACTCCAGTATTGTTAATGCATGCCATCGTTTCCTGACTTCTCACTGCAGCACCTGATTTCATTTAATGAAGGTCTGATAACATAAACTAGGTTTTGGATGGTAACTGTAAAAAGTAAAATTCATCAAGGAGAGGTTTAAACCACACCCAATCACACTGTTTTTTATGTGTATTTATTAATTATGTTAGTCTGGAACATAAACACTACACAGCAACTTTTTAAAATGTTTTAAGGTGCCAATAGGTGTATATATAGGTATATATATATAAAACTTCTGAGCGAGAGCAGAAGAGCAGAAATTTTACTCATTAGATTACATTTTAGGTGCAGAACTTCTAACAATTTTAAGTCGACTTTCTCTAACAGCTGTATACAGCATGAGTAGCTGCGCCAATTACCCCTGCATATACCAAGACTATATGTTTGTTCTCACACTCTTCCTAAACGCTGTAAGACGTCAGGATTATATTAATTAGTTGTGTTTTATATGTCATAGTAATGTGAGTGTGCATCTTCACCAATGGACATGATATATTACCATTTTATATGAATTATGCATAGAAAGATTAAAGAAAAAAACCCTTACCTTTTAATAATCCCAACAAACAGACCATATGGATCCACATCCAATGCTCTGTATAGGGAGTATATTGGGAGTTTACAATGGGCCAGCAGTCCTGCAGTAGCTCTCATAAGCTTTACCTGCAAGGAGAAAAGGAACCACGTTAATACTTAAGTTGACAGAAACTGATGCCTCAACATCCCGTGCTCTCCCTCTTAACACAGAGCTAAAACAATACTCTGTCTGTTCATTTTGCCTTTAAGACAGAAAAGAACGGTAATGTTTTAAATAAAACACAAAAAAGCCACCCTTAAAAAAAATTACCAAAATGAAAGCTCAAAACCATTGTTCTTTAAGGGTTCTTTAGTAAAATCATTTAGTTTTCCATAGAACCATGAGAAATCACAGAACGATTTGCATCCGTAAATGGTTCTTTGCATGATGAAATGAATCTTCTCTATTATGCGGAACCCGTATATAGTTCTTTAAATTGTTTAAACTGTTTTTTTACAGATGCTGTTTTTAATATACTGTTTATGAAATTGTTTGGCCACTGTAACTTTTGTGTCTGGCTATTTTGTTGGATCCTTGAACTAACAGTAAATAAAAGCATGTGTGTCTTATTTTATTTAGAAGTGTTTGGCTCAACCCAACTGATGAAGCTTTGTTGTCGGCCGTGGCATAAACAACTGGCAAAGCTGACAACAATGCAAACTAATTGCTGCCATCTTAAATAATTGCAATTAGCTTAAAATTCGAACAGGTGATTATGTAACAATGAAACTAGCTGGTTTCTCTTGTTTGGAGACGTCATTTTGGGTAAAGTAGGGAATTAGGATAGGATTTGGGAATCAGCTTGTTTTACCATCCCCGATTTGTGAAGTCAGGATTTGAATTTTAAGGAGGAACAACAGTGTTTGAGGTTCATGATACAGTCCTACACATTGTACACTCATCTTTCAAGTATGACAATTTAAATTTAGTTTTCACTTGTGTACAGTACTGTACACAAGTCACATATTTTCTATAGGAACATCAGAGAACAACTTAGAATACATTAATTCAGTATTTTGTGGCCCCAACATATTAGCTGGATAAATTATGCTGTGTTACCTATGAAATACACATCATCCAACATTCCAACATGCATTAGATAAATCCAAAAATCATTTACTGAACTAAATGCAATTTACCTTGTCTGATTAATGCAACAAGGCTGATCAGGGGGTCCAATAAAGAGTCTGTGCACAGGTCACAGGTCAACTGGAGAGGGACTGAACACCAAACATATTTTAACATTATACAATAGACCAAATTGCTTTATAACTCACTTCATTTTACAAAAGGCTGAATTAGCGAAGCAAAATTAGTTAAACTAAACAGTACTAAGGTAGCTTACATGCTGTTGCTATTAGATCTTTTTGTCTACAGAACTAGGCTGTAGCTATAACCTATAAAATACAAACAGATCACCCTGTGTTACCTAACATATAATGTATTAGATTAGTCCAGACATGTAAAAGACTAATATAATTAAATTACTTAAATGTAACCCACCTTGAATGGAAGAAATAGGTCTGGCTTTCAGGTGTTCAAACAATCTGTCTTAGAGATCCAAGTAACACTATGCATACAATTAGCCCAGTGTAGTAACTGTGTTTCCAATGTTTGTGTTTTTAATATTAATTAATTTCAGACTCAGTTTAATGTTCATTAAATTCTCCAAATACGCAGCTTAATACTATCAAAACATCCCAATTATCAATTTAATACTAAAGACATTTTCAGACAAGGGCCTGAAAAATCAGCTTCCTTTTTTAATTCTCCCATTCCACCTTAAATGATGCCTGAGTGACTCAGAGGGGCTAGACTGTAACGGTAGCGCTATTTAAGGTGAAACTGCCAAATTCAAGTCCCATGTTAAATTTCTGCTAAACATAAAATATGACTTTTAATTTGTTATAGAAATTAGTTTACTTTACAAAAAACGCAGCAGTGCATTCGAGAAGCAAAACGAGTTGAAGTTATCAGCATTTGTTCGGCTCTGTAGCTAGCTAACGTTAGCTAACTAGCATTGCTAGCTGAACTGACTGACTAATATAAGATGTAGAATCATAAAACACAAATAAATTGCCAGCACTATCCAACATAAAAACATACCTGTACAAAATTATATTTAAGTTTAATAAACTTTCTTAACTGTGACCTACCTCTGCTGTGATGTAGCTCTGCTGCTGCTGTCAGTTGGTGGTGATGTTTGTTGGTCTTGCGCTGAGTTTGAATTAGTGCCGGTGCTGTGTTCCTCCGCGGATCTGGACCGGATCCGTATAACGACTCTAAACTACATATGGAATCTGACTCCGTTCTGAAATTGTACTGAAGATGTGAAATATTAAAAAAACCTGATCCATCTACATCCGGAATACACACCCCTGGTCCAAAGGCAGCCCCCCTAGAATGGAAGATGCCCTCAGAGACTGTTTTGACACCACAGACTGGGATGTTCTGCTTAGCCCACACTGTGAGGACATAGAGGGGATGACACACTGTCTGACGGATTATCTCAACTTCTGTGTAGACGTGGTCTCCCCCATTAAGACTGTACGATGTTACCCTAACAACAAAGCATGAGTAACACAGGAAGTCAAAGCTGTCCTCAACAGGAAGACGGTCGCCTTCCGGAACAGGGACAGGGAGGCGATGAAAGCAGCACAGCAGGAGGTGAAACGCTGTGTGAGGGAGGCAAAGGACAGCTACAGGAGAAAGGTGGAACAAAAGCGTTTTAAAAGGTGTTAAAACCATCACAGGCCACAACACCAGACCAGAGCCATAGGGGGAACTGTGGAGAAGGCTAATGAGATCAACAACTTCTTCAACCGTTTCAATCAGTCAATGCCCCCCCCACCCTCTCCCTCACTACAACCATATCTCCCTCTTCCCTCAACACACCTCCCCCCAGTCAGTGGACCAGTCTTCTCCACCACCACCACCACCACCATCCCAACACAAAGTCCTTCATATTTCACTGCAGATCAGGTCATGGGTCAACTCAGGAAACTCCACCCTAGGAAAGCAGCAGGTCCGGACAAAGTGTGTCCCGGACTACTGAAGACCTGCACTGCTGAACTGGGTGAACCACTTCAACGCGTCGTCAACCTCAGCTTGCAGCTGGGGAAAGTGCCTACCCTCTGGAAGACGTCATGCATAGTTCCAGTGCCCAAAAAGAACCGGCCCAGCGAGCTGAATGACTTCCGACCAGTAGCACTCACATCACACCTGATGAAGACTCTGGAGCGGCTCTTCCTCGGTCTCCTCAGACCACAGGTGCAACATGCACAGGACTACCTGCAGTTTGCATACCGGGCAGGTGTTAGTATTGAAGATGCCATCCTCTACCTGCTACACCGAGTCCACTCACACCTGGATAAGGGGAAAGGCACTGTGAGGATCCGTGGTGTGCTGGGGAGGCAGCACATCCAAGAAGGACACATCCAGGCTGGACAAACTGATCAGGCGGGCTGGCTCAGTGATCGGCCTGAAACTGGACTCTCTGGTGACGGTGGCAGAGAAGAAGACAATGGACAAACTTCTAGACATTATGGACGATGCCAGTCATCCTCTGCACACCGTCATCAGCAACCAGAGGAGTCTGTTCAGTGACCGACTGCTCCTACCCAAGTGCAGAACCAACAGACTCAAAAACCCCTTTGTCCTTCATGCCATCAGACTGTACAACTCCTCTCTGCAGGCGAGGAGGGGTCACAGGAGGACAGAGGATGGGATGGAGCAGTAGACTCATAGTGCAATAACACTAGTAAACATTAAACAAGTGCAATACCTCCCCAGTTGTTTTTTTTTTTTGTACATTGTACATTCTTTTCATATGTTTCTTGTGTGTTTACTGTGATGATGCTACTGGAATCTTAATTTCCCTGAGGGAACCCTCCCAAAGGGATCAATAAAGATCTATCTATCTATCTATCTATCTATCTATCTAAGTGTGAGCGTTTAGTGGATTTATCATCAGTAAAACGGATCTTAGAGTCATGAACCGAACACGCAGTGGACCCGGTCCGAATCCGCATAACGGTTGTGACTGCTGCGCGGATCTGCCAGAGGAAACCCGGATCCGGAACGGAGTCGTCTGCTATGTGGGTATTGATAGCACCCCATTGTTTCAGGACTGGGACAATTGGAGCTGCCCCCTCTGAGAACTTGACTGGCTCTATAATCTTGTCCTCAAGAAGCCGTTGGAGTTCTTTCTCCACCAATGGTTTCATAGCATATGGCACTGGCCTTGGTTTGTAGAACTTGGGTAGAGCTTCCTTAACTACATGTATTTGTGCTTTAGTTCCTCTGAGTTGACCCATCTCTTCTTTGAAGACCTCTGCGTGCTTTTCCAACACTTCCTCCAACATCAGTTTCTCCGTAGGGCCTACTTTGTTCACTGACTGGATCACTTTGTGAAGTTGCTGCAACCAATCTCTGCCCATTAGGTTCGGTCCTGTTCACCACCAGAGGTAAAGACATATTGTTGTGATGCACTGTTACATCTGTCTTGCCCAGCACCTCAATCCTTTCTCCCCCGTATAAGTTTTGAGCACCAGGTTGCATGTTTTTAACTCAGGAATGTGTGACGTCTGCCAGAGCTTAGAGTTTATGCTCTGTTCATTACTGTCACTCCACAGCCCGTATCAACTTAAAATGTCACCTTTATACCATTAACGCTGAGTCTCTCTGTGATAGGTGCTACTTTGTGTACACCATGCTCTTCAACACTGTATATTGTGTGCATCTCACTTTTTTCTCCTGACTCCGTCTCTCTTTCTTCCTTTCAAAGGTGATCTCTCCTGTCATTGGGTACTTTGCTGTGCTGAAACTGCCCCCATAAACCTCCAATCCTCTTCTTGTTATAGACTGGGTTTGCCCCCTCTTTGCTGTGACATGACTACTTAATGTGGCCCCTTTTACCACAACTGTGGCAATTCTGGTTGATAATCTACACTCGAGGTGAATGTGGACCTTTGCATCTATAACACACCAGCGCCTTCTTGTGGTCAGACATCACACAATGGACCGCTGCTTGGGGTTTGTATGTTTTCCCTGAGTCCTCCTGGCCGTGACTTTGCAAATCTTTAATATTCCATTTGGCAGACTCCATAGCTTGAGCTGTTTACAACGCCTTCTCGAAACAACTCACCATAATTGCAGTCTTGTGCCAGTCTTCACTATTCAGCAACATAATCACCAACACTCTCACCCTCTTTGCACAGTCTCAAGTTGAATCTAAATCTCTGAACAATTTCACTTGGTTTGGGGTTGAAGTGAGTCTTCAGTATAGCAGCCAACTCTTCCAATGTATTCTCTCCTGGCTTTTGTGGGCTAACCAAGCTTCTCATTAGGCTATATGTAGCTGGGCCCACACAGCTAATTAAAACAGAACTACTTATTTGGCTCCTCCTCACAAAAACTTACTAAAGAACCTATACTGCCACCCTGTGGTTCACTAGAAAATGGCACATGCCAAAATTACTAATAAAGAACAGTTCTCCAAAGATATACTCTTTATTTAAACAACAATAACAAAATAATGGTATATTGACCAGATACTGAATAATAATTGGCCATTCTATCAGGCGTCTACCATACAGTAATTATGTACGTGAGAAAATTCTTATGTAAGAAAAACTAAAAAAAAATACAGTTAAAAATGTGAGTTCAAACACAGGTAAACCAGAGCAGCAGGCACATTCATATACTAAACGACATGAAGCTGGTATAAATTTCTAATTTCCATATTCCAGGTCCAGTAGCTCAGTTTAGCCTCCACACTATGGAAACCCTTTCTAGTGATGTCATCCACCATTTACTGCCAGACACCAGTCAGTCCAGGAGAGTGTTGATTCTGTAAGTACATCATCCCCTTTAATAGCTTTTTCATATTCGGCTGCATTTTATGTTAGATCATTATATGCCTAGGCGTGATTGATACTTATAGCACACTGAAGCTGCACTATACACTGAAACTGGAATCACAGCAGTCATTTACTACATGCTCATCATATTTATTCTGCAATATCAGATTAAATATGCAGTGCCTAAAATCCTCTTATGGTGTTTTGAATTCATCTTATCAGGTTCAGCAGTGCTGGCATGTAATGATGTAGGTTACCCCTACCCATTACCAAAAAGACATTCATGCATATATTCTTAACTTTTTCAAATTGGCACTGATAATACTTACCTTCAGGGTCCCAAAAGAGTACCAGTGGCGTAGCTCCTGAATTTTACTTACCTGGGTGAGTCCAACCTGTGTAGACGGGGAGGGGAGAAAGAGTGTCTTTAAAAGGAGAAAATGTGTATTGATTATCGTATACAGGTTCACTATTTATTCGAGTGATAGCTATTGTTTGTGATGAGACCGTGTGCTGTGATATTGCCATGCTTAATGTTTTTGATGTTTGTGTAAATAATTTTGATGTGATGTTTTAACCTGCAATTAACTGTGTTATATGCTAGGGAGGGGCAGCCCGTATTTATACCTCCTAATGATAGAGAAAGGGGGGTCTTTTTTTTGCCTAATTTGGCTGGGAGAAGTAATACCTGTGTAGGTCAATGAATATCATGGGACTTATGACTTTGTAGTCTTAGCCCTATACCTCTGTTGAGAGGCCATCTACTTTTTGTTGTGCTTGTTTGGTTTTTTTTTTTTCTCTTTTTTTTTGCTTCAACGGCACGCTGTATGTATTTTGTGGCGGCTGGCTATAAAAAGGTGACAGACTAACTTTGCCTCTCTGCTGTTTTTATCTGGTGCTCCATACCATTTGCCCGACTCTACCCATAAAGGGTGTTTTCTTGGCCACATTTTGTAGTTGGGGGAACATGCTTTATCACATGGCATGTGTTCAGGAATGTCAGAGGGACTCATTTTGGTCAACGCTATAGTTATAGGCCAAGTTATAGGATAAGCTAAAGCTGTTAAAAGACCCAGATTTACTTTAACAACATATTTCTTTACTTGATCAAGAAATGGTGCTTTGACCTAGATCTAAACCTATTTTCAAGAAAATATTGGTTGGAATCTTGGGTCATTGGTGGAAGGAAATTAATGTGCTGTATATTCTTATGATTATTAAATCAAATAAAATCTGGCCAGGCAGAAGGTTAGATGAACTAATCTAATATTTAAAGCACATTTATGTAGCTGATAACTGCGTCATGTTTTGTGGTTTGTGTTAGTGTCAGTTCTGCTTTGGATACTAAACTGAACTTCGCCTACAAACATTATGTTTTACACTGAAACTGTACATGGACCTTTTTCATCTTACTGTGTAAGCATGTGATTTAAATGTGAAATCTTACTTTTAACATTGATGTCCAGGAAACACCCCAGAGCTGTCCTCTTGCATCATCCCCAGACGACAAGGTGTTTAATCCTCTTGAATGCCCACCAGCTGGTTTAGTGGAGTTTCTAAGTGGTCTAAGGTGCCAAACTTTGTGAACTGCAAATTCGTTGTACTGCAGAATGACTGATCCACACTGAAAACACAGCATGACTACTACCGGCAAGTTCAAGGCCAGCTTCTCATTTCAGGCCTGGAGTGATGTGATTTTTGTTTGCTGATGAATTGTAATGCGTTCTTGAACATTGGGTTACAATTTGCAAACAATATCAAATCAGCATACAGTACTTAAGGCACATAAATTGTGAGAAATCATTTATTTACACATGTTAAGTATTACGAAACTCATGGAAGAATTGGACCTGGAGCACTGTGCCCTGTATATCTTGGTTTCAGGTGAGTATACAGTCATGCTTTCTCACTTCTCATTTGCCCGTGGCTTAACAAGAGGCCCGTACTGATGGCTGCTTAGCAAACAAGCGATCAAAACCATGTCTTCTCTCAGCTTTTCTTAAAGGCCCGATTGACCGCTCACTCATGGATCCTGCAAAGAGGTTTAAGACAAAGGTGACTGCTCCATGTGGCACCATCCCAATCAGGCCCTTCATGGTGCTGTGTGATTTGAAGCTTGTGAGTACATTTTAACTTGAAGAGATGGACTGACTGGCAGTTTAAGCATGCCTCTTCTGTCTCCCCTCAGTCTGTGCTGCAGCAGAGAATGAGTTTCCAGGAACTGAATGACAGTGTTATATTAGAAATGTCACTTATGTAATAGTCAAGAAGTTTCTATCTGTAGCTAAATGCTGTGCTTAATGCTGGAGAGAGTGACACAACATCTGATTTCCGGGAACTGGACTGTAATAAGCTTGCAACTATCACAGCAGAGAGGGGAGTCTCTCTCTCTCTCTCTCTCTCTCTCTCTCTCTCTCTCTCTATATATATATATATATAGAGAGAGAGAGAGACATTGTCTACCTATGGACAATGAATGATACAAGAAGATGGTTTTAATGTTTTATATATATATATATATATATATATATATATATATATATATATATATATATATATATATATATATAAATTTTTATATATATATAATATATATATATATAATATATTATATATATATATATATATATATATATATATATATATATATATATATATATATATATATATATATAAATATGAGACTGTAATTTAACCAGTCAAGCCTTTAAGAATATATTCTTATTTTTAGTGATGGCAATAAAGACACAATTAAATAAATAAATATTATTAATATTATTTACAAATTTAAACAACAATAAGATTATAAACATGTACAAGCATTAACAAAAACATCCTTTATGCGGTCCTTTAAAGCAGTAACTGCAATAAAACATTACTCAAAGAAACAAGCCGACACCACTTTCTGTATTTAGAAGTAAACACTTTATTGCTATTACAGAGTTGCATTGCATAGTTTTGTATCCTGACTGGTTTTCTCATTTCTGTACTTGTATCTTGAACTTGATTGTGTAATTGCTATGCTTTGTTTATGAATCCTGTAAGGCTCAGTCCAAGGATTTTATCTATGCTTCCCACATGTGTAATATAATACATATATAATAATATAGTACATAAGATCATAAAATCCACTATACTGCTCAGTAAAACTGCCCTATCTGTTCTAAAACTATGACTATAAAACTATAAAGCACTTTTGGGGTGCGCATAAAACCCTTATATTACCAAATAGCACCAAATATTTAAAAATAGGCTAAAATACACTGTATGAGAAGAGATCTGAAGCCATCCATCACACCTCACACGTCATACAAACAACATCCACACGAGGACAGTCAAGTGCTACCCAGGACGTTGAGCCCCTTGTGCTTTTTTTCCCATCCATATTGCGACACAGCGATCGTAATAGTTCATACTGAACAGCACTCAGCCAACCTGTTTCAACATGACAATAATAACCCTATAAGTGTTACCAAAAGTTCTGTTAAAAATGACTTCAATCATAGTCCTAAACACTAATAAAGGCATCCCGATTAAACAAATGTAAGAAAAATGTATACTTTTATTTGAAATGTATACATATATTTACTGTGGAAAAATACAACGTCAAACAAGGTTTTCAACTTAAGTTATAAGTTGTTTTGCTAAGACACCACTTCACATGTGTAAAACAAAAATAACAGATCACCAATGTTACCAATGTTCGAGGCTTTATTTTTTCTTTTACTTTGCAAGGCTGGAGTACAAAAAACAATATAATCTTTCTTTGTATTATATTACTGCGAATAAAATGATAAAATGAAAATAAAGTATTATACACATATATACCAGACTGTATATTTACTGTCGAGTTTAGACAAGCCCCGCCTCCAGGCTGGTCCTCTCAGCCTATCCCAGCGCCGGAGGCTGGGCGAGGGGCGGAACCTTGTCTGAACACAAGTGGGGAAAATACGACACCAGCTTAACGGCGAGGACGCGCGCGCTCGGGTTTACGTGACAGCCTACCTGGCGCGTGACTTGCGGACGTGCGCGCGACCGAGTGGGCATGGAGAAGCCGGGGTTCCGGCGCGCGTGAGCTTGAGAGAGAGGCTGGAATGGTCCGGCAGCAGCAGTAGCAGTATGGCCCCGACCCTCTTCCAGAAGCTTTTCAGCAAGAGGGCGACCACCACGGGAGGCGCGAGAGAGCGCGTGAGAGCTGCGGAGCAGTGGTGAGCGAGCTTTGCCCGTTAGCTCGTGCCAGGCTGCACAGACACAGCTAGTGGCTCGTTTACACTCGTTCTTCACAGTGAATGCACTCGTTCAGGTCTTTCTGGTGCATTACAGGAGCAGAGCGAGCACGAGACGCGCTGACTGTTTACTCGTACACGACTCTGAGCTGCTGTGTAGGAGGAGTCTGCAGCACTGATCTCTCTCTATATATATATATCTATCCGTCTATCTCTCTCTTTCTCTCTGTACGTGTTTTTATCTCTTTGCCGAACGTCATCGCGTTAATAAGAAAGCGGACGACGTTGTGGGGACCTCAGTTTTTTGGGGGTCGGGGATTGATTTAGTTAGTTGGGGAGGATTAAGTCAGCTGTCTTTTGCAGAAGTAAAACAAAGCCGCTCTCTTGGTTTGTGTCTGTCAGGTTTCGGGATCTGTTTGTTTTATCTGTACCAGCTACAGTAAGACAGTCAGTGCACCAAGAACCCAGAGGGACAGGAATACAAACGCCTGTGTGTGGGGGGGTAGTGTTAAAGATCAGAGATCGGCGCTTGATCAGGTTCCACGTATTCTTCTGCGCGTGCAGCCTCACGCCCGCGCGTGACGTCACACCGTCACTCATGTTTAATGCATAATTGAGTGACTGTATGTAAACACTCAGCAAGCACTTCACTGAGTTCCCCGTGTTTCTACCTTCACTGCCCATTTTATCAGCTCCACTTACCATACAGGAGCACTTTCAGTAGTTCTCAGGGCAAGTCTCAGGGTGTGTCGCGAGTCAGTACAAGCAAGTCTCAGGGCGTGTCATGAGTCAGTACAGCCAAGTCTCAGAGCGTGTCATGAGTCAGAACAGCCAAGTCTCAGAGTGTGTCCTGAGTCAGTACAAGCATGTCTCAGGGCATGTCTTGAGTCAGTACAAGCACGTCTCAGGGCATGTCTTGAGTCAGTACAAGCACGTCTCAGGGCATGTCTTGAGTCAGTACAGCCAAGTCTCAGGGCGTGTCATAAGTCAGTACAGCCAAGTCTCAGATCGTGTCCCGAGTCAGTACAAGCAAGTCTCAGGGCATGTCTTGAGTCAGTACAGCAAGTCTCAGGGCGTGTCATGAGTCAGTACAGCCAAGTCTCAGGGCATGTCTTGAGTCAGTACAGCAAGTCTCAGGGCGTGTCATGAGTCAGTACAGCCAAGTCTCAGGACGTGTCCCGAGTCAGTACAGCCAAGTCTCAGGACGTGTCCCGAGTCAGTACACCCAAGTTTCAGGGCTGGTCCCGAGTCAGAACAGCCAAGTCTCAGGGCATGTCTTGAGTCAGTACAGCCAAGTCTCAGGGCGTGTCCGGAGTCAGTACAGCCAAGTCTCAGAGCGTGTCATGAGTCAGTACAGCCAAGTCTCAGAGCGTGTCATGAATCAGTGCAGCCAAGTTTCACTGTTTCTTTTATGCTGGGCTGGTGTGCAGTGACCTTAAGGCTGAGTTTTATCAGTATCACAGGTGTGTATGTGTTTGTGTGTGTGTAAAAAGGAAATGCTGTGTGTTCAAGCTCTGAATGTAAAATGTGTAAAATAGAATAAAATGAAATATTTAGTCAGGCTAGTTGATTAATATCAGTACTGAGTTTTAGGTGATACTTGAAGGAGGATTAAATGGCTAAATGCTAAACAGAGCCGTTCTCATAGTGGGCTTATATGAAGGCAAACGTTCTAGAGTCTGCAGAGTTTAAGGACTACGCCACCTGCAGTCTGACCCGTTATCCTATGATGTTTTTGTGCTGAAGTTTTGGTTCAGAGTGTCTCAAAATTCGTTCATTTAAATCTACTTATGCCCAGATCGATTGGCTGGATGGTATTCAGCTTGACAGGTCACATCCAGTTACCGGCCGGTCAGTTTGCCATATCCGCTACTGTGCCGGGGAAATTTACTCAGTGGTTCACGTTGCGCAACAGCCCTGCAGACACAGCCCCACACACAATGTGTCAGTTTGGAAGATCTTCAGCTCTGAAAACATTTAGAACGACTAATCCAATACCAAATACCTCAAATACCATCAGCTCACTGAATATGTTCAATGTGAAGAAGACGAAGAGGCTAAAGAAGTCACAAACCAGCAGCCTCCTCTGTCCTTCTTAAAAGGGAATAAGATTTTTAATATAACCAATAGGGCTGTGTTTTGGCAAGAACCTGTCGACACAACGTATCAGGTTTGTCAGTGCTTACAACAGCACTGCGCCCTTGTGCTGCGTGTTAATGTTGGAGTGGAGCTGAAAATGGATTACAACACTGCCATCTAGTGCTCAGACGTTTAAACACAACACACAATGATTCACTGTCTGCCAGGAATCTGTGTATCCATACTGTGTTTTTGAGAATCGATACAGTATCACAAAACAAAATATCCCCATATTCGATATTTCAATATTTTCTTACACGCCTAATACCCAAGCAGGCCATACTTCTCAGTCGTCACTACCAGATAAGTTTAATCTTGCATCACACTATACTGGAAGCTACTAAGAGTGTAAAAGGTTAAAGGTCACATTACACGTCACATCTCATATCCTCGTGCATCATCTAGACTCCCGAGTTGTAAATACGACAGCTGTTCATGTTCAGTTAACGGATGAAGAAAATGGGACATCCCAGCTGCAGATGCTGCTTGAGCCTTAGTTTTACAGCCAATGTTTGGAAGTCTGGTGTAACTTTGGGGCGCCGCGTCGACGTAATCGATTATAAAATTACGTCGGTTAGCATATTGTGCATCGCAAAGATTGGCTGCATCTACTGAAAGCATGGATTTATCCAGAGCGCAAGCTGCAGCTACAAGCACTCGTTCGTGTGCATCTAAAGTTGTGGAAGTGTTTCACACAGAAACACAACAGTGTGGTGCTCTGTCAGCTCTGCACAGTGGAGATGATCACAACAGTACAGCTGCTATACACGAGAACTTGAAGCTTAAACATCCTGTAGCGCTTTATCAACACAGCAGCAGGACAACACCTGTTTACTTGTTGTTCTTATCTTAGCAGATTATTTTAAGATTATTAACACGTTTAAGATTATTCTTTCAGTAGTGTCACTCAAAGTCTCATTGCTGTTTCTTATTCGTCCAGTGTAGAACCTAAGACTGTTCTCGATACCGCGGGAGCTTTAAAACACACATAGCTGCTTCTGAAATGACTCTCTGCAACATATGTAGTCCACAAACTAGGGGTGTAAGAAACTATCGAATATCGGGATATTATGTGTTGTGATACTGTATCGATACTCAGAAACACAGTATTGATACACAGATTCCTGGCAGACAGTTAATCATTGTGTGTTGTAATCCATTTTCAGTTCCACTCCAACATAAATATGCAGCACAAGGGCGCAATGCTGTTGTAAGCATTGACAAACCTGTTTATATAGTGGTGTGTTTTAATAGTAGGATTAGATATCGCGATATATTGCTTTGCTTGCAGTATCACAGTATATCACAATATATTAAATCGTGACCGCTGTATCACGATACGTATTGTATCGCATTTTTAGATTCCTAACACACTCACATAAGAGCAATCTAAAAATTAGTTATTAGATTAATCAGAATCGTTAGGTTAATCGATTAAGAAATCAATCGTTAGGTGCAGCCCTAGCCCTGAGCCTGACTGCTCAGTGAGTGTACAGTAAAAGGTGAAAGTAAAGGTGCCTTGTTAAAGATTATTCTTCTTTGCTATTACCTGGGGTTTGTTGTCAAATATCTGATGGACATTCAGAATTGGCCAAAAAGAAAAAAAAAGGGAATTGGAATCAGCCGAGAGAATTGGAATCGGTGCATTTCTACATGTAGGGTGTTGTAAGTGAGAATAGTGGTCTTTTATCAGCTTTAGAGCTATTTTACGATCATCAATTACATATAACAAGAAGACGTGTGTAGGTTCACTGGTGGTTTGCGATACTACCATAATGGCTTCATTTGTGTTGTATACATGGTGACCTCAGCTCCACTTATTGCAAACATGATTTAATCATTTAAAATAATATAATAATATGCATTAAAATAACTCAGGGTGCCAACTACAGTTGTGAATTTCTTTGTTAACATTAACTACATTGTCATTTGTTTCTGGCTTTCGGCCAGATTTTCACCACACATGTTTTTCCCATAGAGAATGAATAGGATGGAAAAGTGCACGCCAATCTACTGTACTTCTACTTGACTGACAGGCCCCTGTTTTACATACCAGTACTGATTCAGGACAGAACCCCTTCACGGCTGCCGTGTTGGTTCGACCCGCACTCGTCTGTTTGTCTGTTTATCTTCCTATCCCTCTTTTTTTCCCCATAGAGTCCCATTCATTTTCGGTCACACCCAAACCTTATGGTTTCATTTAACCTACAGCCTCTAAACTGCATGTACTCTTTTAAGGCAGATCTTTTAAGTTCTAATCCACAGTCATACTGACCCACACTCGTCTATTTGTCGTTTATTCATCCCTCGTTCCTCCCATAAGATCCAATTCATTTTCAGCTGAACTCAGACATTATGGTTTTGTTCAGCCACCAAACTGCCTGTACTCACTCAGGACAGGTCCCCAACCTCTAATCCACAGGCATACTGACCCACACTCCTTTATTTCTCGCTAATACACAACCATCCATATTTTTCTATAGATGCAATAGATTAAATTTGTTTAAAGTTATTAAATCTGCATCCCTCCATGTCCTATCAGCAATGCTACTGGAGTGGTAAACATTATTAATAACACTACCAGTAGCAGTTAGATTTCAAGAATACTGCATTTAGGAAGTGGGATGGTATTATATAACTGAGACAGCGCAGCCATGAACACTAATGTTCGTCTGATGTTTATGTGTAAATATAGCCGTATGGTTGGTGAAGCCCAGAAAACTTGTTGGAGTGATTGTATCTTTCTGGTTTTGTGTTAAGTATATTTAACACCCCACACACAAGATCTCTTAATCTGATGTGAAGTAGTTAAATCCTGCTATTTGCAATGATTGTAATTGTTGAGTAAACATTGTAAGCATCAGATGCCTGGCAGAACGCTACTGTGTATCTGCTCACTAAGTGGATTCCACTAAGAAGCTTCTGAAACTGCAGTCTCGAGTGATTAGTGAATTAAATTCAGCGCCTGTGTGAATTGGTCTATAGTGTTGTCCAGCACAGTGGGCGGTTCTCCAGAGAGTTCATTAGGTTTGCTTCAAGTTAATTTTCTAGCTGTCCAAAGCTGAAAAAACATCCAAAAAAGCTGATTTTAAACCCCTTCAGTGCATCGAGACCAGTACGACATGAAACATGTGATCTGCCTGCCGTGTAGGGGTGTAAGAAAATATACAAATATTGAATATCAGGATATCATGTTTCGTGATACTGTATCGATTCTCAATAACACAGTATCGATACACAGAGTCCTGTGTGTTGTGTTCAAACCTCTGACCACTAGATGGCAGTGTGGTAATCCATTTTTTTTAGCTCCACTCCAACTATAACAAGCAGCACAAGGGCGCAATGCTATTGTAAGCACTGACAGACCTGTTCATATAGTGGTGTGTTTAAATAGTAGTATATTAAAAATCTCAGTATATCACTTGCAGTATTGTTATATATTGAATCAATGCACAGCCCTGCTGCCGTGACATTATACTTACTAAGGTGGGTTTTTATGTGGCTGATTTTAATTAGGTTTCTGTTTTGTGAACTTCTTTGGGCAAAAGTTGCGTCTGCGCTAACCTAAAGGAGCTCATGCTGTGTAGAGAAGGTGCAGCATTGTTAATGTTCAGATGCTAATTGTCATGTGCTTGATCTGCTGTCCCACACTGCCTGTAAGCATCAGTTCATTGTAAGGAAAAATTGATCTGCTTGGAGATATAAAATAATTGAAATTAATTAATAATTGAATAATTAAAAAGTTATATATATATAAGATCAATACAAAGGCAAGGAAGGCTTCTTTATTTAGCACCTTTCATACACAGTGGCAATTCAAAGTGCTTTACATAAAAAATGAAAACCGTTTCTGAGATCTAGAACCTCAGAAAGGCCTTTTTTTGGTAAACAATGTTACAAATAAAAGAACATGCAATTCAGACCTAAGACATAAATTGCTTTACATTAATATCATAAAAAGCATTTAAGGCCACTTTTTAAAATTAAACCAAAGGTTAAGAACACAAAATTCAAACCAAGGACATGACAGTACAAAGCACAATTGAAAAAAGCATAAAATAATTTTAAAATAAGATTTGGTGAATGTTAAAATAAAGGCAGTAAGAATGTGAAATTAGCTTATTGAGGCTGAAGGGCAGTGAGACTCGAGTGCAATATTTACAGCTTGAGATGTTTTTAACCTGGATTTCAACATTTCTACATTCTGAGGTCTTCCGGCAGTCTGTTCCAGTTATAAGCAGCGTGGCGGCTAAACGTTGCTTCACCATGTTTAGTTTGGACTCGTGACAAGCTGACCTGAGTTCATGTGTGGGTTTATATTCTCTGAACACATCTGAGATATATTCTAGGCTTAAATCCGTTCAGTGATTTATAGACTAGTAGCAGCCACTTAAACTCTGT
This sequence comes from Megaleporinus macrocephalus, assembly GCA_021613375.1. Lineage (NCBI taxonomy): Eukaryota > Metazoa > Chordata > Actinopteri > Characiformes > Anostomidae > Megaleporinus > Megaleporinus macrocephalus. Next base: position 18,882,749 of record CM038724.1, read on the forward strand.
TCTGTAAGAAACCGGAAGCCAGCGTAGAGACTTTGGAGCTAGACTGATGTGCTCTCTTCTCCTAGTTATGGTTAAAACTCAAGCAGCATTCTGAATGAGCTGTAACTGTTTAGTGGTCATTTTGGGAAGTCCAGTTAAGAGACCATTACAGACGTCCACTCTACTGGAGGTAAAAAAACACCAACCCATTGTTTCTGGATATATTAGATGATGGAAGACTGTTTTGGTGATGGTTTAGGTACGACTAGTGGATGTGAGATCTAAATCTATTAGAATGCCAAGATTTCAGACTAATTTGTAGGAAATTTTGGCTCATCTAATTATTTATGTGCTCCACATGTTGACACAGTGAGTGAGTCTACTGGGCTGTAATCATCTGGTGAGAAGGCCAGATATATCTGTTTGTCATCTGCATAACTATGATAATCAACGTTGTTGGTTTGAAGAATTTGTCCCAAAGGCAGCTCATAGAGATTGAACAGAAGAGGTCCCAGAACCGAGCCCTGAGGGACTCTGCATGTCATATTCACACCCTGCCAGATTCACGGCTGCCAATAGTGGCAGTAACTCTGGTCTTCTAAACAAGAAGGCATGTGCTTTACTGTCTGTCAATACCAACAAAGTCAATTTAGTGACAGGCCATTGAGCAATAAGGAAGTTGGGGCCAATATAATCATGAGATCTTCTCATATCTCAGTACACGTGTATTTGTTTACAAGCGGATCTTGACCCCGCAAACATGGCGGGCGCCCTGTCTCGCCTCAGATAGAGGCCAATTGACACAAAGCATGTTTCTACATCCTGCACCCTAGGGCTGCATCTATTGATTATTCCATCGATTAATTGAGTAATCGGATAAAATATATATATTTTTTTATTACAAAGCAATAGTAAATATTTAAGATAAAATAAGACAGGTGTCTTAATATTTTATATTTTATTTAATATTTATATTTACATAATATTTGTTACTAAATTAGAAGTTGGTCTATGTGGGTGTAAACCGCTTGATACAGCTCCTGAAGAGCAACATCTGAAAAGTATTTCCTACTAGGAACAGCAGAGCAGGGACCCAGCTGGAATATTAAGCAGCAGAATGCCACAGAACTTTTTGTACCGGTCAGATCTGGTCTGCAGATCTGGATTGCACGCAGGTCTCCTCTTCCTGGATGAACTGCTAGCTGGAAATACAGAAATTAGACTCTTTTGTTTACCGCCATCGATGGGCTCTTGAGATCGGCCGATCGCTGATCACATATTTTGATTAAAAATCGGCCGATACCGATATATGGCCAATCGATCCTTCCATCTCTAATTTTAATAATTACTATTATTGAAATTTATTATTAGACCTATGTATTATACTGTAAGTTCACAAGACTGCCTACTGTACACTCGGTTACTATGCTGAAGCTTGTCCTACACTTGCTGACCCACTTACTGCAAACAAACTGAATATTCTTGCTTTACTGGATTTTGTGTATTTAGGCTCCAAATTTCTACAAACACCACCGCACTTTTTTAACTAGCCATTACTTGTAACCACAACATACAGGCTTTGCTAGCCTTCATCTTAACTCCCCATCACACTGATTTAAGCTAAACGTTATCGTTACTGTGTGTCGTCCGCTCTGTGGACTGAACGTGTAGACTGATTGTTTCTGCTCAGATGCTGAAACACTGATGTTGTGCTCAGCTAGCGGTTACCATAAAAGTCAGACTCACTGTCTGTTTGCTGGGAAAGCTCAGTTGCTTGCTTTCTGAAGTTAGCTTTTTATTTGAATTCTCCGTTCCATCTTAAATGATATAGAAGTTCAATTCTGGCGTCTGTAACTGCTGCGGCATTTAAGGTGGAAAGGTGAAATTTACATAAGAAGCTAACTTCAACCTTGTCTTTCTTCAGGTTTACGCTCAGTAATGGCTCCTTGACTAGTTCAGTTTTACAGTAGACTTTGGACACTGTGTATGGTTTTCTCTGACCCGTCTCTTCTGTTGCTCTCTTCTTATTTTCTCTCTCTTTTTTGTATTTGACAATCCGCACCATCAAATCCCATCTCCTTCGTGTCACCTGGCAACACCATAGGCGCGCTGTGTAACAGAAAAAGTCATCCGTGCGAAACAGTGCGCTGTATATTATTGTATGGACTAAACAAATCTTTGAGGCAAAGAACTTGCTTCGATGATTTTTTGTAATCGAATTACTCGAGTTCCTTGCACTTAACGATTTCACATCAAACCACTCTGAATTAATTCCAAGAACCAAATTATGCCTATTTTAAAACTCAAACATTGGTTACATCAGCCATATTGGGAGGGGGAAGTGCTTCAGCCCTAATTAAACCTGTATATCGTTGTGGTCCAAAGAAAAACACTGATCTTCAAAATAGTAACTTTACAGTAGAGGCCAAAAACCTTCTTAGCTTTCAATGTGAGTCAATGGAACCAGAATTTTTCTGAGTGTATTTCAGAGCACTTCTATTGGTCCATTCATCATGAAACGTTCGCTGTCGTGTTCATATGACGTGTTAAAAATGGAGAGGCATGTTTTTCTTTGGGCAGCGAGGACAAAGAAAGTTATTTTGGGTACTATGTGTCCTGAATTGCTGCTTTGTTTCTGGTCACCAATCTTTTTCATTTTGGTACATCACTAATTGTTGAAACGTCCAGCAGCGTTTTTAGACGAGCTTTTCACACTTCGTACTGTAGAAACTATCAGTTTCCACACACACAACATTTTTGTTTTGGTGAATTGTGGGGACATCACATAGACTTGCATTCATTTCCTGGAGACCTGCCCAAAGCAGAAGTACTACTACCCTGACCCTAAACCTAACCTTAGTCTGACCTTATAATTGAATGACTTACATTTTAAGGGCCGGCTCGTGTTCCCCCACAAGGACCCCACACCTACTGATTTATTTAAAACCTGAGAAATTGTGCAGGACAATTATATAATTATAGAATTTCTAACATACTTGTTTGCAAAAATGTTTTTATTTTATTTAAATAACTTAAAAAATAATCAATAAATACTGAAATAGGGTTTAGTACGATAGACTAATAAAGATTTAAAGGCTTTTAGGCTGGACATATAGTTTTGGGACAAAATAGAAAGGGCTTTAAGCTTCTACATAAGGTACTTTAATGGTTCTTCACAGAAACATCAATTGAACAGTGAACCAAAAGTAATTCTGCTTACAGCCTCGCTCTAAAGAAGCCTTCTTTGCATATCTAAGAGAATAAAACCTGCTAGTCAAGTCAGATTATATTTAGTTGCTTTAATTCTTCAACGTAACGGGTATGAACCTAGCCTATTGATTGTGGTTTAACTTCATGAGCACCAGGTTTAGTGTTATTATTAATATACATTCTGACTTCCATAGGCATAAGATTTAATAAACGCAAGGACGTAAGGTCCCCACAGCGTGAATATATGAAGTTCTGGTCCTCACAGTGTGGCATTAACCTGACACACACACACACACACCCACCACTCTGAAATGAGAAATATGCCACGGTGACGGAGACACACGACACAGCTCCCATGCCCTATGGTCGTTTCAAATCAGTTCACCATTCCTTCTTCTCTGCAGAGCCGTGTTAGCATGCATATCGATTATGTTCAGTGTCCTGAAGACTGTGTGTGTGTGTGTTGTGCTGAGGTGTGCAGCTTTGGCTGCACAGAACGTCATATGACTGCTGGATCACATGCTGCGTGTGTGTGTGTGTGTGAGAGAGAGAGGGAGAAAGCGAGAGAGACAGTCATGTGATGTTTGAGTTCTGTCCAGTCTATCATCAGATAGATAAGAAAAAAACTTCTTACATGCTGAAACGCCCCCCCACCTCGCCTGTATATGTCTCTCTGTAGTGAAACTTTACACACAGTGAACGCACAGTGAAGTGAGAGAACCCACAAGACAGACGGTGGTCCGCGTGCGTGCGCAGGGTTTCAGTGATTCGCGTTTAAAGATGAAGATTAAGAGTCAAAGGAAGTACAGCTCAGTGTGGCTGTTCAATATGCAGTCAGTTCTACACAACAGGTACTGTGTGTGTGTGTGTGTGTGTCTGTCCATTTGCACGTGTGATGATTTGAAGGAGGCGGTTCCGTCTCCAGGTATCCGTACTGGGCCATTATCAGCTTGATTGCCCGTTTATAAACGCTCGCTGTATTAAAGCCTCGGCAGGACTGCCGCTCTTATTGGCACTAAATATCAAAATGCAATAAGAGATCAAAGAGTATTCACTTCAAAATCTTTTAGAATCTCTGCATATTCAGTTGTTGAGATGTAAACAGAGTCTTTCAGAGTGGTTGGATGTGAAATGGTTTATGTAGAGACAAATAATATCAGGAGAGAAATATCAGGATGAGCTCACAATATATACAACACAAGTGCTCCAGTTTATTTACCATCCAAAATGGATTGGTCCGTGTATCATAACCATGGACATTTGGACACGTAAATGAAATGAAAACTGCTGTGCTGAAATAATGACAACAAAATCTGGAAAAGAAAACTGGATATCGTCAGGAGATGCCAAAAACATACTTTACTTTTAATGGAATTCAATAGAACCAAGCTATTTTGGAGCATTTCTATTGGTCCATTAGGCATAAAATGTTTACACAAAAAGTTAAAGACCATGTTCAAATGATGTAGAAAATTTAGAAATTGACAGCGACGATGTGTAATGATGATAGTAGTAGTAAATCAGGGGGCTATTGTGTCATACGATGTTCCGTTTTATTATTAAATTAATATAACGATAGCATTTTTGGCCAAAATACTTTTTTAAATCTGTCGTAAAACAGTGTCTCGGCCATCAGACGATGCATTTACCATTTTATAGAGTAATTAATTAATGTGGTAACTTTCTCTGCAGTATCTTTCAGAGGCATTCAACTCTTCAGACGCCTGGTTCCTATCACCACCACTGTGAACATTTCTGATTTGCTAGGTTTCTCTAGAACAGGGCATTTTATGTGAAACCTCTCTGAATAACTGTGTTTGCATCTTATCCATTTAATTCTGTGGCTGTTAGTAAATTACATGTTGTTCGGTGTCATTCAAAACCAAACTTCAGTACATATTAGCATAATCTGTGAGACAGCAAGCTATTAGTTATTGATTGTTATATATTATGTATTATTATTTTTACATTAAGTTGTGATTACAGTTGAAACCAGCTGACTGCTTCTCTCCACCGGTGTTGCTTCTGAGTTGCACATGAATCGTTGACTAATGGTCAAATGCTTCGGCATGTGGGTCGTGACATGGGATCAGGATGTCCTCTGACCTTCTCACCTTAGAGCTCAAGTCTTGCCACCGCAAGTCTGTAATTTTGGCTTTACTTTGCATATAAATAGAACAGGAACTAAATATACATTTAGATGTCTGGAATCACATGCCGTGTCAATATTGTTGTTGTTTGGACACATTTTTAATTTTAAATAATACAAACTATTTTAAAATTCAAAAGTTGTTTTAATTATTTAAAGAATTAAGAATTCTGTGAAGTTAATAAATGATAAATAATATCTGTTTGCATGAGTTTTGGTCAAGTTATCCGCTTCAATATTAAAATGAATTAAGTCTGGGTGTGAATTTTACTGTAACTTTCTTTATAACACTAATACTATACTAATACTATGCTCTGCAGACATATTTGAGAACACCTACTGATTTATTTAGAACCTGAGAAATTGCGCAGGACTATTATATAATTCATATAAGATTACTAACATACTTGTTTGCAAAAATGTTTTTATTTTACTTAAATAATTTATAAATAAATTAATAAATGCTGAAATAGGCTTTAGTACAATAGACTAATACAGATTTAAAGGTTTCTTTAAAGGCTGGACATATGGTTTTGGGACAAAACAGGGAGGACTTTAAGGTTTTACATAAGGTTCAAGTACTTCAGTGGTTCTTCACAGAAACATCGATTGAACAGGGAACCAAAAGAGATTCTGCTCATAGCCTCACTCTAAATAACCTTTTTCTTGCATCTTTAAGAGAATGAAACTTAGATTATGTTAATTTGTTTTATTTCTTTACTGTAGCAGTTGCCATTCTAGCTTATTGATTGGGGCTTAACCTCATAGACACCAGGTTTATTGTTATTATTGATATACATTCTGACTACCGTATGCTTAAGAGTTAATAAACAAATATCTGACTAACCATGGATTGCAAAAAACTTTATCCAACATTAATGGCGGATACTATTTGGCAGGAATGATCAGATTCATCTGGTTGGGTTTGAATATGAGAGCCTAAGAGTCTAACTCTACAGATGAGGGAGGGCTAACCTGTTTAACAGTAGATACTGAGAACTCCTAGAGACTAGAGTTTCGACTCAGTGGATGATGTGTCAACATGTCAGGTTGCTGAGTTAACATTGCGAACCGATGAATATTAAGCTGTTACTAACAAAAAAACAGTTAGCCTAGCGCAGTGCTTCCCAATCCTGCTCCTGTAGGACCTCCACCCCGGCAACTTTTTAGTGTGTGCTCTGCCCCCAACAACCCTAATTTAACGAATCTACTGGTTAACAATCGTCTCCTAAGTTGAAGTGGGTACGTTTTGGCAGAAACAAAATGCAGAGCTGGGGGTCCTCCAGGATCCTGGTTGGGATCCGCTGGCTGCAGTACTTCTGCTTTTTCCATTCACGTCCCTAACAAGTCCACACCAACTGTCTCTGGTTAGGGTTAGGGCACTTCAGACGACTACTCTTTTACTGAGCCAGCAACCGAGAGGCGCGCCATTTGCCATTCAGCTCTACTACCTCCAGCCTAAAGCAGAACATCACAAACAACACATGCCTAACTTGCACAGCAACCATAACAATGTATTTACAGGTTTGAAGCAGGCCTGGACAATAATTCGAAAACGGTATTTACCGCGATAAGATTTGTTTCCGTACGAAGTTAGTTTTGTTCGTACGAAATAAACACAGAGTGCGAACAGAAAGCTCCTTGCGTATCTGTATTTAACACTGAGTATAAATGAGCCTTTAAGCCGTTATTGTTCTGACTGAACTCCTGAACTTTCAGAACTGCTGCATTTACACTGCTCCGTTGCGTCAACCGTCATGAATGCGCTTCTCTTCAGCTGGCCGTATGTTAACAAAGGTGCTCCTCGCGTAGTCAAGTTATATCACATGCTTGCTTTTCCAGGGGTTACGGGGCAGAGTTGATTAACGTTTGTGGTTTTATACAAGCTTTATTTCTTGTAAGCATCTACACTTTAGTCTATAAATGTTTGACTGTGTTTCATAACAATACCTTGTGAGCAGCATATCAGCTCATGTTCAGACACTTTTTAGTGCGTATATTTTTACTGCTGCAATTACAGTAAAATTAAATTAATTAGTAATTATTCATTATTCTGTACATTTGTGTTTGTATTTTGAATAGTGTTATGTTTGTTTGTGTGTGTGTGTGTGTGTGTGTGTATATATATATATATATATATATATATATATATATATACATACATAAATACATATAATGTATGAATAATACTTTTGGAAACACAGAATGGCCCTTTAGTATTTTGAGATTGTCCAATCTCCGTCGCTCAAGTCATTAGCGGGAAGCTATAACTGTATGTGTCTGTTTGTTGTGAAATGTTCACAACTTTTTGCAAAGCTCAGCTTCAGGGCTGCATCAGTTGATCAGCATTGTCAATATAATCAATACTTAAACAAGAAGTAGGCAACAAACTAAGTTATCCATTAGCTGACGTAATGACATTTATTTTTTCTTCTCAAGCGCATCACGTGATTGAAAAGGTGTCGTAACTTGGTTTTTGCTGTCGGAATGAAGAGGGAGACCAGTTCAGAGTATAAGCTTTTATTCTTAGGACTGCAGTACCAACATTCTCTGAGCTCTCAAACGCTGGTCTCAGTCGTGTTCCCGACTGCATTGTCTTTTATAGGCCCGCCTTCCTGCTTCTTCTGGCCCATGTGGTACATCTGGTCAGTCATATTTCTCTGTGTGGACAGTGGTTCTCGAATAGAAGTTCTAAAGATAAGTCGCAGGGTTTGTGTAAAGCCCTATATGGCGGGGGTCCCAAAAGCCCTGACCTTCCTGCAAGCTCTGCAACATTCTTGGGCCTTCGGTCCCACATACGCTTTTACCAGATGCTGTAGTTTATTTAAAAAAATTACAACAAAAGGGAGATGCATATATAGGAGACTATAGAAATCTGGTCACCCCAGTCGGTGGTATTGAGTGTTTTTCAAGGAATTCTTTTAAAAACAAATCCCAGTAACCACTGGCTGAAATGCTCAACTGTAAAATACAGGTCTTTATTTTTGTATGTACTGAAACGTGACACTACATGCGGTGAAAAGCACATCCGGCGACTGTAGCGGTTCCTCGCAGGTCATATGCACGTAGAAGAAAGCAGTATTGATGAGGAAGCGGAGAGCTTCACTGTGTTGTGATTCACTCAGGACCGTAAGCGTGGGGTCATATGACTCCCAGATAATCATGTGATTTGGAGACTCAACTCTGGAAGAGGATGTGTGACAGAGTCACTCTCTCAGTGGCTTTGTTGGTTTGGAGAAAGTGTCTTAAGTAGAGTGTGGGAGTGTCGGGGGTTGTGGGGAGGGGCTCTTTTCTGTTTCCTTTTTCTAAAACATTTTCTTTTTTTGCTTTCTTGCTAGTTGTGTGGGTTGTATGTGAGTGTCGGCATGTGTGTGTGTGTGAGGGGCAGTGTGTAGTGGCAGTACCAGCCCAAACAAGCGTTACTCAAACACACACACACGCTTAGTGTGTGAGTATAAAGGGAGCTTGTGAGCCGAGTGTGTGTGTTGGGGGGGGGCATTGTTCTGCAGCTGGGCTAAAGAGAGGACAGCGTTCTGCACAACATACACAAGTTTCCATCCGCGCGCGTACATCTTACAAGCTTCCAATACAAAGGCTTCCATAAGAAATAGTAAATATCAACATGGGTACTATTCAAAGAAAAACAAGTATCCTCAGAATGCCAGCTTTACAGAAGAAGACAAAAACCGTCTTCACTATCAGTGGAAATCAGTGGAACAAGAATTTTTTTTCCATTTGGTCCATTCATTATAAATGTCATTTCACACAATGTAAATAGAATCTGCTGCTGTGTGTGTTCATATAGTTCATGCAGTATATATATATATATATATATATATGTGTTTGTGTGTGTGTGTGTGTGTGTGTGTGTGTGTGTGTGTGTGTATCACATGCATCTCCAATTTTGTCGATTTTAAGTTTTCTGCATCATTTGAACATGCCAATGGTCGTTTACATTGTGTGAACATTTCATGACTAATGAACTAAAGGAAGTGCTCCAGAATAGCTTGGAAAAAAAATTTGGTTCCATTGACTTGCATTGAAAGTAAAGTATATTTTTGGTCTCTCCTGTAAAGTTGCAATTTTGGATATACTTGTTTTCATTGGACAGCGATGATATATAAGCTACAGTTAGTTTAGGACACCCGCGTTTACTGTTCAAAGAAAAAACAAGTTGTTTTCTCAACAATTGCAATTTCATTGCAGTTGCTGTAGCAGTTAATCACTAAATCACTACTATGACATTTAGCATTTAGCCTTATTTAAAGGGGTTAAAGGCCTAGAAGGGATGTTTAAAGGGGTTTGCTTCCAACCAACTCTGGTGAATCCACTGTATGTGTGGAAGATATCTGCTCCCACCGCCACATACACGCGGGCTTCCTTGATTGGCTGTATTTGTAATGTCATGTTGCGCTACCTGACGATAATCAGGCACTTTCTTAGTTACTGTTGTTGTTGACAATGATAAATAATAAATTTGCCAGGGAACATCTGCATGCACTCGTTTTCCACTTGGGTAATTGGACACTGATGTACTTAAATGCGTTGTCGGTTTTCTTTTGCTTTCCTCTTCTTGTGGGACGTCCCACAGTTAAAGGATTGTATGCGGGTGTGTGTGTGTTTGTGTAGGCCATTACGCAGGGCGAGAGTGATATATATATATATATATATATATATATAGAGAGAGAGAGAGAGAGAGAGAGAGAGAAAGAGAGGGATAGAGAGAAAGAAAGGGATAGAGAGAGAGAGAGAGAGAGAGAGAGAGAGAGAGAGAGAGAAAGAGAGGGATAGAGAGAAAGAAAGGGATAGAGAGAGAGAGAGAAAGAGAGGGATAGAGAGAAAGAAAGGGATAGAGAGAGAGAAAGAGAGGGATAGAGAGAGAGAGAGAGAAAGAGAGGGATAGAGAGAGAGAGAGAGGGATAGAGAGAGAGAGAGAGGGATAGAGAGAGAGAGAGAGAGAGAGAGAGAGAGAAAGAGAGGGATAGAGAGAAAGAAAGGGATAGAGAGAGAGAGAGAGAGAGAGAGAGAAAGAGAGGGATAGAGAGAAAGAAAGGGATAGAGAGAGAGAAAGAGAGGGATAGAGAGAGAGAGAGAGAAAGAGAGGGATAGAGAGAGAGAGAGAGGGATAGAGAGAGAGAGAGAGGGATAGAGAGAGAGAGAGAGAGAGAGAGGGATAGAGAGAGAGAGAGAAAGAGAGGGATAGAGAGAGAGAGGGATAGAGAGAGAGAGAGAGAAAGAGAGGGATAGAGAGAGAGAGAGAGAGAGAGAGAGAGAGAGAAAGAGAGGGATAGAGAGAAAGAAAGGGATAGAGAGAGAGAGAGAGAGAGAGAGAAAGAGAGGGATAGAGAGAAAGAAAGGGATAGAGAGAGAGAAAGAGAGGGATAGAGAGAGAGAGAGAGAAAGAGAGGGATAGAGAGAGAGAGAGAGGGATAGAGAGAGAGAGAGAGGGATAGAGAGAGAGAGAGAGAGAGAGAGAGGGATAGAGAGAGAGAGAGAGAAAGAGAGGGATAGAGAGAGAGAGGGATAGAGAGAGAGAGAGAGAGAAAGAGAGGGATAGAGAGAGAGAGAGAGAGAGAGAGAGAGAGAGAGAGAAAGAGAGGGATAGAGAGAGAGAGAGAGAGAGAGAAAGAGAGGGATAGAGAGAGAGAGAGAGAGAGAGAGAGAAAGAGAGGGATAGAGAGAGAGAGAGAGAGAGAGAGAGAAAGAGAGGGATAGAGAGAGAGAGAGAGATAAAGAGAGGGAGGGAGAGGGAGAGAGGGAGAGGGTTTTCTGCTGCTGATGCAGCAGTATTTCACAGAAACATGTGGGTAAAGAGGGAGCGGTCTGGTCAGCCTCGCTCCAGCCTCTTGTTGGCAGCTCTAAGCCTCTCCGCCGCTCGGCTTGTGCGTCTGGGTGTCTGTGTGCGTGCACGGACGAGGCTGGAACCACAAAATGGGCTGTTGATGACGGGATAGGATGGAGAGCAGGTACTGTGTGTTGTATGTGTTAGAGAGAGAGAGAGAGAAGTAGGCTGTTGTGTTTCTAGCTGCAGTTTGCTGATGTGTGATACTTTAATAGGGTTGTGTTTAATAGGGTTTAATGGTGCTGTTTGTCTGTGCTTGCGTGCAACAGCACTGAGAAAAGTCTTCATCCTTCATTAATCTGTTTCCTAATCAAAGCAGCCTCTTATATTACCAGCTATTCTTCAGTGAGAACACTGTTGAGGAGATATGAGAATCCACTCGCGCGAGGAAGAACAAATCCAAATCAAGCTGTGGCTGAAACTGCTGATCAAAACAGTTCCTAACTTTTGCAAGACCACCAGAACTGCTTATCCTTCTCAGATAAGCAGTGCTTCAGGCTTTCATCTTTGGGAGAGAGAGAGAGAAAGTGGGGGGAGAATGCCAAGCTCCGCTCTTGCTTCAGACCTGAGAACATCCACAGGTGTTTCTGCCCATCCCTCCGCTGTGAGAAGAATAAGTAAGCTCGCTAAGTAAAAAACAAATCAAAGAACGAAGGTGCTGGCGGTCTCAGAGCATTGGGCTGACCACCACCGAGCGCAGAACCGAGCTCATTCGGATCATGTGAAGCAGCTGCAGATGAAAGGTGAAAAGACTGAAAGTAATGCTGTAATAGAGGTCAAGGGAGCCTCAACACTAGATGTGTAGACTGTGTAGTCTTCTGTGGAATAAATGCTTTCTGCTTTTTTCCGATGCTGTAAACGAATAAATGAAGAAGTTGTGTTAGGCTGCAGCTTGAACGGGGCTGTTGGGTTATGTATCGTAATGCAAAACTGGTTGACTCTTTCATTTGATGTCTCTCTCTCTCTCTCTCTCTCTCTCACTCTCTCACTCTCTCTCAGCTGGGCCTCTGCTGACTTTGATCTAGCTCAGATCAGATTGATTGTGTATCAGGATTGTGAAAGAAGAGGTCGGCAGGTTCTCTTTGACTCTAAAGCCATACGGAAGCTGGACCCATCTGAACCGGTAGGTAATTTAAGTGTGTGTGTGTGTGTGTGTGTGTGCGCGCGTGCTGTTTCAGGAGGAGTCACATGTTCTGTAATCCCTCTTGCTTGGATCTCATGACAGGTGTGACTGATCCGATAACTGGGTCAAAGAGTTTTGCACCCGTGTGTGTGTGTGTGTGTGTGTGTATGTGTGGGATTGGTCTAGATCATGTGGTCTTTAATTGTATTGGTTATAACTGAGAGTTTTGTAACGTATTGTGACAGACTGTATAAACTCAGTTCCTAAATGAAAAGGGTGTCCCACAGTAAAAGGCACTGGACTAAGCCATAAGCATGAAACAGAGCCCCCCAATTAAGTGGACAACAAAGCAAAAGACCTATAATTGAATTCAAATAATGAACGCTGTAAAACAAAACACACAGATTTCCAGGCGTATCTGCTGGGCTTCACACTATCACCCAGTCAGAATTAGGGGTGTATCGAATATCGAGTATCGTTTGTGTGTTGTGTTTAAACCTCTGACCACTGGATGGCAGTGTTGTAATCCATTTTCAGCTCCACTCCAACATTAACAAGCAGCACAAGGGCGCAGTTGTATTGTAAGCACTGACAAACCTGTTCATATAGTGGTGAGTTTTTATAGTAGGATTAGAAAAATCACAATAAATCACAATATATTGAATCATGACCTCTGTATCACGATACGTATTGTATCGCCAGGTTCTTGCCAATACACAACCAAGTCATTTGTAAAATGTATGTATGTATTTATTTATTTATTTATTTATTTTAAACATTGAAATAATTAAGAAAATTGAAACGCTTGTAAAAAAGCTAATTGAATGTAATTCATGACGGCTGGTCTACCAGGACTGAAACTGTGGCCCCACAGATGAACAGATGAACCTGCTGTGTTCTAAATGATATTGTGATAGAGGCTGATTTGATAGTTTATATAAAGGATGAGGATTTAACCGTTATGCTGTTCGGCTCGGCAGCATGAACGCCGAATATGTGAACATCCATCACCGCAAGCTGTAGCAGGCATGCTGTTGGGTCATGCCCACAGGTAGCAAGCATGAATCAGATGTAAGAGAGCGATTAAAAGCACATTCAGCACCTCGGAATGTAACAATTCTTATTTGATAAGCACAATTTGCGACGATTCAATTCAACTGAATCAGACTTTTTAGATCAAGTCATGGAATGATCGACCATCCAGGGTATATCTGCTGTATTTCTGCTCGAACAGCAGACAGTGTTTTGCATACACTTACTCAGGGTAGACCCCCGACCATGACTGCAGTGTTAGTTTGACCCCGCACTTGTCTGTTAATCTGTTTTTTCCCCCATAGAGTCCTATTCATTTTCAAACACCCAAACATTATGGTTTTATTAAATCTACAGCCACCAAACTGCATATACTCACTCAAGGCAGGTTCGTAAACACTCTGACCCGCACTCGTCTACTTGTTGTTTATTCATCCCTCGTTCCTCGCACTGCATAAGCTACACAGCCATCCTGTGTTTTATTTAATTTTCTAGTTATATATGTATTTGTATATTATATAAACACTGTGATATATAAGCTTTTCTTTTAACAATACTTTAACCTTTTGAGGACTGAAGACCTTTGAACCAGTTTTAAGTTGTTTTTTTAAAATATGCCATTATTAATAATTCTTCTATTAATAGCATGTGAAGCCTTCAGTGTTGTTGGTTGCAGTTCATAGTTCACCACGGGTTTAGAGTGGGAGTTTGGTCTGGACAAGTCTAGCATTCACACGCTCTAATTATGCAGCCGTGCTGTTGTAGTACATGCCTAATGTGTTTTGGTGGCATTGTAATTTTAAATAAACAGAGACGTCATCTAGAGCAGTGGCTCTCAAACTGGTCTTAAACTGACTCTTAGATGTTTTTGCTCCATCCCAGCTTGCAGTGCTTGGGTTCCCTGAAGACTGGTTTGAGAATCGCTGGTCCAGAAGGCAGTTTATGACTCTCTGAGTATCCTTCAGCATTAACAGATGTGCATGCAGTTACCCAGGCTGTCACATATACGGATAGAAACCTTTATGTACATTGACGTTAAGAACGATTTTCCTTTTTGCTAGAGATGGAAGCATCGATCGGCCATGTATTGGTATCGGACGATTTTTAATCAAAATATGCGATCGGCTGATCTCGAGAGCCGATCGATGGCGGTAAACAAATGAGCCTAATTTATGTATTTTCAGCTAGCGTTTCATCCAGGAAGAGGAGCTCTGCGTGAAACCCGCTCTGGCCAGCTCCCTGCAATTCCTATCTGAACCACTAGGTGGAAATACATACTGTTTAATTTTCGACAGACTGACTAAAGCAGCGGCTTTAAGCGTTCACTGCACGTGCGGAAAGAAAACATCTCCGTCTGGCAGTTTGTTACCGTATGTGACTCAGACTCATCCAGGGCAGTTTGTAACGTCTGTAAAATTAGTAAAATCAGCGTCTCTCGCGGGGGAACCAAGACAAAGACATTTAACACTATTAATCTGATACGACACTTCAGAGTACACCACACAGCTGAATACAGTGAGTATCAGCAAACAGCAGAGCTAGCACGCGCAGCTAGCAACCCAGAACACCGTGCAGACCAGATTTGACAGGTACGAACAGAACAGCAGCAGAAGCACCTAGAGAGCTAAAAGATACACAGCAAGAGTGATTGAGTTTATAGTTCTAGATAAGCAGCTCTTCGGCTGTAGAAGACATTAATTCTGCCACTTAATATTCCACCTGCATCCCCGCTCTGCTGTTCCTAGTAGAAATACTTTTCAGATGTCGCTCTTCCGGAGCTGTACCAAGCGGTTTACTCCCACATAGACCAACTTCTAATTTAGTTAAAAATATTATGCTGTTTCACTCGTTAAAAATGGTAATAAACCAGTTTCCACCTTGTTTCATGACTTGCTTGTGCTAATAATATGTAGCCCTGCTGTGTCTAATAGCCCTGCCCTCGATCGGGTATCGGCTATCGGCCGATCGCACTGAAAGGTGCTGATCGGTCCATCTCTACTTTTTGCACTACTGTTTGAAAGTGTAATCATTTAGTCATAATGAATTTCGGGGTATTTTATATACAAAGCTAACTTTTTTTATATTCCACAGTTGTTATATATTATATAACATGCAATACTGTTCATGGGGTTCCTGTATTTCAAGATATGTGTGAACAAGGCGTTTGCGATTATATATAGAGTCTACGATAATATCTGAATTGCCATGGAAACGATGCGCGAGCTGAGTACGCTACTGACTGGGGAAAAAAAACTATCAGAACACCTCGACTCTGCGCGTTCACTACTTCATGCTTTAGTACAGGCGGCTATTGAGCATTGAGAGTGCCCATACTGTGTGCTAGCATAGGCTTAAAGCTAGCATAGCTGCCTAAACAACACACCTAAAGCTGGAAATGAGTGAACACACTGCGCCAGGGGGAGAAACTCAGACACCGCCACTCGCGTGGAGCTGGTCTGGATCTGAAAAGACTGGAGTTGCTAAAAAGACGGCAGTTTGCAGACTTTGTAAGAAAGCAGACAGCTAACCTGTTCCATCATCTCCCAACAAACCACCACACAGAGTATGAGGAGTATGAAGAGCTTTGGGAGCCCACTGTCCAAGACAGACCTAAATCAGCTAAGGTGTCTGGCAAAACACACACTCAGCAAAATTCAGCGGAGACGCTGGGCTTGGCTTCAGCCCCCACCTTCACCCCAAAATATTGTGTATTATCACTATGGACAAAATTACAGGAAATATCCAAAAATCTTTTTTTGTTAATATCGCACAACCCTAGTGTGAACCACAGTTGTGAGCAGAAAGTCATTAAACGTTGTTTTGATGAAGCCGGTGTAGCGACGCTAGCTTGTTAAGTGGATGTTTATTTTAAGCCGTATGTCTTTATGGTGCTCTATGCTCGGTTCATGACTGTCACTGCAGCCGAGCGAGGCTAAATCAGTGACTCGAGATACAATGATCTATGGAAAGTACAGAGCTCCCCCTAGTGGTTCTACCTTCATCGACTGTCAACATTAAAAACATTAGTGAAAACAGATTCCTACATCTTTATCTATTTATTTATTTAATTTGTTCAAAATATAATTAGTCACTGTCCAATGAAAAACAGGTATCTCCAAAATGGCAACTTTACAGGAGAGGCCAAAAACTTCACTTTCAATGGAAATCAATGGAACCAGAATTTTTTTCATACCATATTGGAGCATTTCTATTGGTCTATTCGTTATAAAATTTCATCAGAATGTAAACAGGTGCTGCTGCATATAATTGATGTAGAGAAAAAGAAATCGACAAAAATAGAGATATCCGACGATATCCATGTACCTTACTCCAGTCCATTGACTATAGTGCGTCCTGAACATCCCATAATTATAAATATGTCGCTTGTGATTTAGTCTTAATGAATGAGGCTACTCAGCTACTATGGCAGCTGGACGTCCTTAAAAAAAAAAAAGACCTCTCAGCCTCTAACTGTTAGTTTAAGAAAATATATCAAATCCAAAATCCAAGTCTCGGTTGGTTACTTCTTCATACGGTCCTTGTATGTGTGATAGAAGGTTGAGGTAAAACAATGTCACCTCATGCGCACTTGAAGAGGATGTTTGATCTTCAAGGTCTCGTGTATAGCAGTTGTACTGTTGTGATCATCTCCACTGTGCAGAGCTGACAGAGCACCACACTGTTGTGTTTCTCCCACAACTCCCACAACTTTAGATGCATGTGAGTGATTGTAGCTGCAGCTTGCGCTCTAGATAAATCCATACTTTCAGTAGGCACGGCCATTTTTGCGACGCATCGACACTCGTTATGCTAACCAACGTAATTTCGTAATCGACTTTTAGTTATTTGGGGTTGACCAAAGATAAATATAGATATTGTAGAAGTTCAAGTAAGAAAATACTGAACTAAAAAACAACAACCAAAAACAGAATCGCTAAACCAACTCCCCATTCGAGCTGACGGAGAGTCGACTCACCGCTATGAGTGAACAGGCTGCCTAACACAGTGTCTGTGTCTTAATACTGTTCATGAGTGTTCAGTAGCCCCAACGATATATAGTAAGTAATGTTTTATAGTACATATGTCTATCCTCTGATAGAAAATAAATACAATTGAACAATATTTTGAAATATTCACTTCTCAGAAAAGGCAATAATGGTTTGATTTATATTGTGATGTATATTGATATCGACTGATGTGAAAAATGATCGTGATGAGATTTTTCCCCATATCGCCCAGCATGTTTAGACATTTAATTCAGTATTGAAAGACCCAGCCTTATACTCTGCTTATCTTCTAACGTTACCTTTGCCAGGTTATCAGCCTGACTTTTGAATTATAACCATATTAATTGATTCTCAGTGTTCTACATCGTTCTAGCAACATCTAAAACTAGGGGCCTCCTAATCCTGCTACTGATTTATTTGGAACCTGAGAAATATATATATATATATATATATATATATATATATATATATATATATATATATATATATATATATATATATATATGCTTGACTGATATGTTTCTTCATGGCGGCACGGTGGTGTAGTGGTTAGCACTGTCGCCTCACAGCAGACGATCTGGGTTCGATCCCTGTTCTCCTCATACTTGGGTTTCCTCAGGGGACTTTCTTGTTTCCTCGGAATCGCTCACTCTAAATTGGCTATAGGTGAGTGAATGTTGGCCATGCGATGGAGTGGAGAACTGTCCATGTACACCACCTTCGCCAATGATGCTGGGATTGGTTCCAGCCCCCCGTAACCCAACTAGCGGGATAAAGCTAAAGATAATGGATGGACGGATGGATGTTTCTTCATTGTTACAGCTTTCTAGTGTCCTGCTGTCATGTGGGGCAGGCGAGGAGACGGAGGAAATAGGCAGGACAGAAGGGGGCGGACGCAGATGCAAGATTTAACCAAAATACTTTTAATGAAAACCAAAACTAAACACTGAACATAAACAAACAAGAAATATAAACAAAACAGAAACACAGGGCAAACAGAAACAAAATCCACGAGTAACAGAAATCACAGAAACACGGGAACCATAGAAAACGAACCACAAGACAGGGAGCAAAACAGAGGCAATATATATACAGGATAACAAGAGAGAACAAGATACACCTGAGCACAATGAAAAAACAGGTGAGGGGCGGAGACATGGGAGCGCATTGGACAGATAAGGGAATGTAAACAAAGACTGACAGGCAGGAAAGCAGGGCAGGACATGACACCTGCTGACCATGTGTTGTACCGGATGAGCGTATTGGAGCCATTTTACATGTTCATCTGACTCCAAACAGGTTTACAGCGGTACCAAACTTTTTTTTGTGAAGTGGAATGCTTTGTACAGAGGACGTACGGACAGATGTTTGTTTGGACCAATGCACTAGTTGCTCGTTACATTCTGCACAGTAAGAAGCGATTGCTCTTCTTTTGGAGGAAGACTCTTTAAGAGATGTGAAATATACAGCTGTGTAAGGCCAAACCACTTGTTTGGTTGACGAGTGAAAATAAGTCCATATGTCTTTAGTTCTACAGAAAACACATGTCTGACCTATTATTGTTTTTGTCCAGTATGTGACAAATAAATATTTGTGTATTGTATATTTCTAAAACATGAAAAACACAGGAAATTGTCATATTGGTCATATTTTGAATTCCAACGTTCAAACTTTTGCCGAAGTCTGTATATTTTACTTGTGTGGCTTTAACATCACTGTTTATTTTACAGTTCTGAAATCTGTAACGGGTCTTGATGTTTCCAGCTGTTGGAGTTGAAGAGAGAAAGTCGTGTCTTTGTACGTTGCGGGTTTTTCTCTGAGACGCTCTATAAAAGTGTCACTTTACAGATATTACTGACTATCTCTCTGTGGATTGTGGGTCAGAACAGAGTGTGGTTAATGGTCAGTTGTTGTGGCCACATGAGGGTCTGTTTGTTCAGTTCTTAGGCTTTGCCGGGGGTGGGGGGGGGGAATGGGGTTGGTTGCAAGTGCTTGTGTGTGTGGTACGTTTGCTATCTGGTCGTGCCTTGCAGAGCTGTTATCTTGCACTGTGGATTTTTAATTGGTCACGTGCTACTCCACTTTGTTTTTTTATTACCGTAGAACTCCAAAGGCTTCATAATACTTTACCAGACGTTTGTTGAAGCACTTTCTGGCTAAAGATGTTAATCTCTGCTAATGCAGATTATTCTGTCTGAGTTTTCTTTGTACAAACCATCACATTTTGGGATTTGTGGGTTTTTACTTTAGTTTCTTAACAGCTAGTTAGGTCTCTCTCTATTACACAATGCTAGAATAGTCTTGCAAAAGAATCCAGCTTAGCTTTAAATTGCCTCCTTGGTTTACTATATTTGAGAGAATTCATCTAACTTTAAACACTCCATGGTCTAACTTTAAACACTCCATGGTCTAACTTTAAACACTCCATGGTCTAACTTTAAACACTCCATGGTCTAACTTTAAACACTCCATGGTTTACCAACCGCTAATCTTTTATATTTTTTCTTTATGTCTAATTCAGTGAGTTGGAATTGTTGCTACAGTGTGATGTCGGTGGATGACCTTTATACACAGATAATAGTTACTTACACACAGTATCGGTATCGGCAATAGAGAGCGCCGATACCATGAAGCTTATTGACTAAATGACTGCACGTGTTTCTGCATTGTGGCAATTTTTATTTTTTCATAGCTCTGTGCAGTTACTCAACCAGTAAATGGTGTTCTTTCAATGTTATTATATCTTATCCAGGATAAGACAAAAAATACAACACATAAAAAGTGGAACACTAAATATCAGGATTTATAGCTATATATCGAGCATTTAAGTCAGAGTTAGTATCGGTACTCAGTATCGGCAGATACCTGAAAAGCTGGTATCGGTAAGGAAAAAATGGTAACGGTGCATCCCTAATAGATAACTTACAAACCGTTTCCAATGGAAAACCACAGTCCCTCAATCACCTCCTACTGTATCTGTTGCATCTGAAGTAGGACACATTGATTTCAAAGTGGTGGATATTTAGGAAAGGCCAGTCTTTTAGGGTTAGCCTCAGCCTAGCAACAGACTGCCACATTTTGTCTTGTACCACTATAGAAGCCCCCTGGTTTAGTCAGCTGTCTCAGACAGCAGGGGTCTGCTTGAGGCCATTTGCACCAAACAGGCTTTGGACCAGCTGGTACTAATGGCTGTATAACTGAAAATATTTTCAGTTTTCAGCAGTGTGAGACGGTCTGGTGTCACCTTGATGTTGTGCCACGAATGTTGTATTTATAGGATAAAGCGCACTAATGCCACCACACTCATATCATTTAATGTGGCCCAAGTGTCTGATTCCTTAATTACGAGCAATTCTAATTTAGTTATTACTAAAGCTGCACTGTGCAAGGTTTGGGGAATTGGAGACCCCTCTGGTGGGAATGTGTAATGCACAAAATGTGCAGCCAAGACGAGCGTCATCAGGCTAAGGCACTTCTTTAGTGAATGATTCCGCTGAAGTGTGCTGAGTGTGTGTTCTGCCAGACACCGTAAATGGTTTAGGTCTGGCTTAGACAGTGCGCTCCCGAAGCTCTTCATACTCCTCATACTCTGTTCCTACTCCTCATACTCTGTTCCTACTCCTCATACTCTGTTCATACTCCTCATACTCTGTTCATACTTCTCATACTCTGTTCATACTCCTCACACTCTGTTCATACTCCTCATACTCTGTTCATACTTCTCATACTCTGTTCATACTTCTCATACTCTGTTCATACTTCTCATACTCTGTTCATACTCCTCACACTCTGTTCATACTCCTCACACTCTTCATACTCCTCATACTCTGTTCATACTCCTCACACTCTTCATACTCCTCACACTCTTCATACTCCTCATACTCACTTCATACTCCTCATACTCTGTTCATACTCCTCATACTCTGTTCATACTCCTCATACTCTGTTCATACTCTGTTCATACTCCTCACACTCTGTTCATACTCCTCATACTCTGTTCATACTCCTCATACTCTGTTCATACTCCTCATACTCTGTTCATACTCCTCACACTCTTCATACTCCTCACACTCTGTTCATACTCCTCACACTCTTCATACTCCTCACACTCTTCATACTCCTCACACTCTGTTCATACTCCTCACACTCTTCATACTCCTCACACTCTGTTCATACTTCTCATACTCTGTTCATACTCCTCATACTCTGTTCATACTCCTCATACTCTGTATGGTGGTTTGTTGGGAGATGATGGAACAGTTTAGCTGTGGAGTGATCTTTAACGGCTGCTTTCTTACAAAGTCTGTAAACTGCCATCTTCTGAGCAACGTCAGTCTCTTTAGATCCAGACCAGCTTCACGCGAGTGAAGATGATCCTCACCTAGGTGTTAAATCTAAGGCGGTAGACTATAGACGAGGCTGGTGATGTGAGTTTTTCGTCTGGCGCAGTGTGTTCACTCAGATGATGATGTCATGCATTACTGGGTGACTTACAGCTGCGAACACGCATTATATGTTAGCTTTGTAAAGAACAAATAGCAAAATAATAAACAGACACTCTAAAGTATTTCCATCATTCCAGCCTCATGAGCTGATTGGTTGTTTTACTTGTAGAGTGCAGAGGAGACGAAAGCCACGCCTCCCCGAAGCGGCGCCTGCCAGATCGGCAGCAAGGCCAGTCAGAAGGAGACTCCCCCTACGTATCAGGCAAGTTTATAACCCAGAGCGATTCCTCGTTACTGTGTACCTGTGCTGAACAGGAGAGTAACTGCATGTATGTGTGTGTTCAGTACACTAGACCAGCTTCAGATGTGAATATGCTCGGAGAGATGATGTTCGGCTCTGTTGCCATGAGTTACAAGGGCTCAACGTTGAAGATACACCATATCCGGTAAGTGTATGTGCGTCCGTACGCACGTACGTCCGTAAGGGTTCAGATCTCATGATGCTCTCCCTAAATCCCTGGCCCCCGTCAGACTTTGAGATCCCGTTTGAGCAGCCAGCGCGTCCAGAAAATCGGATTGGAATAGTATTTCAATGATGATGATTTATTCAGAAATCTGATAGAAGGTCCTTCTAACACTGTTTATTACTAATACTGTTTATTGGTGACAGCATAACTATGTAAACTGGCATTGTGCTGGTAAGCCTTGCAGGTAAACTGAAGCAGTAAACATGTCACCTCCTGCTCTTACTGCTTAAACCAGGAGTCACTAATAGGCAGACCGCAGTCCGGGTCGGGACCCAGACGTTGTCCAATACGGACCCAAACTGATAATCTATTAAGAATTATTTAATTCAGACTGTGTTTATTTTAAGTGGCGGAGCTTTTCTTGTCTTTACGGTATACAGGCTTTGCAGATTGTACACAGTCATTGGAATGATGTGATCATCACTGAGTTTTTTACTACAGTATATAATCAAAACTACTTTATATTGCATCATTAAAGCACACTCAAACGTGTGTGTATGGGGATGGTTATCTTGATCTCTAAAACTGATCACATACCAGTACATTTGGGGCCTTTTGGGCCGATTTTAAGCCAATGTATTGGTTTTATGACAAATGCACACCATAATATATGTTGTTGTATATAGTTGAGTAGAGTGACATTTTTAGACCTGAGGATATTTTGATATTGTAGTTGCACGGATTGGGTACATTTTCTCATTAAGGCTGTTTTCGTTGGGCAGATCGCCGCCTCAGCTGATGGTCAGTAAAGTTTTCTCCACGCGATACGGCAGCAGCAACACAGGAAGCACCAACACGTAAGTATCTCTCATGGCTCTTGTGTCGTTTCACAGAACTTTTGCTTGCAAGTTTCACTTTCGAGTGTTTTCAGATCCACGGTTTGAGCGCTTCGTGAGAGCGTCGGGTACATAGAGATCTGTGAACCTGTTAAGCAGCCAATCCGGTCTTTCTCAGGTTTGGATACAATACACTTGCAGTGCAAACCTCCGGGATCCTGTAAGTGTCAGAATTAACTTACTATTGAAAAGCCGTTTAGTCTAAGATGCTTAAGCTTGGTCTGGTTAACTGAACCTGTGTGTCCAGAAGTTTGTAGACACCTGCTTATTAACATTCCGTCTAAAATCAAGAAGTGTTAACAGTGAGCTTATTCCTTATTACTTATTGCTTTGTGGTGGTAAAGGCCTTTAGTCATCTGGGAAGTCTTTACACTAGACTGCTGTGAGGATTAGTGAGGTCAGGTACTCATGTTGGATCATTAGTTAAGATCTCTCTGTTCCACTGCTCCATAGCCCAGTGCTGGATGGGGCTTTATACCTCTTTGTACTCTTTACACACTTCTCCATTGGGCTTTATAATCTTATTCCCATATGTACCTGCTCCGGAGCATCATATACAATTGGTTGTGGTTTTTGGTGCTCTTTTAATAATTCCTTTATTAAAGCAGAGCATAGTACAGTAATCTAGCCCACCTTTCATTTATGTAATTTCTCATTCCAAGACCTGCTAGACCATCAAAACTGTCACCATCAGCTTTCTTCATTGAAAGAGAGAATAAAGTTGAGCTCCACTAGCTTTAGATCTGAACACATCCACAGATGTTTCTGTTCATGTGAAAAGTGTTTTTGGCACTTTGGGTCTGAAAGGATGTGTAGATGTTAAAAAGGAAAAGGAAATGGACAAAGAAGTTGCTGGTGGTCTGAGAACAATCTACCTACCACCCCAGAGTCCAGACCTCAACATCACTGTTTGGGAGTATTTGGATCGTAAGAAGCAGAAAGTTCAACCAGCTTCTAACCAGACTGAGAAAAACTAAAAGTGGGTCTCCTGAAAAGGATGGAAGCCATCATGCTATGATGAAGGCCAAGAGTGGAGACATTACATAGTTTTTGACAGTTTCTGTTAAATAGTTTCTGTATTTTTGCCTGATTCTGAGAAATTAACAGGTTTAATGGCTGTTTTGTTCGGAAATGAGATAAATGCAAGATAACTTTTGCAAAGAACTGTATAGCTAACAAGATCACAGCATATCGTTGCTGTCCAAAGATAAACATTTATCTCCATTTTGGTTGATTTTCATGGTGAATACAACTAATACAAAGCTCCCAAATAACATCTGGTTCAGTTGCTTTTTTGGAGAAACTTTGTTTGTCTTAGCACAGCGACAATATGTGGAACTTGCATCCCAGGTGGTTCCTCATGAAAAGCTTCAGAGAATGCCGAGGACTAGTAGGCATGTCCAAACCTTGGTTAGCACAGTTTGTTGTCTCAGTATCAGAAACGGTATCAAACTAAAACATTTTCAGCTGTCCATCCTGAAGTGACTGGACATGTATTGGCAGATTTGTTTGTGATTAACGGTGAATTGTTTCTCTGTTTAGTCTTCAGGACAGCTTTGAGTCAATCAGCCAGACTTGCCCAAGTCACACCAGTAGCATAGGTAAGACGCACGTTCACGTACAATCAGTCATATTATAGTTGCACACATTTCTAACACATACAGATTTTGCATTTCCTGTTATTTATAAAATGGAGCGTCAGCAAAAATAGATGGAGACAAACTGACGTGTGTTGAGGATGTCTCGCTTACCAGGTACTATATGCCTCTGTCAAAAACTGTGGTGTCATAAACTTCCCAAACATTCTTCAATTCAGGTATTAAATCATGCAAGGCTGAGACTAAGCGGGTCCACTTTTGCCACTTCTGAGTCACCTGTATTAATAGTACATAGAAGCGTGAGGTGCTTAGCACTGTGGCTGGACAAAAGTGGAAGTACAAGACCTTAGTCAAGTTCAGAGTCAATACAGGCATATCTCTAGTTGATACTTGAGTATTAACTAAGTCAGTAAGTGTGTTTGGGCCAATTAGATTCCATTTCAATACCAATCACCAAGAATGATAGTAAATGTAATATAGTCTATTTCATGGTACCAGTTTGTGGCAGTGTGTACTACAGTATATAGAGTATATCATCACTGACCAAAGAAAAATATCTATCTCCATTTGTACCTATTTTATTTTTCTACATTACTTAAACACGACAGCCGCCATTTACATTGCGTAAAGGTTTCTTAATGAATGGACCAATAGAAATGCTCCAAAAGCACTTGGAAAAAAACTTCTGGTTCCACTGACTTGCAGTGCTTGCATTGCAGTAAAGACAGTTTTTATTATGTGGAGATAATTGTTTTTCATTGGGCAGTGATGATATAGTATAGAGGTCAATAGGTGTAATAGGCGGACCGCGGTCCGGGTCAGGACCCAAATGTTGTCCAATGACAGACCCAAAGCGATAAACTACTGAGAGCGATTTAATTCTGACAGTGTTTATTTCAAGCGGCGGAACTCTTCTTCTCTTTCCGGTATACGGGCTTTGCGACGCAATAAACTCACAGACCAATTGAGTGCATTGTAAGATCACCAAACACACTCACAATCAGATTCAGGAGGTGGCGTGCACACAGGCAAGGTACGAAGCGAGAGTAAAGCGTGTCAGATAGAAAAAATATTGTGCTCTAAAAAAAGAAAAGACATTCCATTTCAACCAGGAATAGACCAACACATATATGTTTATTCTTCCCAGCGGCAGCTTCAAACAAGCATGTCAAGATGTGAAATTGAGATAACAAAAAGACGCACGTTTTATTGACTTTTTCTATAAATAAACGCTTTTAGATGCACTTTTTTTAAAGCACTCTGTTTTTTTTAATGTAGCCCTTGTTTTTACTTGAAGTGAGGAAATAAATATTGTTGCAATACACTGATATACTCTTTCAGTTGCTGATGACATAAAATGCTAATACTAGGCTACTTCACTATACAGGATATGACACTGACTCATAACAAAGTTAGAAATTAAGACAGTCTGGACCTTGGCCTGAGGGAATCTCCTTTAACTGGACCCTACTGAGTTCTAATAAATACTAGGGCTGTGTATTGGCAAGAACCTGGCGATACGATCATATCGTGATACAGTGGTCACGATTCAATATATCGTGATATATTGCGATACTGCAAGCAAAGTGATATACTGTGATTTTTCAAATTCTACTATTAAAACACACCACTGTATGAACAGGTTTGTCAATGCTTACAATAGCATTGCGCCCTTGTTCTGCTTGTTAATGTTGGAGTGGAACTGAAAATGAATTACAACACTGCCATCTAGCGGTCAGAGGTTTAAACACAACACACAATGATTCACTGTCTGCCAGGAATCTGTGTATCGATACTGTGTTTTTGAAAATCGATACAGTATCACTAAACAAAATATCCCGATATTCGATATTTTCACCCCTAATAAATACCTCTATCTAGTATATCTGGTGTGGTTATACACGTCTAGTTACACCCTACGATTTGACACTAGAATGAAAAGAGACGGTTTCCTTTTTTTTTTTTTTTTTTGTTGAACTCTGCTGATTGGCTGGTTTACAGCTCCAGAGTTAAAACTGCACAGCAAACAAACATGAATGAAGCTTCTATTAACCAGCTATTCAACCTGCAGTGGTGCTGCAGTTTCATTCTTAATTTCTTAATGTGTTTTATAATGCATTTTATTTTTATTTTTATTTTTATTTTTATTTTATTATATTTGAAAGTGATTATTTTGGTGAAGTTTCCTATGCCCCACCCACTGCCCAGCGGTGAGTTTCTTATGTTGCTAGGTGGTCAGGATAAGCTGGGGGATGACTTGGAAGTTTAACTTTCTCCCTTTTCAGCTTCATGACTGAATAACAAGGAGAATGTAGGGATTTGAAGACACTTTGACAATCAATCTTAATGGTGTTCCTATTTCAGGACATTGGAGTTTATCTAACATCCCTCTTGGGCTGGGTTACGCCCTAGGCCCCGCCCCTCAGCTTCTTATTCGAAGTGCGCCTTTCCATGCAGGTGTGTGTCCTGTGCGGATGCAGTGTGAGAAAACAAGTGTTACACAGCATGTAGATGCAAACACACATGCAGCCTTGCAGCAGTTTCTGCAACACTAACAGGTTTTCCCTTACAGACACAAACTCACCTGTTAACCTACATTGCTGATGGTTTGTGAGTCTATCGTCGCTCTCCAAAGAACAACAAGTATCTCCAAGTCTTAACTTTTAATGCAAGTCAATGGAACCAGAATCCTGGGTTGTTTTTGAGCTTTTCCATTGGTCTTTCCCACAATGTAAACGGCAGTAAAAATCAACAAAAATGGAGATGCATGTTTTTCATTGGAGAGCGACAGTATGAGTGCCGAGTGTCACTTAACTTACATGCTGTTTTTCAGAGCATGCTCTCTGGCAGTCATACAATGCACTTGCATGGTTGTGTTTGTGTGTTTTCGTTAGACCTCTCATGATTAGTTGCTTGGTGAGCTGATCACAGTGATTTAAGTTGAGCTCACAGTTGTTTTCATAGTTGTTAGATCTCACAGTCATATGTTCACATCAGCAGCAGACATCGCTTGTGCACGGATGCACTTTTGTTGGGTCATGGTTCACATTTCTGACTTGGTGAGGTACTGCCATTAAAAGGCAGTGGGGAGTACAGGTTGGCCTCAAACCAGAGCCAGTAAGTGTCATCAGCTGAGAAGAAAGATTTCATGCTTGTACAGGTTTGTGGGAAAGTGTCCTTTGCTGTCTTACTGGACAAACTTTATCCAAGTAAGCTGACCGGTCAAGCTGTTAAGGTGCAGAACTTACATCCATGAGATTAAAACAGTGGTGAAAAGGTGGATGAGAAGGAAAAATAACTACACTGGCTTAAATAGTAAAGGTATAGGATAAAAAGTAAAACATAATATTAGGCGTTTCGTGACACCCACATTTGGCAAGAGAATTTATTCACTTTATACTCTACAATGCAGCGTCAGCCTTAATAGTGCCTCACTACTGCCGACCTTAGACACACATAAACAACTAGAGATCTACCTATATATCAGTACATTTTTAAAAATATGTCTGTCTTCGGTAGCGCCGATTTAAAGTCTGGCACGTTTGCGGCAGCCCCGTGTTATTGGTGTGGTGGAACGTGCTGCTACCACATGTGAAGGACCCAAAGACGAAACTTTTGGAACTGTTCGGCCAAACAAGTGAAGATATAATCATTTATAGCGAACGGTGACGTTTTTAATGAAGCGGTTACGTGTTTCTAGTTCCGGCTGTAGAAGTGAACCAGAGCAGATGTTTTACTCCTTAGCTCCGGGGCTAAAGCTAACAGTTCCAGTGTAACACACATATTAGCGCCGGGGCTAAAGCTAACTGCTCTAGTGTAGTACACACATTAGTTCCGGGGCTAAAGCTAACTGCTCTAGTGTAATACACACATTAGCGCGGGGCTAAAGCTAACTGCTCTAGTGTAATACACACATTAGCGCAGGGGCTAAAGCTAACTGTTCTAGGGTAATACACACATTGGCGCCGGGGCTAAAGCTAACTGCTCTAGTGCAATACACACATTAGCTCCAGGGCTAAAGCTAACTGCACTAGTGTAATACACACATTAGCTCCGGGGCTAAAGCTTACTGCTCTAGTGTAATACACACATTAGCTCCGGGGCTAAAGCTTGTTAAGTCAGTGTTCAATGAATGATGTTAAGTTTTGAAATGTTGTGCATCCACTTATTATTAGTGTGACATTTTAGCAAATAAAGAGGAAAACTTGTAGATATCGGCCCTAAAAATCGGCAGCACTATCGGCTGACCCTGACCTCTAAACAACGGATATAGAAAAAGCCATATCTCTGTAAACAACACACGCACACGTCTTTTGGCTCTTTCCCCTTCTACAGGGCTCGCCACCGCGAGACCACTCGCATGCTAGATTTGGCTGAAATGTTTTACGTCATATGCCCTTCCTGACAAGCCTTGCCACGCCCCTGGGCTTGGGACAACACACACTCGCACACACCTAGGGGCAATTTATTGTGAGCGATCCACATAACATGCATGTGTTTGGACTGTGGGAGGAAACCGGAATACCCAGAGGCCCGGACCGGGAATCCAACCCAGATCTGCCAGACACATAAACAACACACAATATTAACAGAAGCTTCATGATGTTCCACATAGAAAGTAGGTCTGTGTATTGTAGAGAACCTGGCGATACAATACGTATCGCGATACAGTGGTCACGATTCAATATATCGCGATATTTTGTGATACTGCAAGTAAAGTGATATACTGTGATTTTTTAAATCCTACTATTAAAACACACTAATATATAAACAGGTTTGCCAGTGTTTACAATAGCATTGCGCCCTTGTGCTGCTTGTTAATGTTGAAGTGGAGCTGAAAATAGATTACAACACTACCATCTAGTGGTCTGAAGATGAAACAAAACACACAATGATTCACTGTCTGCCAGGAATCTGCATATCGATACTGTGTTTTTGGGAATCGATACAATATCACGAAACAAAATATCCCGATATTCGATATTTTCGATATTTTCTTACACCCCTAATATGAAGGACTATCATAAGCTCCTACAATGCCTTTTGGTCACAGCTGCTCGAAGGAGCGTTTATTAAGTACCAATTGGTTGTTGAGGAGAGGAAAAATGCAAGAAAGTGAGGTCAGGACGAGGCTGAAGTTTGAGTTTTCTTGTTCCACCTTAAATGGTGCAGCAGTTACTTTTATTTAAGGTGGAACGGGAAAGCTGGTGAATAAGAAATCTGTCGTATGGTGAGGAGAAGTGGAATATTGTATTGTGAAGAGCAGATCTGTGGGTGTGCACTGGTTAAAACAAGCAACAGCACTTGAATCAAAAATAACTACACAAAAAACAGGCAAAAGTACCCGGGTCTTGTTTCGTCATGATCCACTTATTTGTTTTGTTTGTTTGTGGCGACATTGATCGACAGGACGATAAAAGAAAGCCAAGTGACAGTCATCATGGTGCACTTTGGTACCGAGGTCAAGCCAACCTCCAAAACAAACATTGTATGCCTCAGTGCTTTTGTATGCTTTCATGTGTTTCCTTGAGCAGAAGTGTGTCTGGAGGTGAAGGCAGCTGTTATATCTACTGCATCAGTAGCAGCTTTCAGTTGAAAATCACTTCCCTTCATAACATTAGGATCTAATCCAACCTATATTGTGATTTTCTGTATATACCTCATCTGAACTCAGGACAGTACAGGCTCGTCTCCTTCTCATATATTCTGGCCCTCCATCAGGATTTAGAATCAGAATCAACTAATTGTAAACTAGCTATTAGACTTACATTATTATTATTATTATTGTTATTATTATTATTATTATTATTATTATTATTATTATTATTATTATTAATAGTATATAAATTAGAATCATTTAACTAGTCAGCAGTAATTCTGTGATCATGACAGGCCTAGGTGGTGTTTGTGCATGTGTGATTGTCAGCTTGTTTGATTAGTATCTCTTTTTGTAGCTCACAGTAATCCTGTGGACATGCCAGGCAGAGGACACAGTGAGGACGGGGACAGTGGAATTGCACGCTCAGGTACACACACACACTTACACAAGCTTTAGTGTTTATCCATCCTTGTCAAATATCACTGCTGTCCCAAGAAAAACAAGTATCTCCAAAATAGCAGCTTTCCAGGAGAGGACAGAACTGTCTTTACTTTGAATATAAGTCAGTGGAATCAGAAAGTTGTTCAAGTGATTTTGGAGCATTTCTATTGGTCCAATTATTATTACATTTTTACACAGTGTAAATGGCAGCTGTCGTGTTTAAGTGATGTCGAAAAAAATAGCCGCCATATTTTTTCTATTCAATCTCTGCAGCAAAAATTAAATAATAATAAAAAAAAATAATAATATTCTTCCGCGGATGGAAGTACACTTTGATTAACTTAAAAAATATATAAAGAAAAGTAAAACCACTTTTGACCAACATCACAGCTTCTCAGGGTCTGTTTTGCTTCCTGGCTGATTATATAATCAGCAAAGCCCAGAAGCAAAAAAAAAAAAAAAAAAAAAATATATATATATATATATATATATATATATATATATATATATATATATATAATCAGTTTTTCTTTTTGTGTTGTTGTTGTTGCCCTTCAATAGTTTTGTAGGTATCAGGTTATTTTCAACCAAGTGCTTAGGTTTTTAGATGAATCAAATATAACGTTAAAAACATGGAAATTTGCAGAAAAAATTGTAGTGGTTTACAGCAGAGGCTTTCAGGAGTTTTATTCATGGGGAACATATGTAGTTTGGTCAAACTCTTGCTTACACCGTAGGTACACCTCACTGTATCTAGACTCTTCACCCATTTGATTAGCTTAACTTTACACATAATGTGTGGTACTAAAACATAGTGTGTGTGTATGTTTTAGTGTGTGTTTTTGTGTGTGTGTTTGTGTGTGTTTGGTTGTGTGTGTGTATTTTAGTGTGTGTGTGTTTTGTGTGTGTGTCTGTGTGTGTGTGTGTGTTTTAGTGTGTGTGTGTTTTTGTGTGTGTGTGTGTGTGGTGTGTGTGTGTGTGTGTGTTTTAGTATGTGTGTGTGTGTGTGTGGGGGTGTGTGTGTGGGTGTGTGTGTGTTTTAGTGTGTGTGTTTGCAGGCAGCCGGACAGATGTACAAACAATGTTTATTGCTATTTTGTGTTTTTGCATTTTTTTACTTTTGAGTTTTTATAATTGTGCTGTTGTTCCACAATTACACACAGACGTTTTGACTCATCTTGCCTGTAGAATCTGAAAAAATCGAATTTTCACCCATCTTCATCCATTTTATCAGCTTAGCTTACCACACAGGAGTGCTTTGTGGAGTGAGTGGATCAGACACAGCAGTGCTGCTTAAGCTTTTAAACAACTTAGCGTTACTGCCGGACTATAAACAGTCCACATACCACTGTCCTGTGGTCAATGTCCTTCGACCACTGATGAAGGACTAGAGAAACATAAAGTCAAGTCAAGTCAAGTCAAGTTTATTTGTATAGCGCTTTTTACAATGATGTTGTCACAAAGCAGCTTTATAGGAATTTTAAAAACATGAAAAACATGAAATCACAGCTGTTTATCCCCCTGTGAGCAAGCCAGAGGCAACAGTGGCAAGGAAAAACTCCCTCAACTGGAGGAAGAAACCTTGGGAGGAACCAGACTCACAAGGGGAGACCCATCCTCCTCAGGTCGAACAGTATTTACAGTTATAAACTAAAGCTGAGTCTGATGGTAGAAGCTTTAGAAGCTGTACAGGTGCTACATCAGGTGGATGATACAGTGATGCAGTCAAGGATGGAGCAAATGGCAGAAATGGAGAGGAGAACTGGTTGGTGCCAAGTGACGGGGGCCCTGGTGGTCAGTCCTTTACAGTATTCGGCGGGACAGGTGGGCGGTTTTTTCCTCTGAAAGAGAAAAGAAAGAGTTAGTTCTGGTTGGGTTAATACAGAGACAGAGTTAGTTCTGGTTTGTGTTAGTACAGAGACAGAGGCCGGCGCTTGTTAAGCGTTACTACCGTACTTTAGGCCATTCTACCTTTAGAGAGTTCCACGTCCTAAGTCAATAAACAGAAGAAGAAGAACTAACGGGTGAAACGAGGAGTGCGCCACTAGACTGAGCAGGGACACCCTCAAGACCTAACTTGGCCTTTGTTATTCACCCATCCGATCTCCCTCACGCTAACACGGTTAGGAGAACGAAGGGGTGTGGAATAAGTCAATTAATCAATTTAGAGATACTCGCAGCAACTAAGTAGGTCAAGAAACAGGAGAAGAAGAACTGTGCAATAACAGATGAGCTGATGTTTCTGACTTTACATCTACACAGTGGACCAACAAGGTCTAATAGAGTGGACACTGGTTAAAACTCCAACAGGACTGCTGTGTCTGATCTACTCACATCAGCACAACACACACTAACACACACACTCCATGTCACTTGGGGTTCCTGACCAAGAACAGGGTAACAAAGTATACAGAGAATCAGATGAACTATAGTCTGAAGTGCTCCTATGTGGTCAGTTGAGCTGATGCAGGTATTTCAGGTTCCCCGTGTTCTACTGTTTCCCAGCAGCTTTGTTTGTGTTGTGCTGCAGGTGGAACTTTAACTCCCTCAGGCTTATCAGTTGTGACTTTTTACCCCACAGCATCACTCAGCAGCCTTCTGGCCACGCCCCTCCCCTCACCTGGATCCTCTTCCAGCAGCGGCTGTGCCAGCAGTTATCAAAGGCGATGGCTCCGCAGCCAAGCAACCAGCCTACAGCACGGCCCCATCCCTCGCTGGTGGGTGTGTGTGTGTGTATGTTTTAGTGTGTGTGTGTGTGTGTGTGTGTGTGTGTGTGTGTGTGTGTGTTTTAGTGTGTGTGTGTCTGTGTCTCTGTGTGTGTGTCTCTGTGTGTGTGTGTTTTAGTGTGTGTGTGTGTGTGTGTGTGTGTTTTAGTGTGTGTGTGTCTGTGTGTTTAGTGTGTGTATGTTTGTGTGTATGTGTGTTTTTGTCTGTATGTATGTTTTAGTGTGTGTGTATGTGTGTGTGTATGTTTAGTGTATTTGTATGTTTTTGTGTGTGTGTATGTTTAGTGTGTTTGTATGTTGGTGTGTGTGTGCGTGCATGTGTGTAAAAGAGCAGGTGTTTGTTTGCTTGTGCTACAGCAGTAGATCCTAGTGTTTTCACAAATGAGACGAATACAAGAACTAGATCTGATGTGAGTGACTGTAGACTCTAAGCCCTTTGCTGATGATGGTGTTGAGGTTGTGCTTGTTCTGTGTTGAGGTTGTTCTGTGTTGAGGTTGTTCTGTGTTGAGGTTGTACTTGTTCTGTGTTGAGGTTGTGCTTGTTCTGTGTTGACGGTTGTGCTTGTTCTGTGTTGACGGTTGTGCTTGCTCTGTGTTGAGATTGTGCTTGTTCTGTGTTGAGGTTGTGCTTGTTCTGTGTCGAGGTTGTGCTTGTTCTGTGTTGAGGTTGTGCTTGTTCTGTGTTGAGGTTGTGCCTGTTCTGTGTTGAGGTTGTGCTTGTTCTGTGTTGAGGTTGTGCTTGTTCTGTGTTGACGGTTGTGCCTGTGCGTATTGGCAGGAGCACGGAGGAGATGTTCAGTCTGTCCGATGAAAGCTGCAGCTCGAACCCAGCAATGGCTCGGAGGAAGAAGATCGCCGTCAGCATCATCATCAGCCTGCCTGAGAAGGAGGAGGAGAGCCACAGCTTCCAGGAGTTCTTCTTCTCTCACTTCCCTCTGTTTGAGTCCCACATGAACAAGCTCAAGACCGCCATCGAGAGGGTGAGTGCGCGAGCGCCGAGGTCAAAGAAGGCCACATTGTTGACTTTCCAGCGTGTGGTTGCTGCGGGACACTGAACCCTTTTGTGTCCCTAAGAATCTGTATGCTCGTCTGGACTTACTGAACGAGCGCAGTGCGGGGGAGCGAGAGATGAACTTTATAGCAGTGTGTTTTTCTCTATCTGGACAATAACAGGATCATCAGATCACAGTCTAAAAATGTTTTTGTCATTGTTGTTCACAAAAATTTTTCTTTTTTTCATCTGAGCTGATCTGATCCTTGGGAATTGAATCAGCTACCGCCAATATTGAGTTCTTTAAGCACTTTGCACTTTGTAAATGAAACAGTTTAAACCACAGTTCGAACTGTTATGAGCTTTAGACTAAAATCAGAGTGACCCTCGCTTTGTTGAATTATTTTAATTTTATTAAATCATCACTCTCCCCAAACTTGTGTACTGAGCGTTTCAGTAGAAACTGCTTTGGTACAGACAGTTGGTCTCCTAACCCTCCTCCTGGAGAGCTATGTTCTTGCAGAGTCTAGTTCTTATCACTATTTGCCCCACCTGCTCCAGCTAATCAGCCACTTCGCAAGTTTGGATTAGATGCATTTAGATGTAGTAGAGAAGTGAGGCAGCTTATTGGATATACAGTTAGGCCCAGAAATATTTGGACAGTGACACAGGTTGTGGCAATTTAGCTGTTTACCAAAACATATTCAAGATACAATTACACTACTGCTCGAAAGTTTGGGATCTCAGTGAAATGTTCTTGTTTTCAATGGAGTATCTTCCTTCCTTAACACAACAATGGACTGATGGGTCTCTAAAGAAAATTGTTTCTTTCTGGTCATTTTGAGTCGGTCAGCAAGCCATCAACTGCTGATGCTTCAGATACTAAACTAACCTAGAATGTTGTTTTCCCTTTTATACTCACTTATTAGCAGAATGTTTTTTCAGTGTGCATCACAATTGAGCAAGAGTGTCCTAACAACCAATTAGCCCAATAACATCCTTAACTTGGATTGGCGGCCGTACCAGGAGATTTAGACAGAGGACTGAGAATTGCTGATAATAGGACTATGTGCAAAATAGGCCTCTATACAAAAATAGGCTTTAATACAAACATTTTTATTCTTTAAAAATGCTCTGATACACTTAATTTAATTTCATGCATGAATTGCATGAAATAAAATTCTAAAGTGATCGTAACTTTTGAGCGGTAGTGTAAATAATCACTATAGGCTTTAAGCGTAGACTCTCAGCTTTAATTTGAGGATGGCATTTCCATCCTAATTGAAGAAAGGGTTTAGGAATTACAGCTGCCTCTTTTTCTAGGTACAATAAGTAATTGGACAATTATCTTAACAGCTATTTCATGGGCTGCATGGGCTATTCCCTCGTTAATCCATCATCAGCTAAGCAGGTAAAAGGTCTGAAGCTAAGCAGGTCACAAAGGACTTGACAGCTATGGAAGACATCAGTGGTGGATCGCAGAATTCTTTCTATGGTGAAGAAAAACCCCTTCACGACATCCACCTAAGTGAAGAACACTTTGTAGGAAGTAGGTTTATCAGTATCTACGTCTACCACAAAGAGAAGACTTCACAAGAGCATATACAGAGGGGTTCACCACAAGGTGCAAACCATTATTCTATAGACAGATGAAACTAAGATCAACATGTATCAGAATGATGGGAAGAAGAAAGCACCAGAGCATACCAGATCTTTTGTAAAACATGGTGGAGGCAGTGTAATGACATGGGCAAGCATTCCAGTAGCACTGGGTCACTGGCGTTTATTGATGTGACAGAAGACAGAAGCAGCTGGATTAATTGTGAAGTGTACAGGGATATACTTTCTGCTCAGCAAAGTTGATTGGACAGCACTTCAGTAAAGATGGACAGTGACCCAAAACATACTGTGAAACCAACCCTGGAGTTTTTAAGGCAAAGAAGTAGAATATTCTGCAATGGTCGAGTCAATCACCAGATCCTAACCCAGCTGAGCATTGATTTCACTTTGTTTAAGACTTGAGGCAGAAAAACCCTCAAACAAGCAACCACTGAAGACAGCTTCAGTAAAGGCCTGGCAAAGCATCACAAAAGTGATGTCCATGGGTTCCAGACTTCAGGTAGTCATTGACTGCAAAGGATTCTCAACAAAGTATTAAAAAATGAACATTTTATTTATGGTAATGTTAATTTGTCCAGTTACTTTTAAGCCCCTGAAATGAGAAGGCTTTGAAGAATAATGATTGCAGTTCCTAAACATTTCATAGGATATTTTTGTTCAACCCCTTGAATTAAACCTGAAAGTCTATACTTCAATTGCATTCAGTTGTTTCAATTCAAATCCAATGTGGCAGCATGAAGAGCCCAAATCATGAAGATGTGTCATTGTCCAAATATTTCTGGGCCTAAGTGTAGGTTCGAAGTATCCACTGCAGGAAAACAGCTCTACAGGAAAAGGGCCGAAGACCACTTATGTACAAACTTAATAGCAAAACTAGTGCCCAAACGTTCTGTTTGCTATACTGACCTGGTCAGTCAAATCTAGATTAGGAGTCACAGTGTGATTAAAAATAAACCACATACATAATAAAAAAAATAGTTTCAACCACATTTCAAACCCAAGTTGAATTATTCTTATTTTGTTGTTTCAGTAGTAACTTAAGTACTAACAGTTACAGATTCTTTTTAGCGGAACTCAAAAACACTAGCCAGTAAATGGTGAACAAACACATAACCTGAAACATCAAATTACAACATTTGGTCATTAAAACACAAAGACATTTACATTAAATGACCATTCTGAACATTACAGGCTGATTTTTAAACCCTGAGACACTTCAGACAGGGGAATGTGGCCTTAAGGGGCACCTATGCCGTCTCACTTCTCGCTCTAAAATGCAGGGGTGTGGCTAAAACAAGGCTCCACCTACTGACCCAAACACTTTGTTTTTAAAAAATGGAATTGGGTTTGTACATGAGTTGTTAAGATTGAAAAAACAGTGCATAGTGACAGTAACAGGAGCAGTACTGTAAAAACTGCCAATAGGAGTGGCTTGGGTTGGGCAAGAGAAGAAGAGGAAAAGGGAGAGAGAGAAAAGAAACCGGATTAGGACCTCTTTGTTCTTTATAATCCCACCATTGCAGGGTTTTTATGTTGTGTATCGGGCTCCCAGTGTTTTCACGTTTAGCTGTCACGTATGTCAATGTCCATGATCTGGTAATATCTGAGTTATCTCTCAGGATCTACACAACTTTTAAGTCAAATTACAGCTGCAGCTGCATGTGTGTGTGTGTGTTTCAGGCAATGATCGTGTGCAGGAGGGTCGCGGAGGCTAGTCAGCGAGTCCAGGTGTACCTGTGTCGAGTTATGGAGGCACTGGGAGAGTTCAGGTGAGGGTATACAAGAGAAGACATACGCTAGACAAGCATACGCTGAGCAAGGCATCTAACCCCTGACTGCTACCACTGGGCTGTGGTAGGGCTGCCCACCACTCTGGCCAAGTGTGTTCACTGCCCCCTAGTGCGTCTGTTCGGTAGTGTGTGTGTATGTGAGTGTTACACTACACGCATGGGTTTAATGCAGAGATCGTACATTTACCTCTGGGATCAATAAAGTATCTATCTCTCTACACGTCAGAGTAGATTAACATATACTGTTTTTCTTAGCGTTTTCCTGCTGTCCCAAATGTTTTGGAATTGGGTTTGAACAGGAGCACTTTGGCTGTGACTAAGTTGTACTAATAGTCACTATGATTCTGTCACCAACAAAAAATCTGAAATATCTTTTTTTATCTTGAGTTAAAATCTACACGCTGGCCAATCAGCTTGCAGTATGACTACGGCTACTCTAAAAAACGGCAACAAAAGAGGGAATTGGAATGACAAGTGGGTGAGAGAAGGAGAAAAAAAGGGAGAGGGAGAGAGAGAGGGTGAACGAGAAGAGGGAGACTAGAAGAAAGAGTGAATGACAGAGTGAGGGAATGGGGCAGAGAGAAGAGGAAGAGAGAGAGTGCAAAGATGATAAGTGAAGGTAAATGCTTCGAAATGTCAGAGCTGACTGCCAAGTAACAGAAGAGATTAGCCTCTTTCTCTTAAGCTCACTTATGGAGAATAAATAGTCCATGTTGCTTTTTTTCTCAGCTATGTATGGCTTCAAACTCTCTCTCTGTCTCTGTCCTCTCCCCCTCTCACCCAAAAATCTTTGTTGTATAATCTGACCTGCAGGATAAATAATGTGCCATAAGCACTGGTAGCAGTGTGTGTAGGGTGACCTGCTATACAAGCATAAACCCTGGCACTGTCTGGTCTTTGTTGCTGTGCTATTGGTTTTCTTTCTGGGTGATACTGCTTTACTGTTATCTAGAATGACCGTGTGGAATCTGTACATGGCTCCACGGATCACGGAGCCTGTCTGGCTGACCATGGTATCCCAGAGCGCCGAGCGAACCCAGCTGTGTCAGCGTTTCCTAAAGGAGATGAGCTTGCTCATGGAGCACGGGGCCAAGAACCAGTCAGTGCTCTTCTACCCTTTTAACTTTTTTCACTCTAAAGGCTGTTGACAGCTGTCATGAGTCGTCATATTTAATATTGCTGTGATGTTGGTGTTGTGCGGGTGTGTGTGTCTTGCAGTCTCTATTAAATGTTATTCTAGATTTTAGAGCGTTATATCTTTGAATAAACCACCCACCGGTTTATTTGAAAGATCTTGTAGCCCCATCTTGCTGGAGTGCAGTTAGAGAATATACACAGTAAAATCACATTATTGCTTTGAGAATGTTTTTTTGGCATTCTCTGGGCCCACTCATCCATGTGGAAGACCCTCTCAATCGATTCGAGTGTGAATCCGTCCTCGCAGATCACATACACCCATGATTGTCTTCCCTGGGGCGGATAGGATGTTCCAGAAAGACACGACTAGAAACATCTCAAATTGGTTGGAAGAGCTGACCAAGACTACCCTGGACCCCTAATTCCCCAGACCTGAACCAAATTAAGCATCTGTGGGACCACCTGGATTGTTGTGTTTGCTATGTAGATCCCTCCCACACACGCCTTCAAGCAGTGTGGGATGCGGTGTACTCAGCATCAATCAATCAATCAACATTTATTTGTATATCACTTTTTACAACCAGTGTTGTCTCAAAGCAGCTTTACTGAAAAGCAGTTTAATAAAAAAGAGGAACCAAAGAGAACGATGATAAGAAGTCCATGCATAGCAAAGCGTGAGAAAGGGTATGGAGGTCCAAGCCCCCTTCGAGCAAGCCATTGGCAACAGTGGCAAGGAAAAACTCCCTTAATAAAAGGAAGAAACCCTGAGAGGAACCCCTCCTCCTCTGCATGACTCCATATATCTGGGTTAGGGCTAGGTCTGTTGATGCAAAGTTTGTGTCATCCATCCTCTAGAACTCATCAGTGGTCAGTATCTGACCACAGAGCTGCCCTCTTTCTGGGTATTGTTATTGTATTCAACCCAGCAGTGACACCACTGTCGCTGACACACATACTACTACCACACACACTACCTTATCGTCTTCCAACACCACAGTAATGTATGAACAGTGAAGGCCCTGTGTTCAGAAACTAAGTAGTAATAAAGAAGTTAGAGGGTGAGATGATGATGATGATGATGATTGTGCAGTAGATGGACTGTAATGGTACTCCTATTGTATCTGTACTGGAGCGGTAGGCTACTTAGATAGGACAGAGTTGGTGGAGCTGTAGATTACACAATATACCCTTAATTAATAACATCTTATAATTAGTGAATGTGGCTACTTTACGGTTCACACAGTCCGGCTGTTCAGTTGTATATACAGTACAAAGCTTTTCTAGGCTTGTGTCTTACTGATTCTCAATTTGAGAGCATAATCATCATCAATCACCAATATTAGTCATCAGTATTAGTCATTAGTGTAAATAATGTATTTAGTCATTAGAGACTGGTTCAGACTAGCAAAAAATTTGATGCTGTCGTCATTTGTCGCATTGCAAGTGATGCAAAAGACACTTTGAAATCTGATCTGAGCAGCCAGACTGAGAAGCATCTGTATTCAGTAGTACTTCTGTCCCGTTGACAAATTTCCTCTCTGTTTTATTCACCAGGTTTCTTTCTGCACTACTTACTGCTGTTCTCATGTACCACTTAGCCTGGGTTCCCACCGTGATGCCTAGCAACCACTTGCCAATCAAACCCGTCTGCCAGAAACACACCTCCCACACTGTGGACCTTCTGGCCAAGTCGCACCCCTATAACCCACTCTGGGCTCAGCTAGGTACACACACACACACACACACACACACAAACACACACAGCAAACGCCTTTATATAAGCTTATACACTCTAGAGCCAAAGTGGGCACTGCACACGATTCCTCACATGGGTACAAGGCCTGGACTATAATCTATATTATATAACAGATATACAACAAGGGAGGACAATGTATAATTACAGGCATAGGTTACAGTAACTCCCCACTGGCTCTGCTTGGGGTTTCATAGGGTATAACCTACCATCTTAGGAATGTAGGATGTATGTATATCACTTATTTCCTGGTTAACTTATTTTACAAGCACAATTTCAAAAAAGTTTAAAATATAAATTAATGTACATAAAAACAGAATGCAGTGCTTTGTAAATCTCATAGTTCCACGTTTTATTCACAGTAGACAATGGAACACGTATCAGATGTTGAAAGTGAGACGTTTTACCATTTGATGATAATTATTAACTAATTTTAACTAATCTCAAAAAAGTTGGGACAGGGTCACCAAAAGGCTGTAAAAGTAAGTGGTACTAATAATGAATGCAGACCTTTCATCATTAGAAAAAATTCAGCCCATCATGAAATATAAAGAGATCCAGCAAAGAAGAACAGGAACTGCTAAGCAGGGAGAATCCTACATCAGACAGGAATGGGACAACATTCCTCTAGCAACACTCCAGCAACTTGTCTCCTCACTTCCCAGAGGTTTACAGACTGTTGTTAATAAAAGAGGAGAAGCTACACGATGGTAGACGTAGACAAGTCCCAACTATTTTGAGTGGCATTCTAATTTAGAAATTTTCATGAAATGGTAAAATGTCTCACTTTCAACATCTGATACGTGTTCTATTGTCTACTGTGAATAAAATGTGGGTGTATGAGTAAAGCAAATCATTGCATTCATATTTGTTTACGTTTTATACAGCGTCCCAACTTTTTTGGAACTGGGATTACACTTTCTTTGTGCCTGTGGCTGTAGTAGCTCTGAACTGATGACCCAAGCGCTGACTAAGGTGCTTAATTACTTCCTTTGAAATTTCAGCTGGTGTATATAAGTGGTTTCTGTTGTGTTGTTTGTCATGCAGGTGATCTGTACGGTGCTTTGGGTTCTCCTGTGCGAGTCTGTCGCACAGTGGTTGTGGGACGCAGACGGGAGCTGGTACAGCGCGTACTCTACGTCCTGTCCTACTTCATCCGCTGCTCCGACCTGCAGGAGAACGCGCAACCTCCGGGACACACGGACAGTCCTGCCAACCCCTGCCCACCACACGCCACTAACCCCACCCCCTCATCTGAAAGGGCCAACGAGAAACCACTCGTGCCTGAGCCCGAGCTTATAAAGCATGCCCCCTGCCCTGAAAGGACCAATGACAAAACACTAAGGACTGACGTGGCTGGTACGAACCCGGCTCCAATTTTAGAAAGGACCAATGAAAAAGGCTCGGGGTCGGCCGAGCCCTCCCGCTTTCCTGAAACGACCAACGAGAGGGTGGAGTGTGCTGAGGTTGGGCGGGAGTGTTTCGGGGACACTCATGACTCCGTGGGGGCAGGATTGGAGCACATTTTGGCCAATCAGAGCCCTCCGGTCCAGCGGGTGCGGTTCACCATTGGCAGCCCCAGAGAGACGGAGTATGATGAGCAGCGGTGTGGGTGGGGCTTACACAGGAAGCTGCCTCACAGACTTTTGGCAGACATGCAGCGGAACGAGAGCTCGGACAGCTCTTTAGGGGACAGCGATGAGGAGGAACCATCGCCCCGGCAACCGTACACAGCGGTAGAGACGCGAGAGCATGAACTGCCCCTACCGAGGTAACAGAATAAATATGTTAAGTGTACAGGCTGCACAGTTCAGGCTTGTATGCTACAAGCTTTCATCACCTATTAGCTCAAAGCATTAGTACTAACCTAGACCAACTCCAGACACTAATAGTTGCCATGTAGTAGTGGTCAGCACTGTCTCCTCACAGCAAGATGATCCGGGTGGGATTCCCGGTCCAGGTCGTTCTGTGTAGAGTGTGCATGTTCTCCTCGTGCCTGAGTGGGTTTCCTCCCACACGTCCAAACACATGCATGTTAGGTTGATCACTCACTCTAAACTGCCCGTAAGTTGTGATGGACTGGCAACCTGTCCATGGTGTACCCCGCCTTTACCCAATGACACGGGCATTGGCTCCGGCCCCCCTGTGACCCCGACTGGCGGGATCAAGCGGAAGATAATGGATGAAAGGATGGGATAGGAATCGTGATTGGCTGAGCACGTTAACCTATGCAGGCCCGTACAGAATACTCCCGACAGCAGTGCTTTGAGCTTGTCCACCACCTGCATGTGGAGTCTTGTGCGTGATCCCATCAGAAACAGCCGTGTACCACCGATTTCAAAACATGAGGAGGTCCAGCGCCAGCCCCTCAGCAAACCAATCAGTTTTAAATATATTCCCAATATGTCCATGAGTATGTCATGGATTTCTCAGTTCTCTAGAGCGGTCAATGTGGAAACAAAACTAACCAGATCAAAAGTATTCAGTGTAACAAAAATATAGACCTGTGTCCCCAATGGATGGTTGTCGTGTGTTAGTGTGTGTTGTGCTGGTGTGAGTGGATCAGACTCAGCAGTTTAAATACCTTAGTGTCACTGCTTAGTGATTAGCATAGCCACCTCATAACTTGCTCTGGTCAGGTTCTCCTGTGCCCCACGTGCTCTGAAGCGCTGAGTGATCGCCAATTCGCGTCCAAGCCGAGGTTTTTGTCGGCAATCTACAAAAAACAGTTGTCGACTGAAAACCCAGGCTACAATCGTGTATTGTGTACCAGGAATTAAATGTAATACACTTTGAGTACTGCCTTTAACTTCATTTTATTTCCAGTCAGTGGAGGTGGTTTAAGAGTTTTGCCACTTCTCCTAAAGATTTGTATTTCTGTCTGTCTGTGTGTTGTTGGTGTGTAGCTGTCAGACGGAGAGTCGCCCCAGCGTGAATCATTTTGGCCGCTCTCTGCTGGGGGGTTACTGTCCTCAGTACATGCCTGATTTCGCTCTGCACGGCATCAGCTCTGACCAGCGACTCAAACAGTGCCTCATGGCCGACCTGGAGCACACAGTCCTCGTGAGTACCTGTTATTGAACACAATCTACTGTCATGGTTACAGTATCACAGATGCATATCGTCGCTGTCCAATGAAAAACGGGTATCTCCAAAATTGCAACTTTACAGGAGAGGCCAGAAACTGTCTTCACTTTCAATGGAGGTCAATGGAACCAGAATTTTTTCCAAGTTATTTTGGATGATTTCTATTGGTCCATTTAACATGAAATCTTCCCACAATGTAAACAACAGCTGCCGCATTTTATTGATGTAGAAAAATAGAAATCGACAAAAATAAAGATACATGGTTTTCATTGGTCTGCAACGATGTGTATAGAAAAATTTATGTCAAATTTGTATTTGATTACTGGGTATTGGGATCAGACACAGAATATTCATAATGGCCAGACTCTTGTTTCTGGCTTTGCTTCATAATTTAAGCAGCACCTTTGCACTTGTGTGTTTCCCATTTGGGGCCTGTGTGGCTCCACCTGGTGGTAACCAGCGTTGCTGCAGCCCTGCCAGTCAAGCCTGTAACTGCAGGTTAAACTGCAGGCCTGACTGCGGAGCTGCAGTGCTGCAATCTCAGACCAGGGCTATGAGACTTCCAATTTGTGGTCCAGATATAACGTTATAAAGTAGTCAAGAAGCTAAGTAGCTGCATCACTGTTACATAGAGGGCAACAAAGGTGGGCCAGAACTTTTAAGAAACCATGTACTATAGCTGAATCTCAAACAGCTTGCTAT
The DNA here is from genome assembly GCA_021613375.1 of Megaleporinus macrocephalus. Lineage (NCBI taxonomy): Eukaryota > Metazoa > Chordata > Actinopteri > Characiformes > Anostomidae > Megaleporinus > Megaleporinus macrocephalus. Next base: position 18,927,343 of record CM038724.1, read on the forward strand.
ACCCTACATAGTGACCTGCACAGGTTGAGAAACTATAGATTATATATACTGCTCTAAATGTTGGTAAGGAAGTTGTCCCACGAAACATTAGACGCCTTGTGGATGTGCAGGTCATGTCTATATTGTGTCCGTCGGTCCAAGACCAATTCTAGACTTCTACACGACGTGCAGTCTAGGTCCTACATAATTTATTGCCAATTATTTATTTTAGTACATCATATTTTTGTATCTGTTCAATTAATTAACCAATTCAGGTATTTATTTATTTGAAAATGCAATTTGTGGAAAATTATGGTAGGCCTACATGTGATTTGAACCAGTCAACGCTACTCTGACTGCCTGAGGCAGCACGTCATCATAACCCAACCAGTCAACTCCAGTCTGACTGGCCGAGGCAACATGGCCAGCATTTGGCGGCATTCAAATTTTTCTTTACTGAGGAAGCAAACGGCAGCTCGGCTCAGCCTACATCAAAAACTGTATGTTCCATCAAGTTGAAGGCAAGTTCGGTCCTGACAGTTAATTTTATATTAAGTTATGTATTTCTAGTGTTAGCAATTTTAGCTTTGCGGTCTAAAACCACTTGGACCTGCTGTAGCTGTTGGCATTGCCTAATAAAAATGAAGATGGAAAGAAATGAGTGGGCATTGAATTGTGATTTATTTGTTAAGCATGTTGTGTACAACTGTAACATGCCTCTAACTGTAGTTCCAGATAGGGGACGTCCTGTTTACTGTTCCAGTTAATTTTCCTTTAGATTCGTTTGGCTCAGCAGCAGATTTGAACTGGAAATGCTTTACACCTTTGTATCGTTTCCAGTTATCTGCTGCGGAGACAATCAAATGAAGCTGTATGAAAATGTACTGGAACAGTATGCCATCTTCTGAAACAGCACTACAGTCATGCACAGAGCCTTGGAGCAGTAGGCCTTTAAAAACAATGTTTAAAATGAGTCTACGTTTTATGTGAAAAGACGTCTAACACAAGCTCATTTATACTAGAATTAGCCCTTATCCAGGGGAAAGACGTCTGGAAGACGTTGTCTGGTGTCACAGTCTACGCCTTATGGGGAGCCAAACTTGGACGTGCAAAAGTGACCTAGAATAGACGTCAGCGTGTCTGCGCAGTGGGATGTTGCTAATAACTAAATATACATTGCTTTTTATTTAGTGTATAAAAGTGGAAGAAGACAACACTATTGAAGTGGTTATGACTTTATATTTAGAACAAGTCAGACAATTTTGAGAATTAAATTTTGCCTCTAAATACAAATTAGTCTTAAGTCTTCAGCCAGGCCTTAAAATCCAACAACTACCATTAAGTATCATTTTTATCTATTTGTCAATGCGCCGTGTCCACTTTTGAAGGTTAAAGCTGATCCTAAACTGAAAGTTTCGTAGTGAGTAATAACTTTTTTTGATGTTTAGGTTCATGCTATTTTCCTCCCATTTTTATCAACCCGTCAGAGCAGAGCTTATCAAATTATTCATGAGCTCATCATAAAAGAGAAAACAAGCTTGTTTTTTTGACTCGGGACTCATTTTACTAGTACTATTTGTCTGCTGTAATCTTGCCTTAATGTTATCTGTTGTAACTCTGCATTAATACTATTCCAGCACCTTGAGACGTGGACATGTCCTCTCTTATTAGTTGTGTGCATGTGGCTGCTATGGAGTAAGTCCCTGTGAATTCCAATTGAAATGTAGTCTCTATTTATAGTCTATTTATATCTATTTTTCATTTTTAGAACATCATGAAGACAATGTATTCCACAGAACTATAGCAGTTAAAGGCTAAGCACCACTTACAGACCCCCATGGTGGTTTCACATTGTTTTAGATACTGAAAGTATATAAACATGACTTAAAATGAAATTCGCTGCTTAATTTGCTCTAAAATTTAAATTAAATAGAAAATGTTCATGTGGAAAATTCAATGTTGCATACTTTTTGGACATAACATATATAATCATTGAGTTAGGATGGGACTGTTTCAGCTCACGCCCACTTTACATAACAACTCAGTCAGAGACTGCCTCTAACTGTGCACCTTCTAAAGCTTTGCAATCCAGATTTCAAACAGAGACTCTTTTCTTTGGTACTTAGTTGTAAATACTGTTTGACCAGAGGAGGATGGGTCTCCCCTTGTGAGTCTTGGTTCCTCCCAAGGTTTCTTTCTCCAGTCTGAGGGAGTTGTTCTTGCCACTGTTGCCTCTGGCTTGCTCACTGCGGGATATATGTTGTTTTCAAAACTCTGTTTACATCGTTGTAAAAACGCTATACAAATAAACTTGAATTGAATCAGAACGAAGCAACACTTACAGTAGAAAATGGGATTCGGGGTGTGTTGCATTGATGTGAATGTAAATGCAGTGCAGGAGAAGGATCGGAGCTTGGGAGTTCCTGCACTGTTAATAGTCAGTAAGATTATTGTTATCATTGCTGTTAATTATATTTGTGTGTCCGCAGCACCCCGCGCTGGACGAACCCGTTGCTGAGGCTGTGTGCATCGTGGCGGACACTGACCGGCTGTGTGTTCAGGTGGCCACGAGCCAGCGGCGTGTGTGCGAGCCGGGGAGGCTAGGACGAGATGTGATGGTCTCCAGTCTCATACATACACTCCTCACATCCGTGCTGCAGCTGCACACTCTCAACATCGCAGCAGACTTTGTATGTTATTCTATTAGAGTGTTTATACATCTGTTTATGAAATTATTTGAAGTATTAATATTAAAGTAAATGTTTTCAGCATAAAAGCTGATCTATCCAGTTTCCTCCTCAACACAAATGCAGTCAATCAGCCAGAAAGTTTTCATCTTCAGTTTTGCACTGGAGTTGACCTTTACACATCAAACATAAACAGTAATTTTAAAGCTTGGCAATTTGCCTTGTATAAAAAAAAACATATTTTTTTTCCACAATAAATCAGATTTTAGATTTGAATAAATTTTTTTTGTTGTTTGAAGGCAGACGCTTCACAGAGCCTAGGTGTCGTTAACAAAATGTATCGTTAAACTTGCGTAGGGCTGAATAGTTTGGCTGGAACACAAGGTCAGTGGTGGCGGCATGATACAACGCGTCCTCCTCCAGCTCTCTAGTGATGCTTTGGCGGGTGCTGTTATAGAGTTGTGGCAACTTCAGTCACTCTGAACTACGGAAGCCCAGTGGCATCACTGGCAGAAGTTAAAACTGAGAGAAAAACAATTTTCATGAAAACACATTGTGCTTAACTGTAAATTCCAATTAACTGATACAATAGATTTTTCGCCCAGCTCTAAGTAATTTAACATTGTCGTCCCAGCTGTTAGCATGATAACAACCAAGAGGACAGCGCAGCTCCATTCTAAAATGATCAGAATCGCCAAATGCAGCTTGAACTGGTCTGTGAATTAAATGATAATGTGATGGCAGCCACAGTTTCAGTTTCTGATTAAAGTCATAAAGCTCTTCACGCTACCTTTACTTTTGCTGAATGGACAGAAGTCCAGTGTCACCGTTTGCTCTATTCTTCTCGGAGCAAAGAATTTGATCTTAATGTACTTAAAGTCTATCAGTCCGTTTGTCTTCTTTTGAGCTCCATCACCAAAATCAGCTCAAACTCTGAGAGCTGAGATCCCAGTTGCCAGTGAAATCACACGTTTCTCTTCCTCACTTCAGGAACAGAAACTCTATATTCTGCTTTTGCTTTTTTTCTAAGTGGTGATTCTACACCAAGTCCTAGTTTGTCTGTTCTGTGAGGAGCAAATTAAATCTTCTGTAGACTTTTCTGTAGACCTCTCAATCCTTCACAGCGTCAGTTGGCCTGTTAACACCATAGTGGAAGCCATCTTCAACACATATCAGACTCGATGGTAACTGAAAGATCGTCTTCCATGCTGATTAGACCTTCCTTCGCTTCGTGGCTATTGCTGATGGCTTTATAAAAGTGGCTACAGTTTAACTGAAGGCGTCAGAGCACTCGTAGCTCATGAATGAAGCAGTGACATCCCCCACTTTGGTTTGCGACAACCCTAAAACTACTGCAGTGACTTCAGACCGCACGTCTTGGCTGACTGACTACTTTCAGTTTGAGGGTGAAACCAGTGCACACTTGATTTTTTAACCAAGATCTCTTTGGAATACAAACCTTTTCTAACCAATTGCTTGTGTTTGGGCCCTGCAGTGTGTGATGCACTTGGAGGATCGGTTGCAGGAGATCTATTTTAAGAGCTGTTCTTTGGCAGAGTATCTGAGAGGACAGAGAAGAGTCCACGTGAAGGAGCTGGGACTAGCGCTTGGGTACGACACACATACACAAACATACACACACACAAATGTAAGTTCGTCTTACTATGTTTGTGAGGTCATCCATAAGTTGCTTTGCATTACTGTAGTTAAATACACATAAACTTAAACATAACCTTAACAAAAATTTCAAATCATGCTATACCTGAATTGTATTGCATATGGCAGATCAATATTGTTTATAACGTTGACCAGTCGCTTCATTGAAATGTAGATAAATTGGATTTATAAGAGAGAAATTATAGAGAGCCTGTAAACAACCATTGGTGGGATATATGTATGCCATTGCCGTCCGAAGAAAAACATCCATGTTTTCTTTTTGTTTTCAATTTCAGTAAAGACTGCTTTGTCCCCTCTGTAGAAGTAGCTGTTTGGGAGATCCTCAGTTGTGCACATGCCGTTGTTATTTTGTTCTTTTCCTTAAGTTGAAAGGATATACAGGGTTGCGTCTTCACTTCTTTTTTCACTTTTTTACAGATTTGTAGTCTGCACATGTACGTTTCCTGTGTGGCGCACTCATGTGTTTCCTGTGTTTGTATGTGCTTTATAGGATCGAGTCCAGTGATCTTCCGTTACTCACAGCAGTAGCCAGCACACATTCGCCCTACGTCGCCCAGATACTTCTCTGAACAGACCACGGACAACTTGCTTCACTAAACCGACCAATCAGAATGTGTTCCTGCTTACTACAGACCAATAAGGACCCGATCGAAGTTTGAACACACCGGGTTCGCCGCCAGTCAGACCAATCAGAGCCCAGGCTTGGCCTTAGTTGGACCAATCAGGAATTTGCTCTTAATCCTTGAAGACCTACTGGGTCAGAAGTTTTACATCCTCTCCAGCTGTGTGGATACAGACTGTGTGTGTGTCAGCTCTTTGCCTACACTGTTTCTACTGCCTACAGACCCTGGAATGCTCTATAACGAGACACTTGTTTACATTTAAACTCTCTCTGTTTTTGTATTTGCAGTGTCTTACATGTCCTAAAGGGAGGAATGAAACAGCAAAGCACTGAGCTCAAAACTTGTCAGTATTGATCTCTTCTCAGTGCAGTGTTAAAGAATTAGCTTGGCCAAAAATCACATTTACACTATTTTCCCTATTTTTTTTTTTGTTGTACACTGGATCTACAAGCCTAACGTATCTAACAAGAAATTAACACTGCACAGGCAGCATGCCTATCCCTGCATGCACACCATGAGCCTCATGACGCAACAAAGTAGCCAGAGGTCATTTGCCTGTACCATGTATATAAGCAATAAGCAGTAAAGCAATGCAGCAAGTACCAATAGAAACAGAGCATTCAGCAGGGTGGGGGGCACTTTATTTCCACAGCTGTGACACAGCACACAACGTTTCTGGTTTCTGAATTATAGTCCCTGTTAGTGCTTATAGTACAAATAGACAGCAGATAGCCACAGAGACAGAACACTGTTTACTCCACAGGGATTAAACCGAAAAAAGCAATTTCTCTCGAGGAATTTTTGTTTTTAGCAATAAAGCATCTGCTGCGTGCTTAAGAGTCAGCGAGACCACTGCAGTCAATAGTTCACTCGAGTTCAGAAATGCTCAAAATTTCTGACCGACCAGAGATTTGGCCGTCAGGTTGCTGGCGCTGTGATCACGGGGCAATATTATCGACAAATACAGTGTTAAAACCCTCACAAGCGAAGTCTGTTTTAGATTATTTATTGATTCAACACTTAACGATTGTTTCCACATTGCTTATGGTGAGGTATAGGCTTCCATTACTTGTTGGCTCCAGAATAAAACTTAAGAAGCAAACTTTCAGAAAAGCCTTGGCTGACCAACAACACTTGGGGAAAAATGTAAATTAGACTTTTTGCCGAACTGTTTCTTTGAGGTAGTTATAATTCTATAGTTGACGTCATGCATGTACTAAGAAATAAATGTTTTTTAGGTTTTTTAAATCACTGCTATTATGACCTCTTGTATAATATATATATTTATATATATATATATATATATATATATAAAGGTCACTACATCCACTGAATAATAACGTTGCAGAGCCGAATATGGTTATGTGCGAGCTACCACTGCTGTAAGAAGGTAAGACTATCAGCTAGGTTTTACGCAGAGTAGTGGACTTTACTGCTCAGTACTGAGGATTGATGTTGACTAGTCGCTGATCAGTCCTGTAATCACTACTACTAACATCACCTAAACATATTATTCTAATGAGTAAGCTTGTCAGAGGTGCTAGTTAAGCTGCGTAATAGTCTACACTTTTGAGTAGTAGTAGTTCTTGATTTGGACCACAGTAGTGTTTAATAGTAGACTTGCTTTAGTGCAAGTAATGTCTCATTGAGTGTTTACTTGCTCGTAGCTTGTACATATCATTGTTCGTATGCTACACACAAGCTGTAATCTGGGCCCTATCGAAAGTATACTGTAGAATGACGGATCACTTCAGAGGGTGAAAATAGTTTGGCTACATTTTTAATTAGCATACTTTTCTGCAAATGATGGCAACATGCAGTGAATCAGCCCAGATGTATGGGTGAAGTTTGGTTCTTCAGTTTTACACTAGAACTAAGAGGCTAATGCAGCTAACAAGTAATGGAAGCACATGTTCTTTAGTTAGCAAACAGCGTCAACCCAAACAGCCTTGCTCAAATAATTTCTTCTGACATTGTATTACATGATTATCTAGAAAAAAAGGACAAACCTCAGTTTGCCTACAAGCATTCCATTTGAACAGTGCTAATTCTTTAGGTAACTGCTTCCATTACTTGTTAGCTATAGCCTTTTAGCAAAACAGGATTGACTCCATTTAGGTTGAAAGTGGAAATCTGTGTAAATAAGATTTTTGGCCAAAATGCTTATACAAGCCTTCATCCTGGATTTCTTTTCAGTTTCTGGTCTTAAAGATTATCAACAGTACGCAACAGATGGTGATGAACATAGCTGAAAACCAGACCTTTGTTGAAGGTTCTGCTCTTTACACAGGAATCACTAAAAGCCTGTTGGTTTACAGAAGAGGTGGCTTAAACCTGTAGTATTAATTGTTGTTATCTTGGTATGTTGACCAAGTTTTCCCCCCATTAGAGTTAAGTTGTGTTTACATGGTTCCCCTTGTGGTGCAGTGGAGGTTTACAGGACTCTGCACAGAATCTGCAATATACGTTACTTTGAAAAGAGTCTGCGAGTTGATGTGTACGTAAGTGATTACTGTGCTTTGGTTGTCCGGAATAATCATTTTGGAATTCGTTCGCTTTCACTACTGGGGTCTTATTATCAGCTTCCATTTATGAATAAGACCCCAGTTATTTACATGCATTTTCTGTACATGTGTGTTTTGTGTGTAGGCTTCCATCGCAGCGAATGGGGGGAAATGTTTACGTGGTTAGGCTGGTAGCTGAGTGGCAGTTGAAGCCCCAGGGAACCTAAATCCATGTTCTCTTTCAAAGTAGACTAATCTTGCTCTGTGTGGTATGTGTGGTTCCACTGGCCACTAACAGACCTAGTCCTGGGTAACCAAGGCTCCCGCTTTAACTCAGTTCACTGCTTAAATGAGGAAAACTCAACCAAGCTCAACCAAACTGTTGTCCATCTTTTATCTGTTTCGTCATTTGTTCTTTTGTTCTTTCGTCCTTCAGTCTCTGTCCATCCGTTCATGCCAGCATTACCTTGATGTACATTTAACAGCCAAGTGAATCAGAACCTTACCTTATATATCGTCTCCAAAGCACCTCCAAAACAGTAACCCTTTTAACTTTCTATGCAAGTTAACCTAAAGAGGTTTTATTCCAAGTGATTTTGGAGCATTTCTATTGGTCAATTCCTTGTAAACCTATCACAGGATATAAAGAACCGCTGTCCTGTTCAGATGATATAGAAAAAAAGAAAAACATGGCCAAAAATAGATGTTTTTCTTCAGACATTGACGATATGTTACCATATAAAATCATCTGCAGCCTACATGTAAGGCCCATTGCACTCGTTTCCTCCCCTCTTGTCGTTGTTGTGTTTGTTTTAGCAGGGCTGAGGGTCGAGGCCCACACAGTTCTTACATCCAGTCAGTGATTTTCATGCAGTGTTTATGTACACATGCTTTATTAAGTTCAGCTCCTTGTTAAGAACACTCACTGTCAATGTTATCAGCTCCACTTACCATGTAGGACAACTACAGACTCTAGTCAACCTGTTTCTCTGTCTACTACATCTGGTACCCTATTTCAAGCGGGGGCAGTGTGTTACGCTGGCATGAGTTGATCAGACACAGCAGTTTTGCCTAAAGTCTGTAAACAATGCGCTCTTGACTGGATAGTTTTGGTTGGTGGATTATCCTCAGATCCGCTCACACCGGCACAACACACACTAAAACACATTGCCACCATGTCAGTGTCACTGCAGTGCTGAGAATGACCCACCATTCAAATAATAGCTGCTCTGTGGTGGTCCTGGAGGTTGTAGACTACAGTCTGATAGTGGAATACGGTAAGAGGTGCTTTTATAAAGTGTATGTCACGCAGTGTTTCCTGGGATTTAACGTCTTACTGTGTGTGTGTGCGTTATTCAGTCAAATACAAAGGCAACAACAAGGTTTTATGGAATAAGTTGGAACTGCTCTGATTAATGAAGCAACAGTTAATCGCACAGTCTGTGTGGATGAGTGTGTGTTAACTCAGTCACTTCTATCAGGTGCTATTCTGTTATACACTGTGTAAAATGATCTTACAGCATTTTTACTCTCTTCTTTGACGTATACTTCACTAATACCTGGTCGCATTGTGTAGTAAGAGAGACCACATAAGGGTTTATCTTAATCTTACTGTGTAAAAACTGTCTTACGTTTTTTCTTTAAAGGGGAATTCCACCATTGTTTTGTTTTTTTCTCCAAAATTTCTACATATTTCAGTCCTTGAGATATAAGCAGTCATTCGGAGTGTTCTGAAATGGTTAGCTGTAGAGAAACGTACTGACGGAAACCAGGGGTCCCAATGGATACAACACAAATATAGCCCTTTTTATTTACTTCTCTGTAATGATCAGTGAACCTAAATGTGTTTCCTGATTTTATATGTAATGTTGACGATAATGGGGATGATGTTTTTGCTCTGGGGAGTGTTTTGCCTAGTTATGCCTTTCTATATAGCAGTATATATCTTCAGCCTTAACGTCATCTCAAAACTGTTGATAAGTTTCAGCTCAGTGTTCGAGTTTCTCAGCATGTGTTTACTCTTACTCTGATTCACATTTCTTAGTCATATGTGCGAAAACAGAGCGTGGGACCTGAAATAAGCTAACAGCAGTTAGTACAGTAAATGCTAGTGGCAACAAAACACTTCTGGAGCGACACTGAAACCAAATACATGATTGACAAAATCAAGAATTTAAATATTATTCCACGCCCATATGGTATGTGTTCATTGGCTTGTTACATGGCCGAAACTTGATTACTGCCTCCGACTACCGACTCCGTATAGACCTGGAGTTTCCCTTGTAAACTGAAATCTTCTGGGAGGGAGCTTTTAAAGACATTTCTGATCTCTGGTTCCCATCACCACCACCACCACTGTGAACAATTCAATGAGTCAGTGAGTTTCTCTACATTGAATCGTTTTACCTCCAACCACTCTGAACGACCTCATTTACATCCTAACTATTTAATTATGCAGAAATGTGGAAAATTGGAGGACTTTCTTTTAATAGTCAAAAGATTTAAAGGAAAGTCTTTACTATTTTTGTACGTTATACGTTCTACCTCAGACAAAAGCTTTGCTCTGTTAATTCAAAACACTCTTCAAAATAAAGGTTTCAAAAAGGGTTCTCTGGAGCAAAGCCACTAAAGGACCAATCTGTCAGTGGATGGTTCTGGGTGTGTTTAAGATGTGTAAAGAGAGTTTTTTTTTTTCTAGAACCATCCAGCCAAGCCAAGACCCGTTTAGTAAGCTTTAATTTGAGGAGTGTATGGTATGTAAGCTCTTCTACGTGGAGGATAAAGAACAGACCTGACTTTGGTGTTAAAAGAAAAGAATAAACACCATTTGGGGCTTAAAGATGTTTGATTAAATGTGTCAGGATGCTTGCTTGTGTATGTGTTTGTTATTGGTTGTAAGGATTTGTATTGGTCTTTTGAATGTAACAGGTTACAGATGTGTTACTTGTGAAATTGGGATGTTAATGAATAAATTGTTAAAAAATGAAAAACTAGTATGTGAACTATTTCACTTTCTCTCTTATATAAAAATATGTGATTGTTTCAAATGCAGAGCAGGACACTGGCTGCATCTCCCCTAACACCACCATCAATTTATATTATATCAATACAGAACGTGCTTATCGATAATCTCATTGATACTTCCTTCTATACACTACTATGAAAACGTTTCAACAGTATTAATAATCAAACATAAAATGCAAAAATAAACACATGTAGAAATATAGAAATAAATACATTCATTTATATGTTTATTTGTACATTTATTTATTCATTAATTTATATATTTAAGTAAAGACTTATTATTACTACTTCACCCCTGGCTGGGTACTTTCTGGGTACTTTCTGTGAGGATTCATTTTTCCCCCATGTCTATACAGTCTAAGGTGAGGTCACAACAACCAGTATATGTATTTATTTGTGAATATTGATGCTGAAGTTATTAGTAGTAATTCTAAAAGATAAAGAGAGGTTGGTGCTCATGTAGAAATGAATTATTTTTAAGTCCTTTAATTAAGTACTGGCCCATAAATCCCCATTAACCCTTTGATAGGTCAGAAGTGACCCAACTGAGATTTTATTTTCTTTGCAATAAATTAATTTTATCACTCAAGCTTCCATTAATTCTTCAGTTTACTTGTTTTTGGTCCTCAAAAATACCAAAGAGATATTTAGCAATACATACAATAATTTAAGCAATGAATAGTGGTCCCGTGTTGTGCATTAGAAGGGGTTTGTTTAGCTTGTGCAACAAAGAATTAACGTTTTCATTCCTGAATATTTTCAATAATGACTCATCAATTAATCTGTGAGTTGAACTAGGTGTGTTGAAGCAGAGAAGCACCATGCAAGACGAGACTGGAGGGGGGATTTTGTGAAAACTGGCAGTATCTGGAACAGAGGTGATTTCATTGCGGGGAGTCGTGAGCCGTGTCTGGCAACCTAGCACGTAGCTAACTAGCTTTCGCAGCTCCGCGCAGTCTCAGCGTAGGATTGCTGCCGATTTTGTTAGAAAAAATATTGACACCATGCCACACAAGCTACTGTGTGATAAAGGAGCTGTGGCTGTGTCGTTTATGAGCCTTTATCTGTGTATATTTACGGGCTAGTTTGCGTTGTGTATGAGTTTCGCCGGACGGAGAAGAGCCTGGGCTTATTGTACAGGTGTGCTAGCTAACGCTAAAGCTAAATGCTTTTTATAGTCGTTAAATATTAAATATGTCACAATAAATATCACTCGGGCTTTGTTTTCAGTAGTTTGAGTACGCCAGCTGTCCGCCTGCTGGCGGGTAATAAGGTAAGTAGCTCGGTTATTTCATTAACCAGGTTAGTCCGTTAGCCGCCATGCTAACTAGCTAGCTGCCTCGTTACTCAAAGTTGTTGCCTCGGATGATGCGAAGTCGTGTTGCTAGGTAACCCAGCCTAGCATCCTGATCAATATCGCTGTATTTATACACGTTAAATTTCACGATAACTTATTTGTATGCTCGACATCTGCGACCGGCACCAAAACACGAGTTAAACGCTGCCCAGTGTAGATTTAGTACCCATATTTGAGACGTGTGTTACTATAGCTGCTACTAGTTTTGAACAGAAAGCTGGTGTTCAGCGTTTCAGTCAATGGATCCGTTATAAGCCTCTGTATCTTTAGTCAGGGTCGCATCATCAGGACCCCTGAGTGCATTTTCTTTAGAACAGTGATCTGTATCTGTATTTTACTTAGTGACACTGAATAACAAAGTTGCTTACATGCTGGGCTGCTTATGTTGGTGCTTAAGATGGATAGGAAATGTGACATCTCTTAACTTTTGGTAATATATGTTATACAGCATCAGTTGTTAAGATATGTATGTTAAGATATTAAGTTTGTACTGTTTGGGTTAGAGTCAGTGTATTGGCCCACTGGCTTTATAAGGTTGGGATCCTGCCGATAGTATGCCGCTGCTGGTCCACCCCTGGACCACCCAGATTATTTATTGGGTGTACCAGTTTTTATGTCTCCTCCAACAGATTTGTAAATGCACAGCCCTGTATTTTTTAAAATAAACCCAAATAAAACACTTGTGAGGAAAAACAATGTCTAGGCCTAATATAAAGAGATTTAGTTGAAAATGTTGCTAACACAGTTGTAGGTAGAAATGAGTATTGCCAACAGCGGACTGCTATCTTACTGCTGTCAGGAATCTGATTCGGAAAAATTGATTGTCATTAAAGCAGCCTTAAACTTGAGTTTAACATGTCATTTTTTTGTCCTGCACTGTTTTTGTAGTACAGCATCGTATCGCTAAACCTCATTTTTTTATTTATCAGTTTTCTTTTACTTCTGTACTTCTCAAATGACCAAGTACTTACACCAAGACGTCATAGAAGCACTAAGAATACTTGCAGTGCTTGATTAACCCTGACTGCTAAAACACAAGTGGCAAATAGTGACTAATTCTAATTCTATAAGGCAATTATGTAGCATTATGATAATAATAATAATAATACTGTATTCTTATATAGTGCTTTTCAAGAACCCAAAGATGCTTACAGTCAAAACAGTTATTATACAAAACAACAGAGTAACAATACTACAAGTAGACATTAACAGGAAATAGTAAAGAACAGTCAAACTTGAGGAAGACTGTATGCCAGTGAGAAGAGATAGGTTTTAAGATTAGATTTAAATGTGAGGAAAGAATTCCACTGTTTAACCAGTGGCGGGGAGCAAGTTTGGAGAATGCTTGATCACCAAAACCGCGGATGTTAGATGGAGGAACTGTAAGTAGTCTAGCTGCAGAGGATCTGAGAGAGCGAGAAGGTCTGTAGAAAGAAAAGAGATCAGAGAGGTAAGAAGCAGCAGGATTGTTAAGAGCTTTGTATGTAAGAAGAAGGATTTTGAACTGTATGCGATATTTAACAGGAAGCCAGTGAAGATGTTGAAGAGTGGGTGTGATACGGTGATGCGAGTGGGTATGGGTAAGAAGGCGAGCAGCAGAGTTCTGAACCAACTGAAGTTTGTGGATAGAAGAGGAGCTGCTGCCTGCTAGGAGGGAGTTACAATAACCCAAACGACTGGAAATGAAGGGGTGGATAAGGGTTTCAGCAGCAGACTGAGAGAGGGATGATCTCATTCTGGCAATTTTACGGAGGTGAAAGAATGAAACTTTGAGTTAATATATAGATAATATACTCTTACCATGGTCATAGTACAAAACTGTAATGAAATCAGTGATTGTATGTTTATTCGGCACAAAATGGACAATATAAGGAGCTTTAAACAGTGAAATCTTACCAAAGAGGCTACTGCAGCACCACTGCATGACGCAAGTAGCCATGTCTGCAACAAGTGTAGCCCTAGTAACATTTTGAGTGGAGGGCGCATTTAAGGACTGTTATGGTCCTGCATGCATGTGATGGCATGACTAATATTTATGGGTTGCTACTGGAGTTTGGAATCTCAGACAAAAATTCTGTGTTGATAGAGGCGAAGGGAATACTCACTGTTCACTGCTGTCATGTGTAACTTTCCAAATCCTATTTTGTATCAGAGGGTTTCCCAGTTTTTCCCCTGTTGACTATGATTTGAGATCTCATGGCGTTATACCATAACTATATTAGATTATTCCAGCTAGTAGTGCTAAATAAACTAATAGCACATATATGTTTGTGTATATGTATATGTGTGTGTGTGTAAGATGCTTAAGTAGTAAGTAACTATTTTAACAATTAAACCAAAAATCAAGATTAAGATAAACCGTACTCAACATTGCTTTGTAACACAAGCACCATTGGGCTAAATGTTGTTGTAATTTCTACAAGAGTGACATTGGCCTCTTTTTCTCCAGATTTTGCTCAAATGTTCTATTTCACCTTAAATAAAACCTGTACAAACGTCATGAGAAGAAGCAGACACATGCCAGTGTCGATGTTAGACCAAGGCTGAACCCATAAGACTAGCCGTTTCTTTATGTCTGCTGACTGGAAAACAAAGCAGACTACTTCATATGCAGACAGTGGGCGATGGTCGAGAATCTGCTGCATTTGCATTTTCATTGACACATTGTTTTTCCTCCCTTGGTCAGCTGCATCAGGAAACGCTGCAGACTCTTGAGTCTGGTCCTTGCCACAAGCCGTAGATGAGCTGCTACTTTTTAGAATAGAAATAGGAATTATTACTGATATTTATTGGTATGTGATGTTTTGACCATATTGGTGATTACTAATACCTGCATATATTAGTGTTTGATATTTTCAGTGATATATACATACTGATCAGAGCCTTTGTACCCCTCAGATCATGGACTTCCCAGGGCACTTTGAGCAGATCTTCCAGCAGCTGAACTACCAGCGCGTCCATGGGCAGCTGTGCGACTGCGTGATCGTGGTGGGTAGCCGTCATTTTAAGGCGCACCGTGCCGTGCTGGCCGCTTGCAGCACGCACTTCCGTGCTTTGTTCACCGTCGCCGAGAGTGATTCCAGCATGAGCATGATCCAGCTGGACTCCGAGGTGGTGACCGCTGAGGCCTTCGCAGCCCTCGTGGACATGATGTACACCTCCACGTTGATGCTAGGTGAGAGCAACGTTATGGACGTGCTGCTAGCTGCGTCACACTTGCATCTGAACACAGTAGTGAAGGCTTGTAAGCACTACCTGACCACTCGGACGCTGCCCATGTCTCCCCCCGGTGAGCGCGGAGGCCAGCACCAGGGCAGCCAGGTAGCCGCTGCGGCTAACTCTCGCCTGCAGCGCTCTTTTCTGTTACAGCAGCTTGGGTTAAGCCTGGTGAGCTCTGCCCTCAGCGGAGCAGAGGAGGGGAGTGGAGCTGGCAGGGGGCCGGGATCCGTTTCAGGAAGCGGGTTGGGAGAGCAGCGAGACGTCTACCCTCCACGCCGCTTCCACAAGCGCAAACAGGCCTTCTCTCTGATCCGCTCAGAGGCAGAACGCTTGCGGCAGCAGAGGTCCCGCCTTTCCTCGCAGTCAGAGGCGACTATGATGGAAGGGGTGGTAGTAGCTGGAGGGGAGGAGCTCCTCTCCCCGGACTCCCACAATAAAGTTGCAGACGAGGATTCCAAGCTGGATGTGGTGGTTGCTGGTGACGACAGCGTCTTGCTAGAAGGAAGAAGCTTCCGCAGGTCCGTGGGCCAGGAGGATGTGCAGCTGCCCAGCCAATCGGACGGCGGGAGAATGAGCAGAGCTGAGCAGCCCTTGCTGTTGCCACACAAGGAAGAGTATCCGGTTACAGGGCGTGGTGATGGAGTACAGGTAAAGGATGGAGGGGAGGATGAGGAGGCACAGCAGGTGGTGGTGAAGAGCGAACCACTCAGCTCACCAGAGCCTGTCGACGAGACCAGCGATGTCACCTCGCAGGCCGAGGGCAGCGACCAGGTAATTGTCATCATTAAGGATGCATCGATACTACTTTTTCCTTACCGATACCAATACCGATACCAGCTTTTCAGGTATCTGCCGATACAGAGTAACGATACCAATACCAACTCTGACTTAAATGCTTGATATTTGACTATAAATCCAGATATTTATAGTGTTCCACTTTTTATATGATGTATTTTTTTATGTCTTATCCTGAGTAAGATATAATAACCTTGAAAGAACACCATTTACTCTTTGAGTAACTGCACATAAAAAAGTTTTAGAGCTATAAAAAAATAAAAATTGCCTCAATGCAGAAACACATGCAGCCATTTAGTCAATAAGCTTCGTGGTATCGGCGCTCTCTATTGCCGATACTGTATGTAAGTGCCAGTATCGGTGCCAATACTGATACCGTATCGCTGCAACACTAGCCATTGTTGTCTAATTTTTAGAACTTGTAAATACAGGCCTAATTTTATGCACACTTTTAAGCACGATGGCTGTATTTTATTAACTATTTAAGAAGAGCATTACATGTTAATCCAAAGGATTTGATGGGGAATTCACTTGAGATCTCAGTTACGTCCATTGCTCAGCAATATTTGTTTCGTTATCTTCAGGTGGAGGCAGTGGGTGAAAAGCTGGAACTGAGTCCAGAGGGCAGTGAGCACAGCTTCACAGAGCCTCAGCCGTGCTCCGACCTGCTCCTCGCAGGAAGCAAGGGGCCTGCTGGAGGAGTAGAACGAGGAGGAGTTGGGAGAGAGGAGCTGTCCTGCAGCGAGGCTCTGGAGTCCACCTCCGGATTCCGTATCTCCAGCTTCCTGAGCACTAAAGGCTTTGAATGCGGCACAATGTCTTCAAACCCAGCTGAAAACATTCCAAACACCACCACAGGAGAGAGCCGACTGGATTGCGAGCCCGCTCGCTTTCTTTTTGGATCGGATTCGAGCAGCACTTCCTCCGCCCTGCTTCTCCCTCCCTCTCAGAGCCTCCTCTCTGGAGAATCCCAAGATTTCTCCAACCTGTCGGCGGATGCGCTGGTCCTGCGCCCAATGCATGATGGAATAGCATCATCGTCTTCCTCCTTGGTGAGCTCTCGTGACGGAACAGCAGAGCAGCTCATGTTTTCCTTCCAGAGGAACGGCTTGGGCATGCACGGCCTTCCACGGCTGTCCCGAGGCGGCGGCAACGGATTTCCCGCTTATCGACGCATCGCCCCTAAGGTCACGCCAGGGGGCGCGTCAATGCGCGCAGATGCCGGTAATCTGCAAGATGTTGCCTCATCGTCTTCATCGGCGCTGCTAAACGGCACCAGCTTCGATGGGACCCTGCCAGGCGGCCAACACGGAAACGGCAATTTGAATCCACCGCCCCAACTGACCCGGGCCTCCGCAGACGTGCTGTCGAAGTGCAAGAAGGCGCTCTCCGAACATAACGTTCTGGTGGTGGAGGGGGCACGGAAGTACGCCTGCAAGATCTGCTGCAAAACGTTCCTGACGTTAACGGACTGCAAGAAACACATCCGAGTTCACACGGGGGAGAAGCCGTACGCTTGTCTGAAGTGCGGCAAGCGCTTCAGTCAGTCTAGTCACCTGTACAAGCATTCAAAAACAACCTGCCTCAGATGGCAGAGTGCTAACATGTCCAATGCCCTACTTTAGGTCTTCGAGGCTTATAATTCGGTTACTAACCTTCTAGCTCGTTATTTAGTAACCGCTCTATGTTTTTCTTAACTGCTATAAAACGTATATGTACAACACTGTGCCAAGAAGTCAGAGACCACCCTTCATTCGTTTTGTCTTCAGTCAAAGTGTGTCCACACTTCTTAATGGCCTGCCTTCATCACGGTTTCCACTCTTGTTTGAGTTGTCTGCTTCTCACCATTCGGTTAATCGCAAACACATTACATAGACACATGGTGTGATTGGTCCGTTGTTTAAGTTTGTAAATGGTACACGTCGCTTTCATATCTCTTAAAAATTAAAGATTTAAGCACTGTTTGTCTGACGGGGCAAACCAGGTTTGGTGGTGAACCAGGTTTTTTTAAGAGCACAGTTTTTAGGAGTCCTGGTGTTTTCTTCACTTGTTATGATTATGATTTTCTCATTTCTGGTGCAAATAGTGTATTTTAGATTATATTATCTCCTGAAAGCGTGTTATGTTGATGGTCATTTTGGCTGTAAATTAAAGAACGTTTGAATGAAGGTGGTCTCTGACTTCTTTAAGTTCCATAGTTGAGAGACGGGGTGATTGACCTATTCACATCCCACCACCGATGCGTTCTTTCATAGCTACTTTATTACCGTTTTTAATACATGGACCGGGCAAGCGTGTTGACCAAAACTTTCAATTTTACATTAACAGAATGTAAAATTGTAGCACACAGTTAAGTTCTGTTCAAAAGACTGTGTTACAGGTTTCAAGTTCTATTTTGTACGAGTGGTAAAAATTACACAGGGGGTGTAATCGAAGGTTTTAGCCATCAGTTTGAGAGCATAACTTTCTACACCTTCACCTGACATTAATAGCCAACTAAAAGTATCATGGTAGTCTGCACCACTGTCGTCTGTCACAACAGTAGCTACAAAAGAATGGCTTTTAATGGAGCACTCATAGGTTAATTGAAGTGTTCGTCATATAAACCCCTTGCGGTTTAAAGTGATAAGTACAACGTCCAGCATGACTTGTCTAGGGCAGCAGAACAACAAATTTTAGCTTGTCACCCACACTAGCCTTCATGCCAGTACTTGTGTAATGTCAGCAGCCATTATAAACAGTATTATTTATGCTTTAAACATTATTATTTTAATGATTAACAGCTTTGCCCAGCGTTTAATGCTGCGTTCACATGTTTGTGTTGGAGAAGAACATTGTACTGCACCTCATAGCGGTAGGCTGGATGACTATGAGAAGAAATCTTGAATAGTGTATTTCTTAAGGTGGACAAAGGCAGGATGACGCTCTGGACTACAATTACTGTAAAATATGGGGTTGGTCTGGAATTCAGCAACAAGAAAAACTAAAAATCAACATGAGGTTGGCGGCAAAGACTAGAGAAACTGAACTCTTAACAGAGCTTTCCGTTTACGGCCGTGGTTTTCAGAGCGTTGTAGCTTGCCTTGGCATTATTTTATGCTGTAGCTTCATTGAAAACAAAGGAATATTGGGTTTGCTACAAATACCACAAATATGTAAACGCAGCATATCACACAGTTCCCTGGAAATATAACAGCCAATCTTTTGTAAAGATACAGGTACTCAATTTAGTAGTGCAGCCAGTGGCCTAATTATTTCCATGCACTAAAGAAACTACTGCAGTCATTCGCTTGTATGGTATACGGTATCACCCAAGAAGCTTCAATGTATAAGTTGTGGGCATTTAGACCCCTTCCCAGAGGGGATGGATCTGATTGC
Source organism: Megaleporinus macrocephalus (assembly GCA_021613375.1). Lineage (NCBI taxonomy): Eukaryota > Metazoa > Chordata > Actinopteri > Characiformes > Anostomidae > Megaleporinus > Megaleporinus macrocephalus. The sequence goes on from CM038724.1 coordinate 18,946,586, forward strand.
GAGCTTAGAGAACTCGGTCAAAACCTGGTGTAGGTCATGTCTTCTAAGGTTGTAAATGAATTACATAATGTTGTCGTCAGCACCATGAATGATTTTGTGTTTGAGACTTAAACATTGTGCTGGACCTTTTTCTTTTTTTCATGTCTGTGTATGTGAGTTAATACGTATAGACAAAAGAACAACTTGGTGGTTAAATTAGTATTTCAGGCTTTACAAGATGACTCGTAGCAGCACACACATGCAATATTTCTTTCTTTCATTTAAACAATAAAAATGTACACAGTGTAGCTTAAGCTAAGTGCTAAATGAGTGTCAGATTTTAACTGTTGCTGAAGTCTGAGCTTCCTTCAAATCAGCTCAATAGCTTTCTAATAGAGATGGCACTACTCTGCCACTACTGAAACCCTTAGTGTAGGCCAGTTCACTGATTCTTCTCTAAAAGCTGCTACGCTTTGAAATGTGCTGTGTTGAATCGAGGTACTAAGACGATCATCTAAAAAATAGGCCATCATGCTCAAACTGGTCACATGCTCTACAGCGCAGGAAATTGTCTCTCAGTCAGGCCTTTAGCGAAACAGCTAACAGCACTTGTAGTAAACTGTTTCTGTTGGGAGATGTTTCTTCTTTTTCTATAGACACTTTTGGAATATCGCTGTACTGAAGAGTTACTGTGAAAACTACATGTTTGATGACAAGACAGGCATATACAGTCATATGCAGAAGTTTAGGCACTCCTGTTTGGTTCTAAGTTAACACATCCTCTACATAGTATTAGTGGCATTTAAGAAAAGCCCCACAATACAATATTACAATGATATATAAGGCACAATGTAATAATAGTGAGATTTAAAAAATATTGAGATATTCTAAGAACTGAGATTCTTTTTTTTCAATTGAAAATTTTTTCCCTAAGGCAAAACTCCACATGGGTTTCATCAACGAAAGTTCTCAGTCTCTTCAGTTCACTTCAGTAATTTTTACAGCGACCAAATGTGACTGTAAAGCAAACAGACTGTCATAAAAACCTTGCTTTACATTTATATAGTATTGATTGCTGTCAATGTATCGATGCAATATCATTATGCAAAATATTAAGATACTATGCTGTATAGTGCAAACGCACTTCTACACTTTTTGTATACGCAGTTCTGGTTTATTTACCCAGTTTAACCTATTAAGAAAGATGATCACACAAAGAGTAGTTCCTGCGATGGAGGGTCCAGAGGGTTTACTGCCATCCACCCAATGAGTGCTGGGCTAGTAGGGCTGTGTATTGGCAAGAACCTGGTGATACAATACATACTGTGATACAGCGGTCACGATTCAGTATATTGCGCCAATGCTTACAATAGCATTGTGCCCTTGTGCTGCTTGTCAATGTTGGAGTGGAGCTGAAAATGGATTACAACACTGTCATCTAGTGGTCAGAGGTTTAAACACAACACACAATGATTCCCTATCAGCCAGGAATCTGTGTATCGATACTGTGTCACTAAACATAAAGCAGTTTAAAAGATAAATAATAAATGAATTACTGAAAAGTGCAGTTTGTGCAAATGGTTAATTCAGTAAATAAATAAAAATTCAAATAGACCTCAAAGAAATAGGTAATTTTCCTTTCCTGTAGAGGATGTGTTATTTCTTTCTTATATATCTTATTTTCTTTTATAATAGATGTGTAATTTGACATGGGGTGTTTGGACTTTTGCATATGTAAGCAACTGTATAACAAAGATGCTCAAATGTCTGTGTGTAGTGCCAAATAAGTAACTAACCCACTTTTACCCACATACAGTTCTTCTTAAAAGAGTGCTGTCACTTAAGTCTATTAGCCAGTACTGTTGTAACTAATGCTGTTGATCTTTCTTGTGTAGTTCATTTTCAGTTGAGATTGAAAATGAAGTGTCAGAATTTTCCATTTTAATCAGCGTATAAATCATGTAATTCAGCTTTTCAGAGATACCAGCCTTTGTAGGTACACAAATCATGGAGTTAATAATGTAAATAAACATATATAAATGTTAATAATGCTAATAATGTTAAACACTGTGTTTACAGTAATAAGTGGAAGCTAATAAGGTCCATGAGCTGGACAAAAGGCAGGAGGGTCCATCAGGTTCCTAAGTCAATTAGTCAATTAGGTCCTTAATGTTCAGTTCAGAACTAGATAGGTATGTTGTGAAAAAGATGTGAACTGTTTTGCCTGAATACTCCAGTTAGACTTTGGTTTAAAGTAGCGTGAAAATGTGTAGTACCACTGATACTCCCTTTTCAGTGAAACATGCTGGAAGCCTCTAAGTAACTCAGTTATGCTATCATTCAAAGGTTTAGAATAAATGTTATTGCAAATATGGTTTCAAATCATTTGTAAGATGTAGAAAAAAGATATTTAATAAAGATAAAATGAGCTGCATTTAATAATGAAGTGCAAATAAAATAAAATGATTATCCAACTTTGTATTTCAAAATTAATAATTAAATCTAATTTAAATAAATAACTAAATACAATGATTAGTCATTTCGTTATGGAAACACATCGTTCATTTTATCAACTCTACTTACCATATAGGAGCTCTAGTTCTACACTTACAGACTGTAGTCCATCTGTTTCTCTGCATACATAGTTTATCCCCTTTTACCCTGTTCTTCAATTATCAGGACCCTCACAGAGCAGGTACTATTAGGGTAGTGAATCATTCTCAGAACGGCAGTGACATTGTTGTGGTGGTGGTGTGTGCTGTGCTGGTACGAGTGGATCAGTGCTGCTGCAGTATTAAAACTCTGGCCACTTACTCATCTGGTGCTGCACAGTTTGTTAGTCATCCTGTAGCCCAGTTGTGCTCTATGCTTGGCCTGGAGCTCTACCACACTGCAGAGTTTAACTTCATGCCTGATCTAGCGCACCTTGTTCAGGCTTCTGAATGTAAAAGCCAGGTGTTCTGGATCTGAACTTTCTATCGTGGTAGATCTCCAAGACCAGGATTGGGCACTAGTCCTTCATCAGTGGTCACGAGACCCTAGTCACTAGGTTCGCTGCTTAGTGGACTATTCTTAGTCCTGCAGTGACACTGTGTTTAAGTTCCAGCAGCACTGCTGTGTCTGGTCCACTCATACCAGCGCAACACTAACACACCACCACCATGTCAGTGTCACTGCAGTGCGGAGAATGATCCACCTTCCTAATAATACCTGCTCTGTGGTGTTGAAGAAGATAAAAGGGGGATGAAGTATTCATAGATGGACTACAGTCTGTAATTGCAGAACTAAAAATGGCTTCCATTAAAGTGGACCTTGTATAGCTGGTCAGTGACTGAAGATACAACTTAATGAATTGACCAATCAGTATGTATGTAAGTATACATTATTCAATCATTTAACTTTTTTCGTTGTTCCCAAAATACTTATACAATCTAAAATGATCTTTGGTGCCTAGTTCAAAATATTTAGATCTACAATCTATACGTTTTGTATAAAATAACAAAAAATAATATAACATGGTTTCAAATGTTACAACACTAATGTATCTAAAGTGACATAAGTGATGCATAAGGAGCAATGAGTGACATAACTCATTTATAGTGGAACACAACCAATTAGTTCCAAGGTATTGAAGTTACTCTGTAGAGCCCCCTGTTGGAAGCAGATTTACTGAGTAAAATAAGCACTACTTGCCTCCTAAAGTATGACCACCAACTGTTGTTTCTGGAAAGTCCCCAAAGAACTAATAGGGGAAGGTCTTTTTAAGCACCTTTACTCTATGAGTGCACTTAATGTTAAATAATGTAGACTTGAAATAGATGATCAAACTCGAGTTTCTTGCCACGTCTTCTTTAGTGATCAAGGTTTAGCTTTTGCCAATGATTACCTGTAGCGAATGATCTGTAGCCGCAGGCCTGAAAATGTAAGACTTGGTCAAAGAAAAAGATCATAGAAGAGAACCTTAACAGATTCTTATCAGTTCCCTCCTTGCCTTTCAGTTGAAAGCACCTTTGAGATGGTGGTTGTAAACCTGGTAGTGGTAGCACAGCCTCAGTAAGTAAAGCCTAGTGGTGTTCCCTGTCGGACCTCTGCTTGTTGATTGTTGTCTGTTTAGAGTGTTTAACTGTAATGGGTCTTTTCAGTCTTGACTAAGGACGTACAGATTCAGAAATATGGGTGCTGAGCCATATTTTATTGGATAGGTAGGCCTTAAGCATTAGGCCTGTCCAATTTTCATCTTGTAAGGTTGAAATTGGGACTCAAGTCAGTGACTCAAGTCGCAGCTCACCCCAGACTCACCCTTGACTGACTTGCAATATCATGAGACTTGTGAAATTTCAACCTGAGGAAAGCACAAGCTAGACCCTTCCAATAAAGACTGTGCTAATGTGGTGCCAGGTTTGAAAGGAGTTTTAGTAGTGAGCCTTTCAACACAGAAGAACCTTTAGGCTGATGGGCAGCATTAAATGCTACATGCTGTGTTCAAAGAAAACAGACAGAATAACTGGATATGGATGGTTAGCATGTTATTTAGATAGACCACTTTCCTTTAAACATACAAAACTATATGCGCTATGGACTGGCGAACTGTCCATGGTGTACCTTGCCTTTGCCCGATGGTGCTGGGAACGACTCCAGCCCCCCATGACTCCGACTAGCAGGATAAAGCAGAAGATGATGGATTGATGAATAGGTTATATAATACCTATATAGCTTACCTGTTATATTAACAAAAGGCCACTTTCCTTGAAAACATATGAAGCTTACTCTGATTACTCCGTGTTAGCTAGCTAGCTATTGTGTTCAGACTAACCACATTGTTTTGCCTCTTATCTTTAAACGCCACGTTTGCTAAGTTTAAATTCAAATGTTTAAGATGTTAGCTCTGTTGACTCTGTTAGCTGATGTAACAAAGTTGCAAAGTAACAAACTGGTATGAAGGGTGATGTAGCTAAGACATGGATATTGACTAAGTTGATGAGAATTTTTTTTGAGGCATTCGAGTGGCAGCCTAGCTAATCTTACCTAACCTGGATTGATTTCGCTGACTTAATTAAAGTGTGCACTTTGTGGCTGTATTACCAACAAAAATAGAAATACTGAATGAAACTTTTATATTGTAATTGCTGTGCACCACCACAGAGAGCTGTTCATAGTACTTTTCAGTATTTGGTTTGTCTTCTAGAAACATTTCCAAACAGGTTTTTTGCTTGTGCGCGTGCTTTGCGTCTGTTAAAGTATGTGTTCGTTCATTTTTAAGGGCTGAAAGAAAGAAGTGCACCACAATGTAAATATAGCACCTTCAACCTCTGCAGCTTTAACTTGATTTCTCTACAACAGACAGAAGGAAAGCATAGATTAACAAAATGTTACACGTTTGAAGTGTAACATACTATGTAGTGTGAAGTGTTTGTGTGGTGTAAGTGCTCCAGTTGTCAAGTCCTTTTCTTAAATCTTGTTGTAGTAGTCACCAGTGAACTTGTCTTACATGCTAATGTTGAGCTAGTGGTTGTACAGCTGTGTATGAGGGGGGAAAAGTGTTCAGAAAGAAGATTTCACTGTAAATCTAAACATAAAGGAATGATTCAGCCAGTAATGCTAATGTTGCTAACAGGGAACAAAAACAAACTGATACAAATGTGAACTTAGAGTTAAGAAAACAGCAAAATGCTAACTAGCGCTTTCTAGCTGCCATTGTTTTGTTAGCAACATTAGCATTCCTGACAGAACCTGTACTTTAAGCTGTTCAGAACAGAGTGGGTAACACATTTCTGTTTACAAGTTTCAGATTAAGAACCATGCGAGGAATTTTGTCATAGAAAACTGATAGAGTTTAATGAATTCTGAATTCATCGGTTATTACATCGTGCTCTCCTGGTTTCAAGGCTATGTTCATCAATACATGCCAACTTACTGATAAGCTTGTTTTCTGAGAATTTTCAAGCACTTCACTAAAACTGTACGGTTTCGCCATGTTTTTGTAAGAAAAATCTATATTTTGCTTTTAATGCGCTGTATACTAAAATCATGGGGGTAATTAACATGCCTTAGCTTGAAATATTAGTGCCCACCTCATCACAGTTTGCGTTTTTAGACTTTTTTATTTTATTTGTAGGTTTTAGATCTGTTTTATCACGTCTGTCATTTACTGTGTACTGTCAGTTACTTTTTAATGCAAAAAAACGCGGATGTGATGTACCTGAAAGGACCTTAACGTCCCCAGAACCTGCTAAGAATTAGACTTGAATAACGTCAGCTTGTACTCATCAACTTTGTCTGTGTTCATGATATGTGTAAATATGTTGCATATGTGTGAACATTAAAAAAAAAAAAAAAAAAGATAAATGGGGTGTATGTAAGAAGAAACTGACCTAATTCCTGCTGATCGACAATGCAAATACAGCGACTGCCTTAAGAGCTTTTAAGCTACGGTACAAAGGCCTCGAAAAGTCTGAAGAAATGTTTGACTGGTTCTTGTGCACTTACTGTATGAATATAACATACTGTAGAACTAATCCTGGGTTTTTATCTGTTAAGAAACCAATTAAAGATGTAGCTCTGAATAAAAAAAAAAAGCTCTTAATACGTTCACAGTTGGTTGGTGCTTTTTTTTATAAAAACCGTCTCGGTTTGTGCCTATAATTGTGGGGCCCTGAGTAACTAAGTAACCTAAGTAACCTTCCGGACACCTTGAATGTCTGAAAATGACATCTGGGGTGGTCCTTGGAAATAAACGTATGATGTTATGCTGTCTGTTAGGGGAAAAGCTCATTCACACTTAGATACAAAGTCACTGTTGAACCTGATTCAGCTGTAATCATGGCCTCCCAAATACCAGGGGCTGTTTCGTATCTCTTAATTCCACGCTTTCTGCATAGTTCTGGATTGTGATTGCTATGTGAATATTCAAGGTTGTACAGAAACCTTTTCAAGCCCTAACTCAGGGCCAGAACTTGCAAGCCCCATGAAAAAAAAAAACACAACCAGATGGAAGAGCATGTTTGATTTACAGTTGATTTATGAAGCTTTTATTCATCAAATTTAATCTCAGGATCTCACAGATCCTACATGTAACTATTGTAACAAAATTTGAAAAATTACATGTCAACATTTTTTAATACATACACGTTGTCTTCTGTTGAGTTTGCTCTGTGTAGATCATTGATCTCTCTCTTGGACCCTTTGTCCCAAAGACCTGCATTTCACCGCTCTGTTCATTTCATAATACAGATAAGAGCTGCAGTTCCAAAAAAAAAAAAAAACCAGTTCAGGAGTTAGTCTTTAAAGAACCTGTGACCTCCCTCCTCTGCAGTCCTTCAGAGTTAACAGTCGCTCATTCAGACATATCACCAGCCACAGAAACACTGTCCAAACAACCGTAGCATTACTAGTAGCGTTACTGTAGAAATATCAAGTTGTTAATAACATGATAATGTTTACAGCTAGCTGGAGTTGGCATGTTAACAACATGGTATTTGATGTAAATCAAATGTTAATAAAGTAATAAAGTGTTTTTCCAAAGATAAAGACGAAAAAAAATTCATATCGCCGCTGTCCAAAGAAAAACGTGTCTCCATTTTTTCCGATTTTTATTTTTCAACATCATTTGAACACAGCAGCAATTTCTATGATGACCAATAAAAATGCTTCAAAATCACTTGGAAAAAATTCTGGTTCCATTGACTTACATTGAAAAGTAAAGAAAGTTTTTGGTCTCTCCTGTAAAGTTTTTATTCTGGAGATTTTTCATTGGACAGCAACGATATATGAGAATGCATTTTATGCTGGTGTAAACGGGTCTATACTGGTTTCCTGCCAGTCTGGTGCTGGTTTAGCTGGTCACCCCAGCATGGTCATGCTGGTGGACCAAACATACCAGCGTCAAAACATATTTCTGTGATTTTACTGGTTGTCTTTGGTCTTTATGGCTATAGATCCTATAGATCTTTTCCAAACTGAGCTCATCATTTCTTTCAGTATGGGTTGCAGAAGGACAGGCTGTAGAGCAGCAGTATATCTGGCCTGAGTTCAGTAGAAGTGAAGGCTTCAGAGTTGAAGTTCTTTGGGCATGGGGTCTCCTCTGAGTCCAGCCAGCAAATTATTGGCGGCGAGAGCAGACATGGCATTGCGTGTAGTGTAGGTGGCACTTGCAATGTGGGGCAGAATCACTAAACACACACAAACACACACACAAAGCAAGATTCTTGTTATGAATGTTTACAAGCTTATACAAGACAAGTACAACGAATCAGACTGCTAGTTGTGCTATTTATGAGGTTGTTGGTAAATGGGAAAGTGTGTAAAACCCTGCATTTGCATAAATTGTGAAAACATTTACAGAAACCTACAGAACAACGATCATGCCATGTTTCATATAGAACAGTATACGGAGCAATCCATTGAAACAGAGCAAACTGCAGGTCCACTTATTAAAAAAAAAGAATGAAATGAAATAAAAAGATATTTACAAGCATTATATCATGATCTATTTAAATTATGTGCTTTAGATAATACTGAGCTTAATATATTCAAAGTAAAATAAAAATGTGTATTAGAAGGTTACTACCCCACAACCTGACCACTGCTTTGACACTTACATTCAACCTAATGCTTATTCTTGTTTATTAAAAATCTTTTTTATTTTTTGAATAATGAAAAGATTCTGAAAGATTTATTTAAAAAAAAATGCTGTTCCATGTTTTCAGGTCACTGCCAAAATAGTCCATAGGCAGAGCCTTAATATTTTTTTTAATCAATTTAATTTTAATATATTATGTTATAAATGTTTATTTATTATGTTTAACTGTGAAAAGCTGTGCTTGCTAGTCATGTACAGACTAGTGTTTTTCGTGTTCTGCTCAAAATAAGCTAGTATTGACACTACCGGAATAGTGACTATTAAAACATTGGTGATGTTTTGGTAGTATTAAAGTTATATTGGAATATTTAATTATATGTAATAAAATAAAAATAAATTGCAGGGCCATGCAAAGCAAAGAGCATTTAATCTAAAGTCAGTTAGAAGTCCAAAACTCTGATTTTGAACCAGTTTAGTTCCATGTAGAACAGTGTCACGTTACCACTACTGTAAACATTTAGTATCATGGCCGCTAACTACTGTACATTAACCAAAAATGTAACATAAGCTGTCATGACATCCCACATAATGGCACCTGTCAGTAAATCGCTGGTAATGCCGACCACTTAATCTACTGAACAAAATCTGTCAACCCACTCTCAGTGTTCAAATAAAGTGTTACCAGGCTTTCATATGTGTAACCACTTACAGACAGTGGTCACAAACTCTCCTCCTGCAGAGTTTAGCTCCAACCTGCACCATCATGCTCACACTAATCCATTTGATCCAGACAGTCATTAGCTGGAGCAGGTGTGAAACTAGATCTGCAGGACTATCACTGGCAACCACTGTTTTAGGAAACCCCCCTGTCATGATTAGTTCACACATACTCTAGAGCTCACCGCAGTTTTTGAGTGTGAAGAGGGGGTGGCTGGTGGGCAGTGGTTCTGGCACGGTTACATCTAATCCAGCTCCAGCAATCTGTCCTCTGGACAAAGCTTCATACAGGTCCTCCTGGTTCACCACTCCACCCCTAAAACACACATTGTTCCAAAGCTTAGAATCACTGCATATTATATACACTCCCCTCCAAAAGAATTGGAACAGTGAGGCCAATCCCTTTGTTTTTGCTGTAGACTGAAAACATTTGACATTAAAAGATGAACATGAGACAAAATATCTGTGAGACCTATGCAGACTGTGCATTTATAGTTAGAGGAGTGACCAACATGAAAGCCAGAGAGCCGACTATGGGTGAAAAACAAGCAATTGTGAGAGAAGATGGAAAATCAATCAGATCAACCAAAGAATTGACCGTAGCCAATACTTGATGTCCTGAAGAAGAATGGTGCACTATAACAAATGTCAAACAGGTAGACAAAGGAAAACAACAGAAGTTGATGACAGAAACATTGTGTGTGCTGTAAAGAACAAACCAAAAACAACTGTTAGTGACATAAACGACAACCTTCAGAGGGCAGGAGTGAAGGTATCACAATCTACTGTTTGCAAAAGACTTCATTAATCAAAGTACAGAGGCTTCACCAGAAGATGTAAACCACTAATTAACATGAAGAATAGGAAGGCCAGGCTGGAATATACCAAGAAGTCTAGAGACAAGCCTCAGAAATTCTAGGACAAAGTTTTATGCATTGATGAGACAAGGATTAACCTTTACAAATGTGATGGAAAGGCTCTGGTCATGATCCCAAACATATGAGTTCATCTGTGAAACACGGTGGAGGTAATGTCATGGCTTGGACTTGCATGGCTTCTTCTGGGATGGGCTCATTAATCTTCATTGAAGATGTCATGCATGATGGCAGCAGTACAATGAACTCAGAAACATCTACAGAAACATTTTGTCTGTCAATTTACAGAAAGATGCAACCAGACTGCTTGGGAGATCCTTCATCAGCAAGATAATGATCCAAAACACTTTGCCAAAACTACAGAGGAGTTCATCAGGGGCAAGAAGTAGAAGGTTTTGGACTGGCCTAGTCAATCTCCAGACTTAAGCCTTATAGGGCAGGCATTTTACCTGCTAAAGAAGAGACTGAAGGGTGTAACCCCCAAAACAAACACCAGCTGAAAGAGGGTGCAGTGAAAGCCTGGAAAAACATCACAAAAGAAGAACACAAACATTTAGTGATGTCAGTGGGTCACAGGCAAAAGGTTTACAACTTAATAAAAAGTCTTATTCACTTTAATCTATTTTAAGTTTATCTGTTCCAATACATTCGGACTCACAAGATACCTGGAAATAAAAGCTGAAATGTTGATCTCTTGTCTCATATTCATCTTTTAATGTCAAAACCAAATGTTAAAAAAAGTCTACAGCAGAAATTAAGGGATTGGCCTCACTGTTTCAGTGCTTTCAGAGGGGAGCGTACATACATCCTCAAGTCATTATACAATTTTGAAGGGACTTTGGTAGGCTGGCCAGTACTGGGAAAGTTCACCACCACCAACTAAGTCATTACATTTAACATTTATTTCACAGCATATTCGGGATTTATTGGCCTTAAATGCTATTATTGCCTGACTCATTCAGACCCGAAGTTTCCTCATTATCTGATTAACTCAGTTGAACGTAAATGTGTCAAAGGAAGTAACGCCAACATCATATTTTCTGCTGGTATTTACATTGCATTATTAGGTACATGTAAACACACTCAGTGCTGGAAAGCCTCTGTTAATGTTTCATTCAGAATGCGGGCAGTGTCTAGTTTAACTGATCCCAGTTATCCGCTACATTTGTTAATTAAACATTGTGTAATCATGAAAAAGTGATTAAACAATGTGAAAGCTGCAAGACTTATTTCTACCTGCTGGTGTTAATGAAGATGGAGGTGTTCTTCATCTTGGAGAAAAGATTCTTGTTGCAGATGCCCTGAGTCTCTGGAGTCAGAGCACAGCACACTGCCAGGACGTCAGACTGCCTCGCCAGCTCGTCCATGGAGACTAAACACACATACACAGTTATAGTTAAGGGCAAAATTAGTGATTTGTGGGCTCTAGCCAAATAAGAAGATTGATTTCCCATGTATGCACATTCAGATAGCTAAGCATATATCAGCCTGCTGGCTGCATAAGGTCAGTACAGTACTGTATACTGTTTATAGTAAACACACAACATTGTCAAAAGGTGGTGTGGTTTACATTGTCTGAACACGGTTATCACAATGTCACTATTAAATAGCATTGTTTTACTGTATTATAACTAAACACATACACAGTTATAGTAAAGTTTATGCTACTTTAACGTTGTCAAAAGGTGCTGCTTTTTACGTTTTCTGAATAGCGTTCTCACATTGTCACTACTAAGTAACGTTGTTTTATGGTATTATTCCTACTTACTACCAACTTTACAAAAGTACATGGAGCTACATGCAGATGTAATGGAAAGTATGAAGAATTCTGGGAGGTCATGACAACTCACTAACCTTGTTACCACTACATTCTCACAACTTTCTGAGGAATTGTATTTTAACATAGTGGGAACTAAAGCAATAGGTTGTCAAAACATTGTTACAAGGTAACTGTGAATGGTTGCCGGGTTTGGGTCTAAAGCTGAATTCTCTCTTAGCGTGTGAGAACAGTTTCTGATTAACTTGTTTAGTCTGACGTAAGTAGCCATTTCCGAGGCCAAACGTGCCAGCAGACCCCCAATGACAATCACAGTACTAGTAATCCTTTGTTACAGTTGCTGTCTTGTTTATTCAGACACCAGGATCTAAATTCTTTCAGCTTCAATCTGCTTGTTAACATGTCCACGTCTGAGTTTCTACTGAGCCGCTGAGGCTGCCATTAATAATGTAAGTTACAATTCTGAAAGGAATGAAGAAAAAACTAAGTTTGGTTCCATTGGGCTGTAATGTAAGCTATCTAGCTAATCTAGCTAATGTTAGCACCACTTTAAAATACAAGAAAGGCCACTGATGGCTTTGAGGTCAACTGTCTGTGCATTTGCGCTCTAAGCAACTTGTCTATGAGTGTAACCGCTTTGGGCAGCAACCTGTTGGGAAAAGAAAACTTAGACCGATCATAGCGCTAGTTTTAAATTCTTTAAACAGGCTACAACCAGAGAGCTGTAAAAACAAAAGTAACGAAATTGGTTTTCATCCCTCTCAGTCCATCTACATACTTTGACTTGTTTTAAAAAGAGGACGATGCTAAACTACGTTTCAAAGGTAACTGGCAGGGTATGTGAATTGTCAAGGTCAAAACTAGAGGAATCAAAAACTCAAACTTGCAAGTTTTAACAATTCGCATGTGTAAATATCCCTCCTGCGAGTGTAAATGTGAAACTCATGAGTACACATTGTGTACATAGTCATATCATGGAGTGGTAAGAGTCAGAGCAGACCACTCCACGACCCACTACACTCACAGTGCTCAGTCTCACAGTCAGACCAGACCCTCACCACTTCACGACCCACTACACTCACAGTGCTCAGTCTCACAGTCAGACCAGACCCTCACCGCTCCACGACCCACTACACTCACAGTGCTCAGTCTCACAGTCAGACCAGACCCTCACCGCTCCACGACCCACTACACTCACAGTGCTCAGTCTCACAGTCAGACCAGACCCTCACCGCTTCACGACCCACTACACTCACAGTGCTCAGTCTCACAGTCAGACCAGACCCTCACCGCTCCACGACCCACTACACTCACAGTGCTCAGTCTCACAGTCAGAGCAGACCCTCACCACTCCACGACCCACTACACTCACAGTGCTCAGTCTCACAGTCAGACCAGACCCTCACCACTCCACCACCCACTACACTCACAATGCTCAGTCTCACAGACAGAGCAGACCCTCACCACTCCACGACCCATTACACTCACAGTGCTCAGTCTCACAGTCAGAGCAGACCCTCACCACTCCACGACCCACTATACTCACAGTGCTCAGTCTCACAGACAGAGCAGACCCTCACCACTCCACGACCCACTACACTCACTGCGCATGCAAAAGCCGCCACTGACCCCGCCCCCTATCTACAGAGCAGGATGTAAATAGAAATGCATCTTAGATGTCTATCTTATCTATCTTAGATACTTTATTGATCCCAGAGGGAAATTCTTCAGTGTGACACCTATTTCAAACGCTACAAAACACTACACTCACAGTGCTCAGTCTCACAGACAGAGCAGACCCTCACCGCTCCACGACCCACTATACTTATAGTGCTCAGTCTCACAGTCTCAGTCTTTCTGTGTAAAAAAACAAAACTTTTTAAATATAAATAATAATGTCATCAAGTGCATAAAACCATGTGCATGGTACTGTAGACTTTGTTTCTAGTTATGAACCTGTACCTTCATGTTCCGGTTGTGTAACATTTAGTGTATAAGGAGTACATTTGAAATAATAATGAAAAACTTGCAGTAAACATCAGGCTATCTTTACCGTACTCTGCCTGGATCAGCTCCGCAAGTTCAGGTCTCGGCGCCACATCTGTGTATATGAACTTTTTCACCTTGAAGGTCTTCAGACGCTCAGCAATGGCCACTCCTATCACACAAACACACACAACTATGAATATACTCTATACTGTATGTCTGAAAACGAGAGTATTAATAGGGAGTTTCTTCCTGCTGCAGTGGCCACCTCTACTTTTCTGAAAAGGGCTTTAGAGAACATTGCTGTGAGGTTTTGATGGCATTTAGACACAAATGCCAGGCAGTAGTTAGCTCAGGTACTGATGTTCTGATGGGATGATCACTGCAGTTCATCCCAAAGATACTAAACGAAGCCCCCTCACTACAGAGACCATCGATGCTACAGCTGATGTTTGTGACCCTTAGGTTCATTTGCGGCTTCTCCAGAACTTTCCATTCTATTGGCAATGCTTTCGAAGTAATACGAAGTAATTATAACCTTATTTTTATTTAATTACCATACACTGTTAACAGGTTTCAGACTATAATAATCAGTAATTGGGTTATCTGACATCTTAAATGTTGGTCCAACTTTCAATTCCTCACTTTCATAACTAGGAAGTTACTTCATAGGAGTTACTGACTAATATGCCTAATAAGACTAATGCAGTTTAAAGGTGTGAATTAATTGATCAGTTAATAGTTTAATTACGTTTTACAGTAATTCCAAATGACAAATAGTATCCTCAAAGGTCTGAGGTAGACTGTTCACTTACCAATCCTTCCGAGTCCAAGGATGCCGACAGTGCTGTTGGCCAGCTCATAGCCGCACAGCCACAGAGTTCTCCAGGTTCCCCAGCCACCTCTAAACACATACACTTCAGTTTAGGAAGGCAAATTTCCAAGCGTGACAGGAACAGATTTGGTGATCATTTTGGCTCAGCATATATATATATATATATATATATATATATATATATATAATTAAATAAATAATTTGTCTTGTTTAATGCAAAAAAAATGTTTTATCTACATCCATCTCCGCTACCAATTAGAATTCACTGGAATTAGCACCAAAACCTACAAACTGTTTTAACTTGCTGCTTCGTGTTCCCGGTCTGATTCATCATATAAAGTCCCTTAAAACAGTGTAATCCTCCACCATTTAACCTGTAAGCATTCCTGTCCAGCGCCACCAGAGGTCTCTGTCCCCGGAATACTGAGAGTAGCCTAGAACACACTACACCTGTCCCTTGTTCCCGCCACCTGATCACAATCACCCTCCGCCTTCAAATGCCCCTCTCACCCATACCTTAGCGCGTGGTATTGTTTATACTTGTGTGCGTTGCAAAACCACGCCTCCTTGTCTCTCTGGTTTTCAGATCAGCTGCTGTCCTGTTAGCTAGCGCTTACTAAGCTAATTCCCAGTCAAGCCAAGCCAAGTTTGACCAAGTCAAGTTCATTCAAGCCAACATCATTGAAATATCCAGCCTCATCAGCGAAGCTCAACCAATCCCAATTCTTTTAAGCCAAGCCAAGACCCATAGCAGCTAAGCTAAACCCAGCCTCCACTAACCTGTGCACAGGTTTCACCAGTGCTCATCAGCCCTACACTGGGCCCGGCTGACCCTATCTAGGCTATTCTTTGTGTCTCTGCACTTGTGCATGCTAACTCTGCCCTATATTAGGGTTTTACTCTATTTGTGAAAATACACTATACTGACAGGGACAGTTTTGGTGGTCTAGCAGTTTTTCCAGGTGGTTGTTTGGAGTATTATTTGCTCTTTCGGAAGTTTTTTAGTTTCTACTCAGAATGATCTCCTGAAAATTTACACAGTAATGTTTCATGATTTACAGACATTAAATACGATTTACCATCACAAATCATCTGTAGTCTGGACTTGAGCTTATTCTCCTTATAACACCTAAGTCACATTTTTTACTTTGTGTCATTTCTAGATTATGTTTCTTGTTTAGTCTGATTTAAAAAATGGCTTCAAAATAATCCATAAACCAAAATTCAACAATATTTCTCATCGCTGCTGCAGGTCTGTTGGAAGAAAATAACAGAATCTGGCCGGGTTTGTGTACGTTTTGGCCTCGTGCGTAGCCTCAATGAGTCTTCGCGACGTAGCAAGGAGAAGAGCAATGGTCAGCTCGGCCACAGCATCTGTCAGCACCTCAGGAGTGTACCCTACACGGATCCCCCTGAAAAAAAAAATTCTGAAAGTTTATAAGATCATAAATTGAACTTATGAGTTATTAAGTTATTAAGTTTTCAGAGATCCCAGTAGCTGTTTAGTAGTAATAGGGGCATACTGTTTAAAATCACTTGTCGTATAAATACACTGTATTGCCAAAAGTACTCGCTCGTCTGCCTTTATGAATTTATGTGACGTCCCATTTTAATCCATAGCGTTTAATATGTCGGCCCAACCTTTGCAGGTTCAACAGCTTCAACTCTTCTAGAAGGCAGGTGTTGACAGCCCCAGGAGACACTGTGAGCAAGATCACCACATTCTGAGTAAATCTAAGAGGGATCCTCACCACATTTAATACAATGTGTGAACAGTATCTGGTTCAAAGGTTTAATACGCACTGCTGAACCATTTAAGGTAGAACGGGAAAAAGTGAACAAGAAGAGAACTTTATCAACTCTCTGAACCGTTGAAACACCTCACTGAGGT
Source organism: Megaleporinus macrocephalus (assembly GCA_021613375.1). Classification (NCBI taxonomy): domain Eukaryota; kingdom Metazoa; phylum Chordata; class Actinopteri; order Characiformes; family Anostomidae; genus Megaleporinus; species Megaleporinus macrocephalus. Next base: position 18,963,224 of record CM038724.1, read on the forward strand.
TAACATGGCTCTTCGCTCTTGTCTGATCTAAGAACTTCTTTCTCAGTCTCAGTTCTTCAGATCCTCCCCTCGTTCTCTGTTTCTCAGCCATCGGCACTTCATGATAGTAGGTGGAGTTCAGCACGTAGCCCCTGTCCTTCCCCATGTTATTGATTGCCTGGTTGAATTTGTTGTGATATTCGGCCCAAACAACTTTGTTTATTTCCCCTTTAAAGACACAGAGCTGTGTACCAACGTCACATTTTCTTTCCAGGGCATACACAGAACGGACAGCTAGTTATTCCCTGAATATGAAAAGCGTACATAGTAAAAAAAATATTAGAAAATAAATTAATGAATACATATAATAATTTCTTGATGGGTGAAATATGCAGTCACTTGAAGCCTCTAAGTATTATGCTTTGTGTCAGTCATGATGCACACAGGTAGAAAATAAAGTGCCCTGTGAAGACATGCTTTTGATGATAGGATGGGTAATAAATTCATCTTTTAATTTATACTGCAATTTAGTAGTAATTTAGTTTTGCTGCTCCTTTTATCTTTTTATATTTATCCTTATTATATTATTTCTATGCTTATATATCTATTTATTATTGACAATAAAGGGATTCTATTAAATGCTATATAAACAAACACTGCATATTATTATTTTATTTTTTTTTAATTATTCTACTTGCCTGAGCGTGATGCACCAAATGTAGGATGTCACTTTTGTTTTAATAGCAGTGTAGATTAGAAGTATGTGTTTTTGCATGTGCACCAACCTTTTCTTTAGCTCGTCCAGTGAAAGATGATCAAACCCCACTGACATGGTACTGAGCACCTTCAGGTTCGGACCTGAATACAACAAAACAGACTTTCAGCTACACCATTAGATACTTATTTGTCTCATGGGCCATCGCTACTGGAGGTTTCTCGCCAGACCTGCGGCGTCTAACACTTCGGCATCAATCTTCTCCGTCAGCACACAGAGCAGTCCATCACAACCTTTGACCTTTTTCAGCAGCTCCTGCCGAGGAACAGGGTCATCGGAGTCCCACAGCTCAAACTGCACTCTGAGGAACGAAAGGGAAGAACAAAGAGAGAAAGAGAGAGAGAGAGAAAGGTTTCAGAAAAGCTGATATGAGTTGTTTTGATATGAGTCAACAAGGTTGGTCAGCCATGATTGGTCAACCAGGAGTCTTCATACTCCTGGTTTGAGACCCAAACGTTGTCCACCTTTCCTTTCGCTGTTTATCCACTAGCTCTTACTCCAAACCCAATGGGCCTGTTTACACCACACAATGGCGTGCGAGATCGGATTATGTTTGGATCTTGCTTGATGGCATGAGACGCCAGGTGCCAACACCCCTAGGAGACACTGTGAGCGAGATCGAATCACTTAAACCAGATTCCGAGCCGGACCTTGAGCACATTTAACACAAGCGTGAACAGAATGTGTTTTTTTTTATTATACATATACGATTAGTGGAAATGTGTTTGCTGAGCACTAACAGAAGAGAATAAACAACAAAATGAAAGTCTGAGGACACACAAGGCTAATTTTAGCTCCAAACCAAGAGCCACTCCAGGCCAATGAAGGTGTCCAAGATGATCTTGTCAAACCACATAGCAAAAACACTGAAAAATGAAAACATGTTGATGTGCTTTTTATGTAGGAAGAATGACACTGACTCTCATCTGGTGAAACTGGGGAAAGGTTTTTAGGAAAGGTATATCCAGATACAATCTGGACTGGAAACAAATGATAATACAAGGTGAAAACAAGGTCGTAGTAAATTTGGTGGATGAGGCTAGCTGGACCCAGACACACCCAACCCAACAAGGAATAAGTAGCACCAACCGAGCTTGACTAATGATTGCTTTGGGTGGGTGTGTTGGGGTTAGGAGGATCTTTGACTGACAGGGGCCCTTAAAGGAAAAGGAGAAGGGTGGGTGTTGTCCATGAGTGGTGGAAGTTAACCTGTTAGCTTGGTCCATAGACAAATAAGCTACTTTTGCTCCTTTAACATTAATTACTTAGTATCCATCCATTATCTTCCACTTTATCCACTTTTTTGGCTGCTCGGGGTCACGAGAGCCAATCCCAGCGTCATTGGCAAAGGCGGGGTACACCACGGACAGGTCACCAGTCCATTGCATGGCATGGCCAACGCAAACTCACACCTAGGGGCAATTTAGAGTGACCAATCAACCAAACGTGTTTGGACTGTGGGAGGAAACAGGAGTACTCCGAGGAAACCCACTCAAGCACAGGTAGAACATACAGTTTTAGAGAGCTGTTCAGCTGTGATTTCACATTTGTACAATGTTACATGCACTTCTACACAGTGTTATATTTTCAGCGTGCTGGTGGAGCCCAATGTGGTATCTGTTCACATTGCACTTAAACTCATTGTTTGATTAACCTGTTGTTTATTCATACGTTTGCTTGAAGGGCTCTTAGAAGTTTAGAAATAGTCCTGTCTCTTGTTACTGTTGAGTTGATCATGCTCGTCATCTAATATCACCTTTAATGTTATTGTTTTATTTTTAAACATAAAACCTAAAGATTTACCTGTACTGCATTTCCATTTCAATCCAAATTATCATATTTTATTTGAATCGTCAAATAGTCTACCGAGCTCAAGTAAGTGTTCAAACTTTTATGCAAATTTTGCAGAACCTGTTCACTATTACATCACTGTGCCATCCACATGTACCAGCATTGAGATAGGATGGGACCGTTTTAGTTCACTCCCACTATTCATAAAAACTCAGGGTGCGTCCGAAATCGTCTACTTGTCTACCACTCAGTAGTGAAATCAGTAGGCGAGCGCGGCTAATATGTCTGAATACTTAGTAGGCATCCAGAAGTAGGTGAATGGTACCCAGATGACCTCCTGAATCAGCAGTAACTTTTATGTAGGTGAACTATCCCATGATTCACCTGAAGCCGCGGATGAATCTAAAGTGGAGGAAAAAAAGCAGAACATCGGCTGTGTACGCAGCTACGGTTAGTGAACTGCCGCTACAAAAAAGATTAAATTCACCCAAATACTATAAGGTTAAAACCCTACATCAGTCTCTGGCTCACTAATTACCTGCTGATCTTGTCGGGGACTATTGAGCCGGACCATACAGGGCTTCAGGGCATGCCTATGCACCACCTTCTCTGGTGTTGGTGTGGCTGGAGCAACGTGATCACTGTGGCTGCGAGAACGCTGCAACGCTCTGAGTTGCCAGGACGGGAAAATCTACACACCACCGGGGGTTGCGGCAGCTCCAGGTGGTGGTTACGGTTGCTACCCAGATACGTGTGAGTACAAGCTGCATATTTCTAATCCTTCATGTAACGTAGTGGTGTTGTCGAATGTTGCGACCTTTTAGCTTATGCCCTGTTTTATGAGCATTATTAATAGATTTTTTTTAAGGATTAACGCTGCCAGTCTCTTCTGTTTCGTTTAGACTGTGGTTGAACGCTGTGGAGATCTGTGAAGAGGCTCATCACAAACTTGACACCGTTGCTTCAAGTTGATTAATCTTGGGACTGTGCACTGTTTTGGATTTGCTAGTTTTTTGTATATTTGCTTTTCTATGTATACCTATAGGTGGATTATTTTGTTTTCCACTTTTTTTCTTTTATCCTTGGTTTACAAATTGGTGAGAAAATAAATGGATTCTTTTTTTCTGCCTCTTGTTGAATGACTGGGCTAAAACTAATCCCCCCCAACTGTGAACGAGCACAGTGTGGTGAAATTTAGCTAATTAAGTAGTTTCTATTTTACGGGTCAGGACTTTTATCATGGTGGTCTGATGTGTTGCGTCACAGAACACTGGTAAGAGAGCGACGTAGTAGGTCCGAGATTGTGTGGCTTCTGAAACTGCCTACTGGCTCTAATATAGTACCAACTGACTAGTAGGCGATTTCGGACACACCATCAGTCAGAGACTGCCATGCAGACTTCAAACAGAGGAGGAACTCTGTTTGACCAGAGGAGGATGGGACTTCCCTTAAGAGTCTTGGTTCATTCCAAGGTTTCTTCCTCCAGTCTGAGTGAGTTTTTTTTTATTTTCTTCTTGGCACCGTCGTCTCTGGCTTGCTCACTGGAGGATATATATGTTGTAACTGTCTGTTTTCAAACTTCTGTAAAGCTGCTTTGTGACATGGTTGTAAAAAAACACTACACAAATAAACTTGGGGGGGCAGGGGGTACTTGAAAAAACTATTTCATTTCAATCAAGTCGTTTTTTACATTCCATATGTCAACATGTGCTTTGTTCAGCATGTATCAGTGTTGACACCTTCAACCCAGTCAAATCCATTTTTCAGTTTTCCCACTCTAGCTCCACCCACTCATTATCATTCACACCTGAGGCTTGTTTGAAGACCACATATACAGCCCATATCGTTGCTGTCCAAAGAAATACATGCATCTCCATTTTTATTTTTCTCTATCTTTTGAACACGATAGCTGCCTTTTATATCATTTTTTATGTTTTATGAAGAATCAACCAATAGAAATGCTTCGAAACATCTGGTCCTATTGACTTACCCTGAAAGTAAACACTGTTTTTCGTCTCTCCTGTATATATAAAATAGCTTTCTAAACCATTTTCCTGCTGTTTTTTTTGGTTGCGTCATGCCCGGTATCTTTGACCCTTGCTCTGTTTCCTGCTTTTCTTATTATGTTTACCTGCCTGCCTGTGTATTTGACCTCTGCCTGTGTGTTTGGGTTAGCTAAGTTTTGGAGTCTTTAAATAAAGCAGATCTGCACCTGTATCACGCTCACTGTTGCAGCTGAGTGTAATAACTAATAGTGAACCATACAACAGTGTTCCTAAAAAACATTGTAAACACTGGCAAATATCAGTCTGTTGCCTTACTAATCATTTTTAATCAGTCACATTGAACATATAGGTTAATGTGTAGTCGTATTGCATCATATTGTAACTTATAAAATACCCCCAAATATGAAATTTACATATCACATTAAATAACATTTCAAACATCATAACATCTGAAACAACAGCAAATACATAACCAAGTCATAACATGGAAGCATTTGCAACACAGAATACGAATTTAAAGCATTGCAAAATATCAGATTACATTGTGTAGCAGCGTTTTATAAGGAACCCTGACTGTTTAGACCTACTTGGATGATGACATATGGTTGTACAGAGCTCAGCTCTGCTTAAAGGGGAATGTCTGCTTTGTTTTTTATTCACATCTGTAAAATGTGTACAATTTAAATACCATCATTCAGAGTGGTTTGTTATGTGATGCTCCATTCTAAAGAAACTTTAAAGACCTATAAGTCTTAACTGTTCACAATAGTGGTGATCAGAACCAGACATCTCACTGGAAAGTTTATATGGCTACAAATATGCTACCTCATGTCAGAAACATCTTATGAATGTTTTGCGGTAAAGATTTGGTCTAAATGTGTATTTTTGTGTTCATATGCAGGGTATTCTAAGGCAAAACAGTTCCCAAAGAAAACATGTTATACTTGTATAATGTTACCACCATCAGCCTTACATATAAAATATTAGAAGACACATGTCTGCTCACTCACTGCTGGTTTTGGCCAGTAAAGAAAATAGCTTTATTTGTGTTGTACACATTGTGACCCCTGGTCACCATCAGCGCCACAGTACAGAAATCTGAGACCCTAAAATAAAAACTTTACGTCAAGGAAGTTAAAAAAAATATCTCTAAAGTAAGACAATCAAAAAGTTGTTTAAAGTTAAATAATATTAAATAAAATAGTTTTGAGTTTTGAGCATCAGCTATTGTAAAGTGCTGCCATCTTGTATCATGACACTCAGAATAGACCAAGTATCACAATTATATGGTATTTTATCACCATCCCTATATATTGAATTGCACATGCCTGATTGTTTTCTGATCAATTTTAGGCTTACAATTGGCAAAATAGTCCCCAAAGAAAAAAAACTATTTTTTTTTCAATTAAGCATTAGTTTATCAAAACCAACGTTAAATATAAACAATCAGAAGACGTGTGTAGGCTCACTGGTCATTTTGGACAGTACATAAAATGTCTATATTAGTGTTTTCCACACTGAGACCCCTGATTCACATCAGCACCACTGCATGTTATTATATTATATTATATTATTATATTATATTATATCATATTATAATATTCATGTCATTATAATGGAAAAACAAGTGTTTTACAAATAACATCATTGTCACTACAGTGTTTGATGGAAAGAACTCTTGTTGTGTTGTGATAATGCTATATATAACTTGGAATCTAAAGAAAACAAAAGCAATTACCAGGTCAACACAGAAATACTACACAATTCAATGGCCCTTTGGGGCTTCCATGCCATACAATCTCCAGAGAAGTTGTGGCCCCTGGTTCCTAGCAGGAGTCCATAAGTTTATCCACAGTAACCCTTTTCACGTCAAACTACTACTGAATGACTGTGTTTATTACCTCTATGCAGAAACTGAGTAAGTCAGTAAACCAGAGCTACTCCAGGCTGCTGTAGATGGAGTTGGAGAGCCTATCTACTGGACTACCTTAAGCTTGCCACACTTACTGGCCAGACTCGCGGAGGATCTGCAGTCCGCGTGGAGGGATCTGCCGCGTGATGTACACACGTGGTAAGGCAGACATGTCTCGCCGAAATCCTGCGAGAGAAAGCGGAGCCGGTTGGAGCGCCAGCCGCCTGAGCGCTGTTCTGCTGCACCACATCTCCAGAGCACGGTTAAAGACAAAGAGAGGCTGGACACCGGACAGCAACCCCACAGCAAAGAGGACTTCGGACCTGACTGGACCCTGCTCAGCACTGTGTGTGTCTGTGTGTTAGTGAGGGGGTGGTGGCCCGGCATGGTGGTCTCAACCAATATGGGAGAGGGGAGGGGGATATTATGGAGCAACCAGGCCAAATTTTTAGAAGGAAGTAAATAACATTCAGTTCATAAAGAAAATGGTGAAATGAAATATAAATATATGAATATTAATATTTCATAAACTCTTTACTCTTCTATAGTAAGCCATGGTGTGTTTAGATCACGGGTAGATTCATAGGCACCTAAATAGTGGAGCAACTGGGGCACTTTTCATTTCAAGGCAAAATCTTGACCTGTAGTGGGAATTCAAGTTTGAATTTACAAGCTTAACCTGTAACGACTTGCCGAAGAAGGAGACGTGGAAACACTGCTCTCTCAAACAAGTGTTCTTGTTGAACATAGCTCAAAGATAGGTCCACCATAACACCACACACATCTACTTGTATCGTCCGACGTCTAACACTGCAAGCCCTATAATGCCCAAGCAGCAACAACTAGTTATGTTTTGAATTCCTTCTTCCCTTGGTTGCAGCAATTTCCAAGAGCCTCTACACATGGCCACACCTCCTGTGCATCCATGGCTTTGCACTAGCAACAGGGCAACATTACATTGCTCCTTGTTTGCTTTTTGTTTTTAAAAAAAAAAAGCCATCCGGGCGACCTTCCAAAATCCAGCCAGGGTCCGAGTAGAGTCCCTGAGGCGTGCAGGGGCCTTGCAGTATCTGCACAGTAACGATATAGAACATCCACTTTCTTGTGGGTACGTGCTCTTGACCGTGTGTTCTTGGGGTCGTGTCTCCTTTCCCAGAAGCGCCGAAGCAGAGAGACTGAGGGCTGTGTCCTCCTCTCCAGCATAGTCCTCACACTCACTGCCCCATAGATCCCAGTAAGGCTGCCGCAGGTGTCCGCTGGAGCTCCGACGCTCCACCTACGCAAACTGTTACTGGAAGGCCAGGGTAAACGACAACAAGCTCCAGGGGTCCTCTAGCTAGGCTCCACTGTTGAACCTAGTTGTGCGCTGCCTCCTTTGCCGTCACCACCTTGCTGCCTCCTCTTCCACAGTCCTTTTTTTGCCACCCATCTTTAAAGAGGGAGGGGGCGATTCCACTTCTGACACCAATTCGATTACTTAGCAAAGAAGGTGATATATTGTATGTACAAATGTATGTAGTGATTTTGAGGTCCTGGGCAACAAAATGATATATGTTGCCAAGTGAGATCACCTAAATGTAGTTGCTGCATCTAATACGTCCCATGTCAAATTTATTTCTAGACGTTTATAGACATCAGCCATCAAGCGAAATGATGTTGGCAGATCTTTTTTCTAGTTTTAAAAAATATGCTTGAAACAAGTAAACACATCTTTCTTTTTTCTGCTGTCTATGTTGGATATGTTTATTTGATTTCCCTTCTTAACACCAAGAACACAACACCAAACAACGCCCCCTGTATGCAGTTGTGCAATTAGGGAACAACATGCAATAGTCCTTTATTACCAATGTATCCCAGTTCAAATCCCTAAAACAGCTTCTTTAAAGAAATGCAAATGTACAGCTTGGTGTAGAAGTATTTTATTTTGTATCTGGAGAATAAAATAGAATATGATTCTGATGTTTTGGATACATGATTCCAAACAATGGCTAGTCAGGGAATCTGGTCATGTTGAGAACTTGTGTTTCAGAAGTGACCGGAACAGACTGGTTAAAGCGGACGGTGACCTTTAGAATCATCACCCACCCTATTACTCAATACGCTCAATACGTTTTTGTGTGTTTGAGGGCTTTTGTGGGAAGTGGGTGGTCAGATTTCTGGGGACATATTAAGGGCTTTTTAACATTAATATTTCAGTTTGATTTGCTAGGGTTAACTTTAGAGCTGGACAGGAATACAAGCCTGCGTGTTTGTGAAAGTGTTCTCAGTGTTTGCTGATGATCTGTGGTAAATGTTTGACTGGTCAAACATTGACACACACAAACATATCCACACAGACAAAATATGGGAGAGGGGAGGGGGATATTATGGAGCAACCAGGCCAAACTTTTAGAAGGAAGTAAATAACATTCAACATTCAAAGCGAGGCAAGATTCTTTTAGAGTTTTTTTTTCCAAATAAAATCCAACCATTGATTTTTAATTGCGATAGTAAAGAACATTTATGGGCCTAAAATCAGCTGATATACACTCAGTGAACAGATTATTAAAAACACTATGCTTATATTGCATACGGCCTCCCTTTACTCTCAGAACAGCCTTAATTCTTCATGACATGGATTACACAAGATGTTTGAGATGGTTCTGTGAGATTCTGGTCCATGTTGTTGACGTGATTGCTTCACAAAGTTCCTGCTGATTTTTTAGGTCCACTCTCATGCTGTGGGTCTCTCGTTCAACAACATCCTAAAGATGTTGTGCGACTGGGAAGACCCTTAAACAAACACTGAACTCATTTTTAAGTAAACACATCACAGTATCATGCTGGAAATAGCCATTAGTAGATGGTAGACTGTGGACATGGAGGGACACACATGGTCAGCAACAATGGATTCATGTTATTTGCACCAAATTCTGACCCTGCCATAGCAGAAATAGAGATTTATCAGACCAGACTACATTTTTCCAGTCAGTCTGTGCCTCAGCTTTGTGTTCTTGACTGACAGAAGTGGAACCCAAGTGGTCTTTTGCTGTTATAGCCCTTCAAGGTTCTGAGAGGCTTTTCTGTTCAAGTGTATGAAAAAGAACACAAAGGCCCGTCTCACATTTGCTAAAAAACTGACAACAAATGTAGGACTTTTGGAAGGTGTGTGTCCCGTTACATCTGGCGTAAAACTAACACAGCATTTCAGAAAGAGAACATCGTACCAACAGTCAAACATGGTGGTGGTATTGTGATGGTCTGGGACTGCCTTGCTGCTTCAGGACCTGGACGACTTGCTGTAACTGATGGTAACCATGGATTCTGCTCTCTACCTGAAATTCCTTTAGGACAGGGGTATTTAATGAGTTCAGTAAGATCTAGTTAAAGGAAATTTCTTCAGGCCAAGATCTGGACCGTCATCATTTTTAACTTGTGTTATGATTCAGGGCCATATTCTGTATACTGAAGTAGCCCAGTGTCAGCATTTTATATCATCAGCAACTGAAAGACCAATGCATCACACATACCGTTCAGCCATTAATTATTTATAAAACTTCATAAATAAAAAATATATATATTTTTTTTCCTCTTCTCAAGTAAAAACAAGGACTACGTTTGTAAGGGTTCAGACGACACTGCCTGCCGCCAGCAGAGGGCGGCCACCAGATCGTCGGAGAGACTCTCAGCTCTAGCAGTAACAACTACTGCAAGCAGAGGGCGACCACGGGGCGCAGCTCTGCCAAAACTACAGCTAATTACTCCAAACCCCAGCGTGCACCACACTGATTAGGCATTAAGGAAAGAAAAGAGAAAGGAAAAGAGAAAAGAAGAAACAAGCTCTCAAAAAAGAGGACAAGAATAAAAGAGAGCTAAGAGAAAAGAAAAGTGAAGAAAATTATTGAGAGTGGCCTTCCCAAGCCATTTCCTTTTTTTCCAGGGCCTACTCCTTTCAGTTGTTGCTCCCTTCTTTCCATTTATCTATTTCTGTAGATGCCAGGGTTGCCTTGCTCGTTTGTTCTCCTTGCCGGTGGGTTTTGTGCGTGCCATTTCTTTTTCCAACCCTCACTTCGTTTGTTTCACCGCCGAGAACTTTCCCGAAAACGAATGAAAACAAGTTTCTCGTTCCTCTGTTACCTCCCGGTGGACTAATGCCGCCTGATACTCTGCTCCTGGGCAGGGTTAATGAAATAACGAATACTAAAATTGAGAAAACATTTTTGTTAACTGAAATAAATAAAAACGGCAATTAAAAGACAAAACGATAACTAATTGGAACTGTATTGTGCGTTTACAAATTAAATAAAACGTAATGAAATTATGGATAGAAAGCCCTTAGTTTTCGTGTTTGTCCATTTATTTATAAGCCTTGAAGATACTAAATTGTTTTTTTTCCACTTAAGCAGTTTTACGTTAGCTGCCGGCACCCTGAAGACACTTCTTGTTTACAGTCTGTTCCTGCTCACGACGCTAGCCTGCAAAATGACCACTGCAAAAGTTGGGAGAAAGCAGCAGCGTCCTATACGGGATTTCTCTGAATATGACTGCCAGAAAGATAAAAGCAAGTGTCTTGTATTGGAATCAGGTGATGAAATATGTGAAATACTTCTCAAGGGGAAGAACCCCATGAATCTCAAAGTCCATTTGAGAAGCGCGCACAACAGGGCTAATTGCGAGTACCTTGACGAGCTAGCCTCTCTGAGTAGCTCCCCCGAAAGTGCAGCCACATCCCGGCCAGGTAGCACCAGAAAGAAAACAACCATCAGGACTGCTTTCACCGGCGACCAAGCTGCTGCTTAGTTAATACGCAGGAGCACCGCGAGCGTGAGGATGCATTGGTAAATATGTTTATTGAAACTGGGATGTACACACGACTATGTGACTCTATTGCCTTCAAAAAGTTTAACATTTCACTCGAACAAGAATTCAACTCACCCGGTGCTGCAAGAGTGAATAACCTTATTGGAGCTAAGATGGAAAAGGCAAAGCACAAACTGAAGATCATAAAGGATACGAGGAAGCTGACCCTCTGTGTAGATGGTTGGAGCAAGAGAGGATGAACTGCATCTTTCATAGGTGTGTCAGCATGTTTTTATCATTATTAAAAAAAATGATAATCTTTTGTTGAGTTTTTATTACACAATACTTACTCTGACTTTTGAATCCTGCACCTAAAAAATAGCACAAAGTATAAAAAAACTAAAACTAATACTAATAATGGACGATGCCATACAAGCTGCATTTGTCTCTCAGTTTATATTAAGATGTATGAAGTGAGCCGGTCCGTTACACAGTCACTTTTCTCTCTCTCTCTCCACCAAACTTCACTCTCAGCACAGTGCAGTCACACAAGTACCGTTCTCCTGGCAACCGCCAATCTTCACCCTAGTCACAGTGCAGTCACACAAGTACCGTTCTCCTGGCAACCGCACACTTCACACTCGGCACAGTGCAGTCACACAAGTACCATTCTCCTGGCAACGGATAAACTTCACACTCGACACAGTGCAGTCACAAGTACCGTTCTCCTGGCAACCGCCAAACCCAGACTCGTCCACCGGATTGCCAGACGGAGAAGCGTAATTGGTCACTCCAGAGAACATGTCTCCACTGCTCTAGAGTCCGGTGGTGGCGTGCCTTACATCACTGCATCTGACGCTCTGCATTGCACTTGACTAAGACTTGGATGCAGCTGCTCGGCCATGGAGACCCATTCCATGAAGCTCTCTATGTTCTGTTCCTGAGCTGATCTGAAGACCACATGAAGTTTGGAGGTCTGTAGTGATTGACTGTAGGGATTGAAAGTTGGTGACCTCTGCGCACTATGCACCTCAGCATCCGCTCTGTCGTTCATAACCACCTCCACTTTGTTATAACAACATTGACAGTGGACTGTGGAATATTTAGTAGGAAATTTCACGACTGGACTTGCACTGGTGGCGTCCTATCACGGTACCATGCTGGAGTTTACTGAACTCCTGAGAGCGACCCATTCTATCACTAATGGGTGTAGAAGCAGTCTGCATGACTAGGTGCTGGTTGAATTTAGTTTTTGGATGGGTGAGTGAATACTTTTGGCAATATAGATATATTTATTTATTATTAATTCATTTTTAATTAATTGTTTTTGTTCTGCTATTTAACTTAGTATTCAGTAATGATAATAATAATAACAATAATAATAAAGAATGCTGCTTCTTTTTGCACATGCTGTATTGGGATCAGTATGAAATAAAGGAAACTGGTACATGTATATGATGGTGATGCAGCTCTTCGGATTGATGTACAGATTAAAATGCTGGACTGATTGAGGATGATATGTCGCCCTCTGGTGGTCGCGACTGGTATGTACCAATACATACTTGCTGCTTGATGACATCATTTTCAGGTCCTGGCTTTTGACAGGTGGGCTCTACCTGAGGACGACAGCAGCAGAGCTACTTCTGTAACGGTGAGTGATTGAATGTTTGTTGGTTTCCAGTGGAAGAGATGATTAAACTGGTCAGTTCTGGATTAGGCTGTATTTTTAACTCTTTAGTTTCTGGTTTGCTACAGCTCCATCTCTCCAGACACAGTTCTAGTCCAGAGTCTGCTATCAGGCCTGTACTGGCTTATTAGTTTTCATGTTGGTGCATCATGCTTGGACTGTGATGATACATGATTTGTAGATGCTTCAGCAGCCTGTATAAAAATGTCTTGGGCTCCCTCTAGTTCGAACAGTGAATGTGACGAGGTTCACCAATCAATCAATGTTTCTTATCTTTATAGGTCGCACGTTTTGTCTTTGGCTCATGACCACCCGCTTTCTGGTCATCTAGATATTAAGAAAACATTACAGCGTATCTTGAAACATTTCTTTTGTCCTTTTATCAAATCTGACGTCACGCATTACTGCCAGTCTTGCCATACCTGTCAGGTGGTATACCAAATCAGGTGATTCCGGCTGCTCCTCTCTGCCCCATACTTGCTGTAGGAGAGCCATTTGAAAGACTGTTAGTTGATCGTGTTGGCCAGATTTCCAAAAACACGTTCTGGAAATTGTTACCTTTTAACACTTGTGTGTACTACTACTCGGTTCCCGGAAGCCATCCCGTTATGCACTTTGAAATCTTGATCTGTGATCAAAGCTTTGATTAAGCTTTGCACCACTTTTTTACTTACTAAAGTATATTCAGACGGATCAGGGTTCTAAATTTATGTCCCGACTTTTTTCTCAGGTTGTGCAAGAATTAAATATTAAACACGTTGTGTACGTACGCACCATCCTGAGTCACAGGGTGCTTTTGAGCTTTTCCATCCAATGTTTTTGTTGTGTTAGATGAGTGAGGACAGGTATGCTGAGTGTGTTTTAATAAGTGCCTTTCTGTAACTGCTAAGTCTGTCCTTCCAAGCAAAGTGAAATACCTCTAGCTTGGTCACTCACCATTTGCGCTCTAATTTCCGTACTGTCTGTCTTAAGGTGCGTATTTCATTGTTGTACCACAGAGCAAGCTTTTTCTGTTCACCCTTTTAGCTTTTATAGGTGCAACATTGTCTAAAGTTAATCGGAATGTATTTTCAATGCAGTCTGTTAGTCTGTCTAGCTCTGTTGGGTCTAAAGGAAAAGCTATGGTTGATAAATCCAGAAGGATTTCAATAAAGTGCTGAGGTGTATTTGGCATTATTGAACGTTTCATGCAATAACGGGGTGATACACATGTTCAGTTAATGATTATAACCTGTTACGCTGGTGCTTTAAAGCTTGTTTAGAATTTTCTGTATTTCTACATGAATATGATCTAAAACATCATCAGACTTTTACACAAATACTAAAAATAGATCAACAGAACCCAGTTAAACAAACAAGACACAGATATGTATTTACTTCCTGAAGAAAATTAGCCAGTATTTTATATCTGTGAGGGCAAAAGTATGTGAACCTGTACTTTCAGATTGTTTACATATGTGTTTGTTTGTTTAAGTAAACTTTAGTTCAGTTATACATACCAGCTTGGAGAAGTTTAACAAGTTTAAAGTAATCTTCTTCACTTCTATATTGAGATGAAAGAATAAACAGACCTTTAGTGATGAACAGATCCAGGATGTGAGTCTCCAGAAAGGAGAACTTTATCAGAACTTGTAGATACAGTATTATATTAACTAAAACACAATGTTTCTATTGGAGAATCATTATATTACAAATAATAACACACTAATAATAATCACTACTTCCTGACATACAGAAATTCACCAGCGACAGTGTTTCTACAGTTAAAGTCACTATTACACACTTTTCACTCTGAACTGTTTGGATTTTCTAGTTTCCTAATCACTCCTGTTCAGACACGTAGTGTGGGAGAGAGCTGTGATTGGTCCAGTCAAACATCACTCTACCCTGTTCACCCTATACACCCTATAAATCCCTCCCAGCACCTCCTCCTGTGGTGGTGAACTAATGTAGTCTAAGCCGGTTTGCACTGAAAGTGAAAGCCAGTGCAGCGTCTGCTGTGTGAAGATCATAAACAGAGAGAGAAGAACACAGCTCTAGGTACATACTGAAGATGAACTAACAGAACTGATGATTAAAGACATTTCAGACACAGAGAGAGCAGAACATCAAGCTTAGAGACTGAACTAGATTACAGAGAACAGCGTTTTGATAAAAGTTCACACATAGACTTCTGTGTGTGTTTACAGGATCAGGTAGAAAATCATGAGAGAATCATGTGATCTGGTGTAAAGACTGTATGTTCTCATCTACACCAACATGCAGGAACATCTGTAGATCATGTCTGATGTTGGTTCTGTTCTAGACTGGATCAGGGTAAGAGATCTGACCCACGTGAACCCAGCTGTGTGTCCATGAAGAGTGACCACTCAATGGGTGCTCCGTTTAACTTCAGAGAGGATAAGAGTTCTACAGATCTCAGGTAAGGATGATGTGACACTGAAAAACGTGTTTAACTACAAAACAGTCGTAACACTAACTTCACCAGATGTTTGAGTACTGACTGTTTCATTCATTTTCAGCAGAACTTAAAAACACCAGCCAGTACACGACCAGCACGCATGGCTTTGATCAGTTACACACAAATAAAATCACTTTCCTCAATAAAACACTAACAAACTGCAGTGAATGTGTTTCAGTGAGACAGTTTCTTAATGTTCCACACTGATCTTTAGACTTTGGAACAACTGGTCTACTAACATTTCAGTACTCGTCTTAGTGCTGACCTTACTGCTCCTGCGTTTTCCATGGAGCTACTGCAGAAGTGATATAAACATTACTGTAGTGTATCTCAGACATTAAACATGTAGCTATAGTGTGAACTGGATAGACTTGTTCATGATGTTTATATGTCTATATGCCAATGTTTATATGTTTATATGTCAATGTTTGAACAACAGTGTTGAAGCAGCAGGTCCGGTTTCTATTTGAAGTCTGTTTATTGTGGTGTAAGAAAGTCGTGTACCATGTCGCTGATATAACGTACAGCTAATGTTAGCTGTTCATGCTGAGCCGATACGGTAGAAAGGATAGTGTTGATGGTATATAGTCTATATTTGCTGGTTAAAGAGTATAAAATCTAGTGAATATGAAGCAGAAAACTGAGCCGAGATAGTAGAAAGGACGTTGTTGACAGTATATAGTCTGTATTTACTTGTAAAAGAGTATAAAATCTGGTGAATATGAAGCAGAAAGCTGAGCTGATATGGTAGAAATTACGTTGTTGATGGTATATAGTCTGTATTTACTGGTTAAAGAGTATAAAATCTGGTGAATATGAAGCAGAAAGCTGAGCTGATATGGTAGAAATGACGTTGTTGATGGTATATAGTCTGTATTTACTGGTTAAAGAGTATAAAATCTGGTGAATATGAAACAGAAAGCTGAGCCGAGATGGTAGAAAGGACGTTGTTGACGGTATATATTCTACATTTACTGGTTAATGATTATAAAATCTGGTGAATATGAAGCAGAAAGCTGAGCTGATACGGTAGAAAGGATGTTGTTGACGGTATATAGTCTGTATTTACTGGTTAAAGAGTATAAAATCTGGTGAATATGAAGCAGAAAGCTGAGCTGATACAGTAGAAAGGATGTTGTTGACGGTATATAGTCTGTATTTACTTGTAAAAGAGTATAAAATCTGGTGAATATGAAGCAGAAAGCTGAGCCGATGCGGTAGAAAGGACCTTGTTGATGCTATATAGTCTGTATTTACTGGTTAAAGAGTATAAAACCTGGTGAATATGAAACAGAAAGCTGAGCCGATACGGTAGAGATGACGTTGTTAATGGCATTTTGTCTGTATTTACTGTTTAAAGAGTATAAAATCTGGTGAATATGAAGTAGAAAGCTAAGCTGATATGGTAGAAAGGACGTTGTTGATGGTATATAGTTTGTATTTACTGGTAAAAGAGTATAAAATCTGGTGAATATGAAGCAGAAACCTGATCCAATACGGTAGAAAGGACGTTGACAGTATATATTCTGTATTTACTGGGTAAAGAGTATAAAATCTGGTGAATATAATGCAGAAAACCATGCCGATAGGGTAGAAGGGACGTTGTTGATGGTACATAGTCTGTATTTATTGGTTAAAGAGTATAAAATCTGGTGAATATAAAGCAGAAAGCTGAGCCGAGATGGTAGAAAGGACATTGTTGACAGTATATAGTCTGTATTTACTGGGTAAAGAGTATAAAATCTGGTTAATATGAAGCAGAAAGCTGAGCTGATATGGTAGAAAGGATGTTGTTGACAGTATATATTCTGTATTTACTGGTTAAAGAGTATAAAATCTGGTGAATATGAAGCAGAAAGCTGAACCGGGATGGTAAAAAGGACGTTGTGGATGGCATATAGTCTGTATTTACTGCTGGGTTATCTGTATGTAAGTTAAAGTCTCCAGAGAGGACAATTCCATCATATCTGGTATATACAATTGGCATTAGTTATTATTAGTTATTAGTTATTTAGTCATTATATATATATATATATATATCCTCCTCTGTACTTTTCTATAGCAGCTTATTGTAACTCTTTCAGGTTTAAGGGAGTTTATACTCACATAAGTAACATGTGTAAAAATTCTCTTTTCATAGTAGAAACTGAGGAAACAATGTCTGTATGACTACAAGCACTTACCTGTCTATTGTTGATACTACATACCTGTCTGTTTTTTACTAGCGCTTCATCCTGTCAGTCCTGAAGATCTGTCAGTAAGATAGATCTTCTCTATGTTCTGAAATAGGATCACAGACCCACACAGGCTTGGATGTAGATCGTCTCTATGGAAGAAACCCAGTCGCTCCCAAAATGAACTCCAGTTATTAACGTAGCTGACACCGTTGTTAACACATCAGCCTTGGAGCCAACAGAGGATCGGCTGAACATATCGCTTACTCTCCTGTAGGTGGGCAGAGGTTCTAAAATGACGACCCTGGTTACCACTGAAGCTGGTCATTTTTAGGTTTCTAACGATGGAGTCTCAAATCACTGGAACACTGTCCTGTGTCGCTGTCCGAGGTGCTGCAGACAGTAGAAAGATCAAAGGCAATGTAAACCTTCTATTTTCCTGTCTTTTCTGCCTCTTCCAAGAACCCTTTGGAGCTGGTGTGAAGATAGGAATCCACGTATTAATCGTGGACGTAGGACCACGTCCGGAGTTGTCGATGTCGACACCAGGGATTTAATTAAAATGCAATATTGAGTTTTCCAGACTGTGTCCTAACATTCAGTATATACCCCACGCAGAGTTTAAAGCTGAATATTAACACATAGTCTGTAATATATAAAGTGTTTTTATTGTTCAGGTTGTTCATAAAACTCAACTGATAATCTTCTGTTTTCTGACATAGTCCAGACGCAAAACACAAATAGCACCAGCAGAACCATGGACCTCATATTCAAGGTATGTGTGTGTGTGTGTGTGTGTGTGTGTGTGTGTGTGTGTGTGTGTGTGTGTGTGTGTAAGAGAGAGAGAAGGAGAGAGAGAGAGAGATAAAAAGGTCTTACACAGTTTAAACAGTGTTACTGAACAGAGATTCTTCCTCTACAATCATATAAATCATGAATTTCTTTCCATAACCAGAGCTCTAACAGTTTGTGCCAAATACCTCTTCATTTGCTAGTTAATAAAATAATAATAATAATAATAATAATAATAATAATGGAGGGTGACCCCCTCATACTGCTAACTGACAAGTTTGTTTATCCTTAATCAGGATCTGGAACACAAAGTCATCTCTCTGGTGAAGAATCAGCTAAAGAGGTTTGTGAAGCTACTGAGTCTGGATCACCCAGCATGCTCTGAAAGAGAGGTCGAGCATGAGGAGGATCAGAGTGTCAGAAAGGGGGCGCTAAAGATCACACTGACCGTCCTGAGGAACATGAACCAGACTGACC
Source organism: Megaleporinus macrocephalus (assembly GCA_021613375.1). NCBI lineage: Eukaryota > Metazoa > Chordata > Actinopteri > Characiformes > Anostomidae > Megaleporinus > Megaleporinus macrocephalus. The sequence continues at coordinate 18,982,057 of CM038724.1, forward strand.
TCGCTAACACACTCCAGAGCAGTAAGTCATCAGGGTCATGTGATCAATCATCATCTAAACTAATATAAAGAGTTTTAATGATCACAATAATATAATATTAATAATAATCACAGAAACTAATATAAAGAGTTTTAATGACCATGATAACATAATATTAATAATAATCATCACAGAATTATTCAATCTAATTTAATATACAGGCGTTTGTGATGTCACTGTAATGTGTAGTGTGTTCTGAAATTACAAGTTAACATTAAATCTGTTACTGTTTCCCTGTGTTTATCAGAACTGGCTCCTTCTAGTCATCAAACACTGAAAGCAACATTGAAGGAAAAGTTTCAGAAAGTTAATAAAGGAATCTCAACCCTTCTGAATGAGATCTACACAGAGCTCTACGTCACTGAGGGAGGAAGTGGAGAGGTCAATAATGAACATGAGGTCAGACAGATCGAGACAGTGTCCAGGAGACCAGCAACCCAGGAGAAACCCATCAAATGTAATGACCTGTTTAAAGACAGACCCATCAGAACTGTACTGACTAAAGGAGTTGCTGGAATTGGAAAAACAGTCTCTGTGCAGAAGTTCATTCTGGACTGGACTGAAGGAAAAGCTAATCAGGACATCCTCTTTATATTTCCACTTCCTTTTAGAGAGCTGAATCTGATGACAGAGAAGTTCAGTTTGGTGGAGCTTCTTCATCGGTTTTTCAAAAACACTAAAGAATTAAAACCAGGAGACTATGATCTCTACAAAGTCCTGTTTATCATTGATGGTCTGGATGAGTGCCGACTTCCTCTAGACTTCCAGAACAATAAGAGCTTACTTGATGTAACAGAGTCAGCTTCAGTGGATGTTCTGCTGACAAACCTCATCAAGGGGAATCTGCTTCCCTCTGCTCTCCTCTGGATAGCTACTCGACCAGCAGGAGCCAATCATATCCCTCCTGAGTGTGTTGACCAGGTAACAGAGGTACGAGGGTTCAGTGACCCTCAGAAAGAGGAGTACTTTAGAAAGAGGATCAGTGACCAGAACCTGGCCAATAAGATCATCTTACACATGAAGTCCTCAAGAAGTCTCTACATCATGTGCCACATCCCGGTCTTCTGTTGGATTGCAGCCACTGTTCTAGAGAGACTGCTGGGTGAAGCAGAGTGTGGAGAGATCCCCAAGACTCTGACTCAATGTTCACACACTTCCTGATCTTTCAGATCAAACACAAGGACCAGAAGTACCAGAGAAACCATGATCCTGATTCTAAGCAGACTATTCTGCCACTGGGGAAACTGGCTTTCCAACAGATGGAGAAAGGCAATCTGATCTTCTATGAGGAGGAACTGAAAGAGTGTGGCATTGATGTCAGAGAAGTGTCAGTGTACTCAGGAGTTTGTACCCAGATCTTCAGAAAGGAGTTTGGGCTGCACCTGGGGAACGTATTCAGTTTCGTACACCTGAGTGTTCAGGAGTTTCTGGCTGCTTTATATGCATTTATTTCCTTCACCTCAAACAACAAAAATGTTCCGCTAACAGGTTTCTTCAGAAAGTCCAGAACGTCAGACTTCCTCAGGTCTGCGGTGGACAAGGCCTTACAGAGTGAGAATGGGCACCTGGACCTTTTCCTCCGCTTCCTTCTGGGTCTCTCACTGGAGTCCAATCATATTCTATTACGAGGCCTACTGACCCAGACAGGATGCAGCTTTCACAGCAAAGAGGAAACAGTCCAGTACATAAAGAAAAAGATCAGGAATCCCTCTCCAGAGAAATCCATCAATCTGTTCCACTGTCTGAATTAACTGAATGATCATTCTCTAGTGCAGGAAGTCCAAACATACCTGAACAGAAGAGGTTCTAAAGGTTTCAGAGGAGCTAAACTCTCTCCTTCTCAGTGGTCAGCTGTGGCGTTTGTGATGCTGAACTCAGAAGAAGAGCTGGATGAGCTTGATCTGAGGAAATATGACCCATCAGAGGAATGTCTTCTGAGGCTGCTGCCCGTGATCAAAGCGTCCAGAAAAGCTGTGTGAGTATTTTTATTTTAACATGTGGTAGTGATTTTGCCTTAAAGCAAGAAGGGCCTGAGTTAAATTCCTGGCTGGGTTGTCTGAGGTCCATTCTCTATGGAGTTTGCATTTTGTCCCATGTCCATGTGGGTTTCCTCCAGGAGCTTCAATTTCCTTCTGTAGTCCAAAGGCATGCAGGTTACGCCCTAGGTGTTTGTGTGTGAGTGTGTAAATGTGTATGTCTATGTGTCTGCACTGTGATAGACTTGTGGTCCAGGATGCCAAAGATAAATAGGAGGAGGGGTTTGCCACTCTGTAAAAGATTGTGTGGGCAAGCAATGCAGCAATTAGTGCAGCTACATTACCCTCAAGTTACTACATTGCTGCACTTTAAACATGTGTTTTCCAGTACCTGTTCTCTCAACCCACAGAACCAGACGAGCCCGTCGTCACCACAAGAAGCGCAATGCAAGGAATCTCATCCATCCCCCAAGGTCATCACATTCTCAGACCAGGGTGATGGGTGGACTCTGGAATTGCCAATCTGCGGTTCGGAAGGCTGACTTCATCTCGGCCTTAGCATCTCACCATTCACTGCACTTCCTGGCTTTGACTGAGACCTGGATCAGCCCTGAGAACTCTGCGACTCCAGCAGCCCTATCCTCTGCCTTTAACTTCTCCCACTCTCCGAGACTGACTGGCAGGGGTGGTGGCACAGGTTTGCTCTTGTCTAGGAAGTGGAACTTCACTCCACTTTCATTCTCCCATCTCTCTATTTCTTCCTTTGAATTTCATGCTGTAACTGTATCTTTCCCCACTAAACTGCATATCATTGTCATTTATCGTCCTCCTTCTCCTCTAGGTAACTTCATAGATGAGCTGGATGTTCTTCTGAGTCTCTTCCCCATCGATGGAACCCCGCTCATTCTCCTTGGTGACTTTAATCTTCCATCGAACAAGCTGCAGTCATCAGGTCTCGAACCGCTGCTGTCATCCTTCGACCTTGAGCTCAACCAGACCCCTCTAACGCACAGAGCAGGCAATGTCCTAGACCTGATCTTCAGCAGACCTGTCCCAGCACTGGATATGACAGTAACCCCCATACACTGCTCAGATCACCACTTTCTATCTTTCACACTCTCCCTCACTGCTCTCGCTGTCAATGCCTCTTCTTCAGGCTCGTCCTTCACTCGACGCAACCTGCACTCCATTTCTCACTCGTCTCTCGCTTCAACTATCCTTACTACCCTTCCACATCCTGATTCTTTTCTTTCTCTTTCTTTGGATACAGCCACAGATACATTACTTTCTTCACTCTCATCTGCAGTTAACCTTTTGTGTCCTCTTTCCTCCAGGCCAGCTAGATCCTCTCCACCTGCCCCGTGGCTGACTGAAGTCCTACGCAGCAACCGGAGAGAGCTAAGGAAGGCAGAGAGGAAGTGGAGGAAGTCCCAACTTGACTCTGACCTGCACTCCTACCAAGCTCTCCTCTACAAGTTCTCAACGGAGGTTACTGCTGCCAAGTCATCCTTCTATAAGGAGAAACTGGAAGCATCATCATCTGATCCACGCAAGCTCTTTAGTATTTTCTCCTCTCTTCTCAAACCCCCCTCTCCCCCACCACCCTCTTCCCTTACCCCGGAGGATTTTGTCACCTTCTTTGAGGAGAAGGTTAACAGAATCCGCCAGTCGTTTTCCTCTTGCTCCACTTTCCTCACCAATACTCATTCTCTTGCCAATAATTCCTTAACATGCTTCTCTCCTCTTTCCACAGACAAGGTCCTACAGCTGCTTAAATCCAGCAACCCGACCACCTGCCCACTGGATCCCATTCCATCCACACTCTTCCAGACAGTCTCCATGAATCTGCTGCCCTTCATCACATTCATCATAAACAGCTCCTTGTCATCAGGACGGGTCCCAGCCGCATTCAAGACTGCCAGAGTGGTTCCAATTCTGAAGAAGCCCACACTGGACAGCTCAGATGTCTGCAACTACCGGCCGGTATCACTCCTTTCTTTTCTATCAAAAATTCTTGAGCGTGCTGTTTATAACCAACTTTCTCTCTTTCTCACCCAGAACCTGCTCCAGGACCCCAACCAGTCCGGCTTCAAACCAGCGCACTCAACAGAAACAGCCCTCATAGCGGTGACTGAGAAGCTCCAGACTGCAAGATCATCCAAACTGTCATCGGTCCTGATCCTTCTGGACCTCTCTGCAGCTTTCGACACGGTGAACCACAAGATCCTTCTATCCGTCCTCGCTGACCTGGGAATCGTGGGCTCTGCATGGAAGTGGTTTGAGTCCTATCTAGAGGGGCGGTCTTACCAGGTAACATGGAGAGGGTCTACATCTGCTCCTTGCAGGCTCCTTACTGGTGTCCCTCAAGGCTCAGTGCTAGGTCCTCTCCTCTTTTCACTCTACACCCGTTCTCTTGGTGATGTAATTCCCTCTCATGGTTTCTCTTACCACTGCTATGCTGATGACACTCAACTAATGCTTTCCTTCCCACAGTCTGATACTCAGGTTTGCAGTCGTATCTCTGCATGTCTGACCGACATTGCTTCATGGATGACAGCTCATCATCTGAAGCTCAATCCCAGCAAGACTGAGCTGCTGTTCATCCCTGGAACTACAGGTCCTCAGCAGGATCTTGCCATCTCATTCGAGAACTCTTTGATTGTTCGGTCTAAAGATGCAAGAAACCTTGGGGTGACTCTGGATGACCAGTTATCGTTCTCAGCCCATATTACGAACCTGACTCGGTCATGCAGGTACATTCTCTACAATATCAGACGCATCCGACCCTTCCTCTCTCAGGAGGCCTCCCAGGTGCTCGTCCAGTCTCTTGTCATTTCAAGGCTGGACTACTGCAACTCTCTCCTGGCTGGTCTTCCTCTGCAGGCCATCAGGCCCCTACAACTGATCCAGAATGCAGCAGTACGGCTCGTCTTCAATCTCCCCAAGTACACTCATGTCACTCCACTGCTGCGCTCCCTTCACTGGCTTCCTGTAGCTGCTCGCATTCAGTTTAAAGTTCTGATGCTTGCCTACAAAGCCAAGAATGGACCAGCTCCTCCTTACCTTATGGCAATGGTCAAAAGTCGAACCGCACCTCAAGCCCTTCGCGCTTCAAGTACGGCTCGGCTTGACCCGCCATCTCTCAAGATTCATGGAAGACATGCAACAAAACGCTTCTCTGTCCTGGCACCCAGATGGTGGAACGAACTTCCACTGGCTGTCCGAACAGCGAACTCTCTTGCGGTCTTCAAACGCAGACTGAAGACCTATCTCTTTGTAAAGTACTTATAAACACTATATACTAAAGTACTGGTACAAACTGTAATTGCACTTTATCTTCTAGGAGCACTGGCTAAGTACTGCACTTGTACTGTATGTAGTCTTGTATTTATTCTCTTATAGATGTTCCTGTCTTGCTAGGTATTGCGTTGTCTTGTTTCTAGGTATCAGCACTGGCCCTGTGTTTATGGCAGTGTTTGAGTATAAGAGTGGTTTGGACTTAAACCTGTTTGTACTAGATAGAGGGTCATACTCTGACTGAACACTAAGCACTTTTGTAAGTCGCTCTGGATAAGAGCGTCTGCTAAATGCCGTAAATGTAAATGTAAATGTAAATGCAATTAAATAATTCATTAATCTATAATAGAAAATAATTGGAAATTTCAGTATTCATGTAATAACATTGAAAATTCTGGGAATTCAGAAAAACCTGCCTGCACTTCAGACTGGTCATAAACTGAAAACATTTGGAGCATTAAAGAAAACAAACATGACAAAGAAGATTCTAAACAGTTAAAATCTAGTAATGATGAAGCATTTCACTTTCAAATCTACAGTCACCTTAGTTACAAAATATTGTTTAAAGATGTAACACAAAGGTAAATATAAACCTATCTAAATTTTTGTAAAATGTATCATTAGTATCTCACTTAAAATGTTCATGTACTTAAAAAAACAATAATATGTATCAGTTTATATTTTTCAGATACGTTAAGTTTGCAATTAGATTTGTAATTCAATACATTTTTGCACAGTGTCTCAGATTTTTTGAAAACAGGGTTGTAATAATAGAGTCATTTCCTGATTCACGCATAACGATCTGTCATGGCACCTTCTATTAAATTTCATTTGGGACAGTTTGAGTTTAGCCTTCCATAATGACCTCTTTGGTGACCTCGGATATAGTTTCAGGGATCAGAGAAAATTGAAAAAAAAGTGAATTGGTATTTGGTTGCTATTCAAAATGTTAGACTTTATGGTGTGATTTATATACAATACATTTGCAGTGCTTTATATATTTCTAAAAGAAAATAGATAGAACTCGCTCCTTTTGTCCATAATGATTGTGTGCAGTGGTTTCCCATCATCATCCATAATGGACAGCAGTGTGTGCAGTGTCCTTCCCTGTGCCACCTTAACCACAGAGTCCAGTTCCACATATCTCATCTCTCTTTTTAATATTGTGTTTACTCTGTCTGTCTTTATAGGCTAGCTGGCTGTAATCTCACCACAATATCTTGTGAAAAACTATCATCAGCTCTACAATCAGTAAACTGCTCTCTAAGAGATATGGACCTTAATAACAATAACCTAAAAGACTCAGGAGTGGAGCTGCTGTCTGCTGGACTAAAGAGTTCATATTGTAAACTGGAAATACTGAGGTGAGCAGGTTCTGTCATTTTAATTCACGGGTTCTATAAAGAAGGTTTCGTTTTATAAATATATAATATTAGTACAACTTGTCACCATAATTTTTCCACCTGATACTGGAATCAGCCACAGTCAGAGTACTTCATGCAGTGTTGTATCAGCTGAGAGCTGCTGATTGTTATGACTTGTGTCTTGGTGTTTGTTTTGGTCTGTTTTGTTTAAAAAACGGTTTTGACCCAGCTCTGGCAAGCTTCATGAAATATGTTGAATTTCCTACACACAGCTTTGCTTGTTGAGCTGTCATAACACTGGCTTCCATTCCATTCCATAGTACCAGTGTAATAGACCATCTATCCTATTTATTCATGAATTGTGTTCTGGTAGCATGGCGAGTATTTCTGTCACAGTGATGTTCTGCAGGACTCTGTAAAAGTCGAAACAGCAAGGGCAGTCATAGTCCGTTATCCGTCTACTGGTTGATAGTAGTTTTGAGTGTTTTGAGTCTTTCTGGCAGCTTGTATACAAATAAAGTTTTATAAGTGTGGAGATATTAAACATTGCCATTGTCAGCTTTGTGTGCTGAACATGCAGAATTGTGTACTTCATGAAGAGGTGACAGAGGTTTAGTTCTTGTGTGAAATCAGAGGTGAAAGGTTATCAGTGGATCAGTGTGAATCTTCTATAGCTCATCAAGTGATTACTCATGGTCAGATTGATGCATGTTCTCTGTTAAGTGATAAAAAACCCATAAAGTTCTGCCTTCTATTTCTATATTGTATATTTATGTATATAAGTGTAGTTATTATAATTCCATTCTTACTTACTTTTTTAGTATATTATTATCTCTCAACATATTTGATACCATTAAATTATATCATCTAGCTCTTATCTTTATATATTTTTATAAATATTTTCAGTTGTTCTATCCTGATATTTGGAATTGTTGTTGTACCATGTATGACTTTATATGTGACAAATAAACTTTAATTTGATTTGATCCTTTTATGTGGTATTTTAGATGCTAACGTTTAATGTTGGCTACTAAACATTTAAATTCAGTTAACTTTTTACAGTTAAAGTTTTTGTTTTTAATGTGTGCTGTTTTAAACTAGAGTGATGATGTATATTTACAAAGTTTTGATCTTGTTATGTCTGTTCTGTGTTGTAGCTGATTTTATTGTATGTAAATATCATCTGTATCTGATTTCTCCTTTTTTACAGATTGTCTGGTTGTATGGTTACAAATGAAGGCTGTGCTGCTCTGGCTTCAGCTCTGAAATCAAACCCCGCCCACCTTAGAGAACTGGATCTGACCTATAATCACCCAGAAGAGTCTGGAGTGAAGCTGCTGTCTGATCTAAAGGAGGATCCACACTGTGCACTTGAGAAACTACAGTATGTTGATCTACAGATCTACTGATCTACTGTCTCTTTACACAGACTAAGTGTAATTATGCGCATAATATATGTTACTGATTGTGATGTATAAATGTAGATGTGTTCATAATAATAATAATAATAATAATAATAATAATGTTTTCAAGACCGAATTAATAAACACATTACATTTAATTAATTATAAATTAATCTGCACTGCAAATATATATGATGTACTGTTGTTTTATTAAAGAAGTTCATTATTAAAAAGGAGGTAAACATGGTCCAACTTAACAGGAGAAGCTGCACAAGAGCAAGTTAAACTTTAGCAGCATCATATTCCATGTGATATCTTACTTTAATGTTTTTGAGAAGATGCATCTTAGGTTCTTAGGTTCTCTCGTGAGCCCAGAAAGAAAACCTGCATGTGCATTTTTCATAAACACACGCTCACACTGTCTTTTTACATCCTTTAATGATTTTTATCTCTCAATTAATTTTTACTACAGAGTTGTACCCCACAACTGCCAAACTACACTCCCCCCACCAAGCACTCAACACCGACTACAACTGCTCCCACCGCTAAACTACACTCCTCCACCGAGCACTCAACACCAACCACAACCGCTCCCACCGCTAAACTATACTCCTCCACTAAACACTCAACATTAACCAAACCACTCTCACCACTAAACTACTCTCCTCTACCGAGCACCCAACACCCACCATAACCACTCCACAACTAAACTGCACTCCTCTATCGAGCACTCAACACTGACCACAACTGCTGCCACCGCTAAACTGCACTTCTCTACCGACCACTCAACACCGACCACAACAGCCCCCACTGCTGAACTGCACTCCTCGACTGAGCACTTAACACCAACCACAACTGCCCTCACCACTAAACTACACCCCTCCACTGAGCACTCCACACCCACCTGCACATCAACACTGTGTCGGCATGTGAGCTGCTCAAACCCCATTACCCTGCCACCATCAAAACACACCCTGCTGAAAAAAGGTTATTAACCCCCTACTTCCCCCTTTACCCTTACAATACTGCCCCAAACTTAAAAGACAAATAAAAGACAAGAGTAAATTAATGAAAAACAAAAAGCCCTGAATAAAAAACCCAGCAGATCCCCCACACACTCAATCCCCACCAACCTGGGGGGGGAGGCTTGGGGGGTTAGGGCCAGCGCATGGGGACTTCTGAGGACCAGATCTGTCTGTCTGACTCAAGACTAAGCGCCGAATGTCTCAAACACTCTCCTTAAGAAAGGCAGCGGCCAGCTGACGAGAATCAAGCCTCATCAGCCAGCTGCCTTCCTTCGTCCTAGACCGTCACGCTCTGCCCTGTTTCATCCATCTTAATTATTTTGTTTGCTTCCCTCGTCCGAGCTCGTCATGCTCCGCCCTGCGTGTCCCTCTGGGCCGTCTCTGTCTTTCCCGTTTTCCTTGTGTCCATTTGTTTTATGTTGTTTCCTTTTATGTATTCTGTAATATGGCAAACAAAACAACTTCGCACATGTATCCCCCTCTTGCGTCACGCCGTCCCACATCACAGACAGATAAGAGACAGAGAGAAAGAGGGAAAGGTTTATGAGTACATGTGTGTGTGTGTGTGTGTATGTTATATAAGTAATAATGAATGTAAGTGTGTGTTTGATGTATAAATGTGTGTTTGATCTTCAGGGTGGATCATGGAGTGAAAATCCAGATTAAACCAGGACCACAGAAATGTAACGCGCACACACACACACACACACACACACACACACACACACACACACACACACACACACACACAGTGTTCTGTGAAATGTGGAGACATTACACATACATTAAATCCAAACACAAGAAGTGAAGGCTAATCCTAATCTCAAAACACTAATCAAACACTAAAACACTAATCCTAATCTCATTCTAACCCTAATCTTAACCTTACACTGACTTTAGTCCTTACTCTAACCTTACCCTGACACTTAACCATAACCTTATCCTAATCCTGATCCTATACTTACTCTTTGTGTGTGTGTGTGTGTCATAACTGTGTTAACTGTGTGTGTGTGTGCGTGTGTGTTATAATGTGTGTTTGTGTGTGTGTATTGGGGTATGTGTGTTTTAATGTGTGTTTATTGTGTGTACAGGTGTGTGTGTTCAAATTTGTGTTTATTGTGTATACAGATGTGTGTGTTCCAATGTGTGTGTATTGTGTATACACTTGTGTGTGTTTGTGTGTTCTCATGTTCTAATATGTGTTTATTGTGTACAAAGGTGTGTGTGTGTTCTCTTGTGTGTATATTTTGTATACAGGTGTGTGTGTGTTCTATTCTGTGTTTATTGTGTGTACAGGTGTGTGTCAATGTTTGTGTGTATGTGTTCTTATGTGTGTACAGGTCTGTACGCGTTCTAATGTGTGTGTATTACATTTACAGGTGTGTGTCTGTGTGTGTGTGTTCTAATATGCATGTATTGTGTGTACAGATGCTGTTGATCTCACTCTGGATCCAAACACGGTGAACAGGCATCTCTGTCTGTCTGAGAGGAACAGGAAGGTGGAGAAGGTGAGAGAAGACAAGTGGTATCCAGATCATCCAGACAGATTTGATATCTGGTCTCAGGTTCTGTGTGTGGAGGGTCTGACGGAACGCTGTTACTGGGAGGTTCAGTGTGATGGAGTAGCTGATATATCAGTATCATACAGATGAATCAGGAGGAAAGGAAACAGTACTGACTGTTTGTTTGGTTACAATACTCAGTCCTGGTGTCTGAGCTGCTGTAATAACAGATACTCTGTCTATCACAATAATCAGAGAACTGATCTACCTGCCCCCCCCTCCCCATCTAACAGAGTAGGAGTGTATCTGGACTGGGGGTCCGGCACTCTGTCCTTCTACACCATCTCACCTGAAACACACACACTGATCCATATACACACTCTCACCACCACATTTACTGAACTGCTCTACGCTGGATTTAGAGTTTATAACTCCTCGGTGAGACTGTGTGAGATACAATAACACGAAACAGAAACAGAAACACAGAGACACACAGAGAGAAACAAAGAGACATAGAGGCGCAGAGAGAAACATATAGACACACAGAGACACAAAGAGAAACATAGAGAGACACAGAGAGAACCAGAGACACACAGAAACAGAGATAAATGCAGAGACACAGAGAACAAGTAGTACAGAAAGAGAGAGAAAAGGAGAGGGAGAGAGACACAGAGAGACAGTTTGTGAGACAGGTTTTCAAGGACGAGGTTGGAGCAGTGCTTGAAAGTAAAATATCTGCTATTAAACGTAAGCTGCAGAAACAGAAATGTCCCTCTTTAAGATGGCAGAGAGAGAGGAGAAGGGAGTGTGACAGAGTGAAAAAATGGTGTATAATATGCCCAGTAACTGGAATTATTGTTATGTGATTCATGTGAAAAAAAGAGAAAGAAACGAATTGTAAATTCCTGGAAAAATAATAATTTGCAAGTACATCGCATGACTGCTCTATTCAGTCTGAAATCTTCCAGTAGTCCTGATAATAGTGATCTGCAATTTTTTTGGCTATGCCTTGATTCAATAGGGGGGCGACAGCGGACTTTTCCTCATTCGAGATAAAGCCATCCATGGGGAAAATGCACTGGTGTTACTGTGGTCTTTTATTCCCTCTATTCAAGTACGAATCCAGGGAAATATGGTTTGTTATTGTTAGAAATGACATAAGAGAGAAGTTTTTAGCTTCATATGATATTATTTGATATCTGTAAAAGATGTTATTTTAGTATTTTTGTTGAACGTTGCTAGCAAATCTAGCCGAGGCTACTGGGTCAGACTGAATGGAACAGCCATAGCTGATGGTGCTTTGTAGTGTAGTAATAAAGAACAGTTGTGTTGATTGTATATGTGAGAAATATATAAAGATATGCATGTTTTCTGTTGAAAACTGTTGGTTAAGCTCAAGCTTGGCTTTGACTCGTGTAGTAAAGTTTGTTAATAAATTAGGTCACTGCCGTCATTTTAAAACGCTACTGATCGGATGAAACGTGCGTGGTTGACTAGTTAATGGCGGATAGACGCAGTTTGTAAACAAATCATCTCTTAAGAGCTGTCCCTTTACTAAGAAGTCATTTTCTGTATACTTTTTGAGAATATTATGAAAAGAGCGAAATGTGAGATTTATTTTGTACATTATATGGCTTGTTATATTTGCAAAGGAATGTGAAGAATGTTAAGTTAGAGGCTAAATGTTGAAACGATAATTTACATGCTGTGTGTATGTGTAGAAGTATATATGTGTATATGCACATTGGTATATGTGTGTGTGTATGTATATATATATATATATATATATATATATATATATATATATATATATAGAGAGAGAGAGAGAGAGAGAGAGAGATTTATGTAGCTGAACCTGAATTTTTTAATATAATTGAATTGAGGTGAATTGAAGCAAATTTTACTTGGACTGTATCCAAAACCTTATTTTATTACCAGTGGACAATATGACAGCATGAGTGAACAAGCCTTGTTTTTTGAATTATGTACTATTGTTAATTCGAGATAAAGCCATCCATGGGAAAAATGCACTGGTGTTACTGTGGTCTTTTATTCCCTCTATTCAGGGTGGCAACATTAACTGCAGAATTTATATCTCAACATAGAAAGAATAACCAAGTAAGGATGAACAGCAGTATAACGACCACTTTTAGCTTCAGAAAGGAGGAATTTAATTAATGACCAATGTTTCCCTCTTTTTCAGCTACTCTTCTCTAGAACCACTAACTTCTGAATGGATCTCTGAACAATGGATGGCTGGTTAAGGCATTCACGCTTTTTTCCTAACTTGCGTTTTCCAATCTGCACTCACTTTTTTCTTACCAGTCCATCATCATCCTCACGAGCTTCAACAACCTTAGCAGGTTTCCAGTCATTGCGAGAGACGTCCTCCTTTTTGAGGATCACAATATCACCCACATCCACGTTACGCATGCCATCGCTGACGTAGAGCAATGTTTGACAGATATTCTTTCCTCCATTTGTGCCAAAATTGTTCAGACAGGTATCGGACCATTCTGTACCGTTATTTGGCAAACAGGTCTTCCCTGATGAACATTCCTGGTGGGGAAAGAGGAATAGAAGATTTCGTCGTAATCGAATGATTTGGTGAGAGTGGCTCCAGACTGGTGGGATCGCTGAAATTATTGACAGTGAGTGGACGTTTTTTTACAATGGACATAGCTTCATAAAAGAATGTCCTTAAGGAAGTATTGTCCTATCCAGCACTGTCAGCAAGGACTGTGCTCAGTACACCTCTCACTGTCCTTATTTTATTGCTCCCAGACACCTCCAGTGTGGCTTGAGTGCAGGGCTGGACCGGGACAGAAACACGGCCCTGGCATTTTTGGCTTAGACCAGCCTTTCATAATTAGCAGAGCACAGCCGACCAGTTTATGTATGTGTTCCCCAAAGGAATGTATTTTACTATTATCATATAATAATTATCAAATAATAACAGCATCATATAAAAAATATAGAACTTTTTGCCTTATTAGAAATATTAGAAATACAGTGAATCATTACTTCTATTATCATTAGTCTATCAAATAACCATTGTGGAAAGCAAATAAGTAAATTTACACATACTGTAGTTCCAGCACTTTTGTCTACTCATATGTATTTTCTGAATTTCCCTGATATAACAGCTCAATTCTAATCCTTCAGGTTAAAAAGTGCTCCCTCCTTTAAAAAGCTAGAACATGCATTTGGATCAGGCTAAAAACAGACAGGGCTGCTTTGTAAACTCAAGTAACACATCAGCATTTGACACTGTCTTACTGTGGACATGCCTTTTGCTAATAATACTTTTATACACTTATATACATTTAGTAAAGCCTAAATTACAAAGCTTTTACTTTTCATTTAGCAGTTTTAAGATCTGTTATTTCACTTGTTTGAGTGTTTTTAAAACATGTTGAACATACCTTTAGCTTAAATATCTAAAACGCTATGATGTAGCCTAAAATGGACACTTGCTGCTCCTCCAGCACTTCTGAGCCTTGACTGTTTACTATTTTAACGTGACCTCCATCACCTCAAAGTTCCTGTGTTATCCTAACGTTACTACCTGCTTACGTACTACTTTCACTCTGCCCCTCTGAGGACTGTCGGCCCACCGGACAAATGCCTGCTACGCCAGATTACCAGTCCAGCCCTGCTTGAGTGTGGTGTATTCATCTGAAAGTATAACTGATTATGTGTCGCTGTACCAAACAACGGCATCACACTGGCTGGCTTGTCCATTTACCGTCCGGACAGAACTCTGGACTCTGGTAAAGACAAAGGCGGTGGCGTGTGTTATGGTGAACTCTTGATGGGGGACAGATGTAGCAGTTCTAGCCAGTCACTGCTCTCCAGAGACTGAACTACTATTGATCAAAGTTCGACCTTGTTTTCTGCCCAGAGACTTCAGCTCAGTCATCCTCACTACAATCTACATCCCATCTCAGCTCGGTCATCCTCACTACAGTCTACAGCCCACCTCAGCTCAGTCATCCTCACTACAGTCTACATCCCACCTCAGCTCAGTCGTCCTCACTACAGTTTACCCACCTCAGGCTGATAAAGCACATGCATTGGAAGTTCTGTATGAGATCATCAATGGGTTAGCGTTGGGTAGCTCACGCCAGCTTCAAACGCAATGTCAGTGATGAAAGCAATGAGTAGCAAGATTTACTGCAAAAAAACGGCTTTTGGATAATGTGTTGTTATGGTAATAGTTTAGGAGGGTTTGGGTTAGCTAATGTTTATATTAACTTTAGTCAGAAAGTACTCTCTGGCCACGTCCCAAACTGCAGACCAGGTGCATAGCTAGCCCTATTTTAGATTTAAATGGAGTCCCAGCACCCCTAAAGATTATAGTCAAAAAATGATCCAGCTTCTCTTTTCGCATCGCGCGCACACGGTGTGAGTGCTTTATCTGACTGGTGTTGTGTGTCTAGTAAGTTTTGTAAGTGACTATTTTTGTACTTTATCACTCAGAAACAACACATTACAGTCATTATCAGCAGTCCATATTTCTGATCACTCTTTATTCTGTTATTGTTAGCTAGGAGTGACTCTCTAAGGGTTTATTTTAGTTTAACAAGCTAATCCTGCAGGTGGTCTGTTTACTGTTTATAAAGGAGTGAGAGAAGCTGTAGCTGCTGTGCTGTTGGTTAGCCTGTGTGTTATTAAAGCTAAGGTGCTAGAGTAGAGCTCTCTGTATGTGTATTGGCTAATTAATGATCTTGATCATATGGTTAGAATCTGTTGATAATGTTATAATATTGATAACTGATTATTAGAATTGGTGTGTCTGATCTAAATTATTCTAATTATTCTGTCTTGACACACTCATCTCAAGTTTCATGCCCTGAATTTCTCTCATTCTCATCTGGTCATCCTTTAGCCCACAGAAGCTGAACATTCAATAAGAAAAATGTGTTAAACTGATATAGATCTATTTATTTTTCTCTTAAATAAAAAAAAACAAATATATCCCTTTATTATATATTATATATATTATATTTACTTTTAATAAAATGTCTTAATACATTTGTAAACTAGGCTTTGTGAACTAGGGTTTTTTAAAGATTTGTTGGTGTCTTCCCAGTGACTTCAGATTGGTGGTCCGAAATGACTTTAAAATGTAGTTTTTTTATTATGAGCTGTTCTTATTTGGATGCTCAGCACCCCTAAACCTTTAAGCCTACAATCGGTCCTGCTGGCAGACTACCAGACTACTACTACACTAAATACATAAAAAATAAAATATAACAAATAAAATAAATAAATTAATAAATAAATAAAATTGTTAGAAGTGCTGTCAGTTGTGCAGTATGTAATGTTCCAGAGGGTGCTGTTTGGGACACAGCTTTACTGTCTAACATTAATGTTAGTCTTGTCTAGTCAAAAAACCTTAATATACATTTCTTTGTCATTTCATTTCAGCATTATGCCACCAAAGAAAATAATAAATGTTTTGGTTATATACGTATATAACCCAGACATTGCATGTATAATTTAAACGTTTTCTTACGGCAGTACCATGTAATGTGGAGTATCTAGTTTAGTTTATAAAGTGATCTTTAATTGGATTTATCTAATAATAAACAGACGTACAGATAATGTTGTATTTTTTTTATTTATAATTTACTGTAATTCCACAAATGTTGTTTTACGTCACTATACATACAGTGATTTACTACCTTACCTACAGTGGAATCAGCTTATAGGTAATATTAAGGGGATAGGGTGGGCTTTATTTCATACATTTATACAAATTTGTTCCCCCAATGTTAAACCCGCTCCTATGCCCTTGACAGGGACAGAGTTGAATCCAACTTCCTCTGCTCTGATCTCAGACGTATGTGGAGTGGACTGCGCACCATCACTGATTATAAAGGAGGTATGAGTTGTGATAGGGGATCGCCCTCCTCACTTGCAGATGAGCTTAATGCACATTATGCTCGCTTTGAGGCAAATAACACCTATCCTGATGAAAATCTCCCAATACATCAGGAGAGCTGCACACTCACCATTTCTCTGTCTGAGGTGGACAGTTAACCCACGCAAGGCACCAGGTCCTGAAGGGGTACACAGTTGTGTACTTAAAGCATGTGCCAACCAGCTGGCTGAGGTTTTCACAAACATCTTTAACCTCTCCCTAAGACTGTCAGTGGTTCCTACGTGCTTTAAAGAAACCATCATTGTTCCAGTTCCCAAGAAACCTTCTGTCACCTGCATGAATGACTACCGCCCTGTTGCACTGACACCAACAGTTATGAAATGCTTTGAGCGGCTGGTCAAAGCTCACATCTGTTTTACGCTCCCTGCCAACATGGACCCTCACCAGTTTGCATAATGCTCCAACAGATCTACAGACGACGGCATTGCAGTAACAGTACATACTGCTCTCACACACTTGGACAGAAAGAACACATATGTGAGAATGCTGTTCATAGATTACATCTCAGTGTAACCTGTATTAGGCGTACAGTACGGTAGCATAGTTCACAGTAATACTAAATATAGTAAAGTAGATATATCATAACTTCAGTTGGGCCGATCAGAAGATTACTCACTAGATTTGGCTACAGAGCCAGAGCAATCAAACGATTAATACCACTCTAGACTACGGAAAGTATGTTTGGAAAAGGGAAGTATTCCATTTAATACAAATGTAAAAAACAAAAAACAATTGAATTCAATATACAAAACAGTTTACCCGGGTAATTGAAATAAAAGGGAAAAAACTAAGAAAATAGTACAACCCAGCAGTCACTTTTTAGAATGAATTCTGGAACGAGAATGTCTTTTAAAGTGTTTCAGTTCTCAGTTCGGTTGGATACGAGTTTCAAATATCACAGTCCATGTCCACGACATGAACCAGGGTTGAGCGAATGTAGGATCCTGCGATTATGTAGTGCAAGGTTGGCCTGCCACAATCCAAACGGATTGGCTCAGTGTCTGTGTGAACGTGGAATCAGGGTTCAGAGCTCAGTTCGCTTCGCTGCATGCAGTAAGGTTCCTTAGTTCAAATGGTCGGGCTCAGCTTGCCATCCAACTCACAGAAATTCAGTGTTCAAACTTCACCTCTCTCGAAAAACCTGACCAGTGCGGGGATGTTTCAGCAGGTTCTCATGTGGTAGACAGCGCAGAGGCTTCAATTTCAGCTCTGGGTAAGTAATCCTGCTCTGTAAAAATTTTCTGTAGTGTTTTAGTGAACTTTATTAACTTTTTTTTGTGATCCAATTTTTGTTTATTTATTGAACATTCACAACAAACACCATACACAAACACAAACTATACACAGAACAACGCAACTGTGCATACATAAAAATAAAAAATGCATAAATAAAATTAAAATACTATTAAAAATAATAATTATATATATAAAATAATAATAATAATAATAATAATAATAATAATAATAATAAAACAAAACAAACAAACAAGGGGGGTGGGGCACTGTTCACAACATGCTTTTCAAAGTCTCAATTGCATTATACCAGGTACTGACTTTTGCTTCATTAGCTCCATTAATTCGAGCTGTTGAGAGTTCCGTGTACATTATATCCATCAGGGACAGAGAACACGCTCTGATAGAGAGAGAGTGTGGTGGTTTCCATCAAGTTGCAACCATTTTCTTAGCAGCAGTGAGTCCAGCCAAGATGATGCGTTTCTTACATTTAGATGCAGTAATTCCAGAAAAGTCATTTAACAACAGAATGGACAAAGTAGCAGGCACCTTCTCAGAAACCAGTCTTGATAACTTTAAGGCAATCTTAATCCAAAATGTGGCAACAAGTGGACATTCCCAGAACATGTGCAGAAAGGTACCACAAGCTTTTATTGAACACAGAGTACATAATGGGGTGCTCAGAGGCTTCATAAAATAAAGTCTGTGAGGAGTCAGATAAGTTCTATGTATATAATCAGGTGAATCAACTGATGATCAGGTTTACGAGATGCATTCTGAATACTCGACCACATAACATCCCAATCAAAGTCCTCGTTCAAGACGGGGTAATCTTGTTTCCAAAGATCGTTCAAAGGGAGTTGTAAATAAGAAGCTTTAAGGGTAAAACGATATAATATGGAAACCAGACTCTTATTCTTATTTTCCTGTGTTATGAATATTTTATACATAGGATGAGTAGGTAGTGACTGCTGCAACGACAGACCAGTTGCTCTAAGAGCAGACCTGAGTTGCTGATAAAAGAAAAAGGAGGACTGGGAGAGAATAAATGTATTTTTAATGTGGTCATAAGTAAGTAGTCCTTTAACATCAAAAACATCCTCCAAGGATGTATACCCATATCTTTCCAATGATTTGCAGTGATGGGTCTCCCTCCTATTACTAACCCTCTATTGTTAAATAAGGGTGAAACTTTATGCCATTTACAAGATATTAGATACACAGTTTCTCCATGTCCCGCCACATCTGAATAAGATAAGATATAATCGGTCCAAACCAATACTTTAAGTGGTGCACAACAGGGATGTCAGCTATAATAGGCATTAAAGCCAGAAAGAAAACCATATTCATTACAGATGCGGGATAGATTTTACTGGATCTTTTAAAAATACTAGCACATCATCTGCATATAAAGCCACATGATGGTGGGTATCATGGACAGATATGGCCAGATATTGGCGTATAAGATTTTAATCATGTGAATAAGTCCTTCCCCAAATCCCATAAATTTAAGAGTTGACCATAAAAAAGACCATTCCAACCTATCAAAAGCTTTCATAGCATCAAGAGACAGGACAGCCAGCGGACATTTAATACTAGCAGCCTCGTCAACTTTATTAACTTGTATTAACTTTTCCTCTGCTTTATTTCAGATTAGCTGCAGAAACCTGAGCTACGTGTGCTCGCTAATACTGCTGTCTGCCACAGCGAGAGAAACTACACACTACACACCCATGTTGTGGTCTCATTGGTCAATAAACTCTCTATAGACTTGTAAGCCAATCAGAACCAAGTAACAAAAGTTTACTGTTTTAATAAAATAAAATAAACCCTTTTTTCTGTCATTTATTTAAAATAAAAACCTCATTTTATGTGAACCTAGCTTCTTGCACAGATATATAAATTAATTATTTTTATTAATTCAGCTATTGTTTTTCTTTCTGGCAGTTTTATATTATTATACTATTTTAACATTTAAATTACTTTTAAATAAAGTTATTTGTCTGGTTTACATCAGCATCCCAGCCAAACTCATCCTGAAGCTCAAAGACTTGGGTTTAAACTCTCATCTCTGC
Organism: Megaleporinus macrocephalus; assembly: GCA_021613375.1. Classification (NCBI taxonomy): domain Eukaryota; kingdom Metazoa; phylum Chordata; class Actinopteri; order Characiformes; family Anostomidae; genus Megaleporinus; species Megaleporinus macrocephalus. The sequence goes on from CM038724.1 coordinate 19,001,921, forward strand.
AACTGGATACTGGACTTCCTGACGAGCAGACCGCAGGTGGTGAGAGTGGGTGATAGCATCTCTTCCACTCTGACGCTGAGCATGGGGGCCCCCCAGGGATGTGTACTCAGCCCCCTCCTGTATTCCCTGTACACTCATGACTGTGTAGCCAAACACTCCTTCAACCTCATCTTCAAATTCGCTGATGACACTACCATCCTAGGCCTCATCACAGATGGAGTTGAAACAGCCTATAGAGACCAGCGGTCACCCAGCATATGGCCTGTTCACTATACTGAATTTCCTGCATTCCAGGAACGTCCTGAGTGAGTTTCTCTGAGCTGTATTTGATCTCACACACTTCTTCATAATGAACTTTCTGTACTGATTAGAAAAAGAAGTGATCACAGCAGAGGAAGCATCAACACATCATGTAGCTGTTCAGCTCATTTCAAACACAATCATGAAGCAGATTGAAGTCAGTAAACAGCCAGGAGGAGAAACATGTGCTCCTGTCTTCTAGTTCTGAGTAAAATCTAGAAAAAGAGCTGTAAGACTTTTCTTTTCAATCATTAATACAAGAAGAAGATAGGAGCAGAAAGGTGGAGTAGAGTTCTGTAGTTAAGAGAGAAATGTGTCATAGCTGGAGCTTCTGAACTGCTAGACCTGAATCTCAAATCACCCCCTGCTTCCTATATAGAGTGTGTAGGTAGAAGCTGCAGATACACATCATGATACGCGCTTAGGATCCAGTATGTTGTGATTTGTTGTGATTCTATCTGCAAGACGATATATCCAGATTTTCTACACCTCCTTTTAGGAAAACTGTCACAGTATAAAAACACACCCCCACATCACTGCTTTCACAACACAACCTCATATCTCCACAATGATAACTTTACAGGAGAATGAAAAACATTCTGTACTTTTAATGGAAGTCAAGGTAACCAGACGCCTTCACAAGCTATTCTGGTCCTTTGATCATGAAATAAATACACAGCATAAAGAACAACAGTCGTTTTCAAACTACATCAAAAACTGAAACACACTGTTTGAAGACGTGTTGTGTGAAGATCTTTTTACTCTGCAGGAGAAAACTCAGACAACTCAGCCCCCCAAGTGGACGAGAGGAACAACAGCAGCGTCCAGAGGGGGAAGAGAAAGACCAGCAGCTGCAGCAGCCAGTCACCCAGAAAGAGAAGGAGGACAGAGGAGGAGAAGGAGAGAGAGGAAGAAGAGCAGGAACTCTTCTACTCTTCTTCAACTCTTGTAACAACCTCTGCTGAGAGTGAGGAACAGGAATGGAGCTCCTGCGAGTCGGCACGCTCTGTGTCCAGTGAGGATGCTTCATCTGAGGAGCAGAGCAGTGCCACCGACAATGAAGCTGAGGAGTCGAGGTTCCTTACAGATACGCTGGAGGAGAAGTACGTGCAGCAGGAGCGTCTGGGTGAAGGTGGATACGGCTCAGTGTATGCTGGTTACCGTAGAGACAACCTGCTACCAGTATTTAACACACACACACTTCTACAACTTCTGCAGCTGCTGTAAAGAGCAGACTAACCCTGTTTATCAACACTGAGAGAAACAAAGACCACCTCAATACGGGGACAGTAGAAAGCAGTGGTCAGTCATTGGTTCAGAATCATTCAGCAGTTTAATCCAGATTTACTTTATCTTGCAGGTGGCTATCAAACACATCCCCATTAAAACACACAAACACACACACACACACACCTTTCTTTGAATCAGTGCTGTTTCTCCATTCACACGTCCCTCGTTCAACTCATCAGCTCATTACTGAGCCTGTAGGACGTACGCCTAAACGTATCTGTCTGGTAAAATCTTAACATTAGTAGAGAAGATACCAGCTGATCATCAGTCTGTACCTGCTGTGATAACCTAACCCAGATTCCACATTAAACACTAAACATGTGTAAATGAACACCAGCAGGTGGAGCTACAGGGTAGGAGTGTGCTGAAGTCTGGAGGAGCACTATGTGGAACAGTGTGTTCTGTTATAGGTTGTGGATGGAGAAGAGAAGGAGTGGCCACTAGAAGTAGCGCTGATGGAGATGGTGGGTGAGGCTGGAGGGGTTCCTGTGGCTCTGCTGGACTGGTACGAGCTGGAGGACAAGCTAATCATAGTGATGGAGCGGCCGGTGCCCTGCATGGACCTGATGGACTACCTCGATAGCAAAGGAGGTTGCTTGGAGGAGGAGGAAGCCAAGGTGAGAGACAGTGCTGCTGAAAAACACTCCCTCACCTACTGAGCCTGGATTTCATTTCAGATCCACAAACACAGTTTCCCCCTTTAACCCCAAACAGAGTACAAGTATGTATGTACAAGTGACACCTGCAGTTAGTTTAAGCAGCCAATACACACAGTACAGAAGTCCATCATGCAGGAATACAGTAAGGAGCTTCATACACAGTGAGCAGATCTAATCTATATAGAAATATCAGATCATATATTTATAAACATAGTAAACAATCAGTCTTCTCTGAGAACTCTTTCTCTTTATGAGCTCCTGCATGTCTCTCCACTTTAGCTTCATCCTCTTATTCATACTGTAGGTCATCCTGAGGCAGCTGGTGGAGGGAATGATCGCTATCCACTCTAAAGGGGTCCTACACCACGATATAAAACCAGGAGGAACCCTACAGGGGCTTCCGTGGTACAAATATAACCCATAAATCAGCTGTTCACTAAAATTTTATTTCAATGGTGTAGATTCGCTGTTGACATTGGTGGGGATCTATGATCTACCAACCCCGCCCCCACTGCCTGTTTATTGTTTTCTCTTTGCTCTTTGATAAAAATTTTCCCAAGCTATTTTGAAGAATTTCTATTGGTCCATTAGTCAAGAAATTTTCACACCATGTAAACCGCCATTGCACAGTGATGATCTGCTATTCTACGTGCTTTTAAACTATTCTGAATAATAATTAATAATTGAATTTATGAATAATATAATTTAGTGAAAAGTTTGATTGTGAAATTTTGAACATTAGTGTTTATAGTGATGTCCAGAAACGTCCACACGTGTCCACTCACTGTGACTGTTGTACTTTAAAGGAACGCCTAAATACACTCCTCCTGAGTGGTACCTGCAGAGGTCCTACGAGGCGGAGCCATGCACAGTTTGGCAGATTGGAGTCACTCTGTACATCATGCTGACTGGATGGCTCCCCTTCGACTCCCCCACAGAGATCATTAGTGAGGATCTCTTCATACCAGAACACCTGGTGTCCCAAGGTGAGTGTGGACACACAACAGTCTGCAGAGTGTCACTCGTGTACGTTTAAATACAAACGTTACATTTACTCTGTAGGTGGGCTTAATGGTAACAGACTGAGGGGCTGTTTGTAACAGTGGATACAAAGTGTGTTAAATCAGTGAATTAAATACACTTCTATGTAGTTTAACCAGATAAGCTTTCCTGACCAAATACATCAGATATACTATATTATATTATATTATATTATATTATATTATATTATATTATATTATAAATATTATATTATATTATATTATATTATATTATAAATAAACTGGAATATCAGTATTTTGGTGGAGTGGTCCTAAACATGTAGTGTGAAAATTCAGTATCTTTATACAGAACAGGACGAGTAGAAGCACCTTCACCCAGAGAGGAGCAGTTAACTGTCAAGAATCTCTCTCTCTCTCTCTCTCTGTTTCTCTCTCTCTCTCTCTCTCTTTTTTGAACAAGTGTGTCTCTGTGTGTCTTTAGAGAGTGAGGATCTGCTGCAGAGCTGCCTGAAAAAGCGGCCGCTGAGAAGACCCTCACTCCAGTGCATACTGCAGCACCCCTGGCTACAGTGACCACCGAGTAGCTGATTTTACTGAATTAATAAATGCAGTAGTGCAAAATAACAGGGTCTGCGTTTACAAACCACCTCAGGAGAAGAAATGCTGATGTAGAATCAGTATTTGTCTTCATGCCTGCCTTAAATATGAAGTAGTCTGATCCCAGATCAGTCTGGCTTTGTGAATATCAGACCTGATGCTGTCTGAAATGGCTGCGTCTGATGTTTGTCCTATTGTGTACTAAACCACATCAACAACTAACTGTCTACACTCACCGCCCACTTCACTAGTACTCCTCTTTTTATCTACAGGGATATCTTGTCAAGCAAACAGGTCATATATAGTCGTGTCCAGTGTCCAGTTGATATATCTGATATATTTCATTTCAGGATGGATGTAAGCTTATTAGAAGTGTACTGAACTTATTTCTAGATATTTTTTTCTTGTTTAAGTGATTTTACCAAGTCAGAGTTTCCTTAAACAAGTAGATGTTTAGAAAATAACATTTCTAGAAATACACCAGGCTGTCAGGATGCCCCCTCCCCCTCTTGCCCCCTGCCCATACAAACTTTGGATCAGGGTCCCCATCAATGCCAGACTTTGCTGTCATCAAGAACTGGTTACTTACAGAACACTGTAAACATATTTCTATATGCTCATCCAATTTGCACTAGTGTTTATAATTGCACTAGCCACGCCCACAGTCTTTAATCTAGTCACTTTATTGTTTCTGATATCAATATCAGGGATGTTTATATTTTTATATTTATGAATTTTATGTGTATTAGTCATATATAGTCACATAGCTTAATATTTATTAAATGTTAAAATGTATTGCTGCAACACGGGTCTGAGAGTAACACAGTGTTATTACTCTGTATGTCCTGTTTATATTGCAGTACTGACAATAAAGCTCACTTTGATTTGAGGAAAAAGAAAAATTACAGAGCATACGAGGTGTTTGGTCGCCTCAATAGTGGCGTCACCAACAAACCAAGTCTTTCATTTAGTGGCAACATGAACATAAAGAACAAGCTAAATAAATAATAAACCCAAATAAACCAATAAACACATTAAACTATACTAAACTAAAGAAATGCTCGAAACTTCTATAAGTCATTGTAAGTCCACTGATCGAGAGGTCATTGTCTCCGGAGTTTTAGGTCGCTCCGGACACACACACACCCCTCTCTCACACGCACATCACTATGGCAACACATCACCCACAGCTGTCATCCATCAGTGCTAGCGGCAGCAGTTCGTTAGCGCTTCCTATATAGCCTAGCCTAGCGTGGCATTGTTTCTCTCACCACATACTGTGTGGTTCAGCACTTACCTGTCTGTGGTCTCTGGCTCGCCGTCTGAAGGGTCTCTCCACAGGTCCAACCAGACTTGGCTTCTCCACAGCGGGGTCCCGTCACATTCCCTGGAGCCCAAGAGGATCTGCAGTCCCTCTGACCTAACACTTTTTAGTTAAAGTGTTATCATAGGAATATCACCCTCAGTGAGGGTGCTCTCCTTCTGTTCGAGGCAGCCACCGGAGGAGCTCTGAGACCACGGTGAGAAGTTATTAATCACTGTTTAAACTGTCCACACAGGGCTGGTTCCTCTCTCTCCTCTCTGTAGGACACGAGTTAAGGCTCTAGTTCCCCGTGTACAGCATGGAGACCCAGTGGTGACCCAGCGAGGCAACGAGTTGACGTTCACAGTCCTGTATTCCATCCAGCATGCTCCCAGGATTGCATATCAGCCTGCACCAGGCCCACTGCTCTCATACCCCTGGACTCCTTGCACTAGCGAGCCTCTGGACTGTTTTTGTTTATTATTATTGACTGCTCTGAGTAAATAAACCTTGTAAATGGATCGTATAACACCTCATAAAGTATAACAGTCATAAAGTATTTTAAGAAATCTGTTTCTCCGATGTTGCTTGTCGTCGGTGTCCAGAGAAAACACAGAAGTAAAAAAATTAACTAGCTTAAAATATGTATGTTTTTATTTAAGAATATTTAAGGAATCTTTAACTTCATATCAAGTCTTTCTTTACTAGCTCAGCTATTTGCAATACCATACTTTGACCAAAGGTGCCCAAACTTTTATGTGCCATTATATAAGTTTTATTATATGTTCTTACTGGTTATAGTTATGGTATAAATATTTCTTACACACTATGCCCGTCTGTTAAAATGAGTCTGAGACACAGATGCCCATCATATAGTTTATAGCAGGAACCCCCCAAAGGAAATCTGCCCCAAGCCCAGGAGCAGGTGACCTGACCAAACAGTGTCAGTTGGATCTGTAGCTATATAATAGGGTGGCAGTTGGCAGTTGAATTCATTTTCAGAGCTTCTCAGATCATGTCTCTACGCGGTATCTGCAATAAAGCATATACTCTGAACTGGGCTCTCTCTTCATTTTGAAGGCAAGAAAAAAGTTACAACAGTTAAACAGTGTTTGAGTCTTGAGTTGATCTGACATGGCTGTGTTTTTCAAATGCCTTACTGGAGACTATATTCCCTCATCCCCCCAGCGCTGTTGTAGAATGACTTCAAGAGGAACAATTCTATGTTTGTTTGAATGTGAGAGAGAAGAATGTACTGGATGCTTTTAACTCTTTGAGAGATACAACAGTTAGTGCGTTCACAAAGATGTAGAACTGGGAGAAAGGTGGTGACAGACAGGCTGCTGTAGAACTAAAAGCTTTTATTTGTAATGTATTTATATTGTGTTTTCATCTCATTTACCAAAGGAAAATTGTGACCCTGTTTTTGTTTATTTATTCCAATGTTATCTGATATCCAGTGTACTTATTCTGTATATGCAGAGACTAATAACTGCCTCATTACATTAATTTATCCATGTAAAAATAAGGCTCTTATTTTTTAACTTTTTTCATATACACCATTACACATGTTCATGTATGAAGAGTTTATGTAGGCAAATGAATTTACTGTGATTAAAACTTTGAATAAAACTGGGATGGGGTGTGTATGGGATGGGGTGTAGGAGAAACCAAGTGCAGAGATGGAAGAAAAAAATAAAAAGGTATAGGAGCCAGAACACTAAGAGCTAGAACATTATTGTGTGTCTTTAGTTATAGTGCATTACATTACCTTGGACAGTGTTTATATATTGCTGTTAATCAAAATGTTCAGATGTTAAAAGCTAAATCTTCACTGTTTAGGTAGTCAGAGGCTAAGGATGTCTTTCTTTTATCTTTTGTTTTGATTTAATCCATTTAGAGTACTGTCTCTTTAATAGCTAGGCTGCTTCAGGCTAGGGAAGACTAGCTTGGGTCTAGCTAGCCTTTTGGTAGCAGGAGCAAAACAGTTTTCTTACCGTGTTACGTTTCTTACATGGAACTACTTTGTTTATAGAAACTTGATTCTGACACATTGAAGCAAGGAACAAACACCTTAATTCTATCCCCTCTTATATGGAGTGCTGTGTAAGTTTTTCTTTTTAATTAGCGCATTCACGAGTGAAGATACTGCATCAGCTACGCAAGAAGCATTCGTCAGCTCCCACAGGTTTTATCAGTAAGGGGAGTGTATGCTCACCAGTAGGGCGTGAAAATGCTCTAGATGTGGTGTGGAAGCTTTTATGCCAATTTAGAAAATAAAGGAGGGAAGAAAAAAGAGGAAACAGCTATGCAGCTTCAAATCCACGATCTCCGCGTTGAGAGGCAGGTGCTTTTTAGACACTGCAGTGGTGCGTCTATGAATACTGCGCCGAAAAGCGCAAGAAACGTCGAACAAAGGGCATGCTGTAACGGTGTGGCTCAAACAAAGTAGATTTAAACAAATGAAACAATAACGACACTCAGGATTGCGCCCTGCGTATCTTTCTCTTTTTTCTTTTTGATTTGTTGTTAGTTTTGCTCCAAAGAGCTACCATTTATCGGTCACACAGAGAGAGGGTGGGACAATGAGTCACGAAACTTCCTGTCTTTTATAGGGGATTTCCCAGGTAAAGCCAATCAGTCGGATTCCCGCTTTTGCCTTGGTGGGTTTATAGCGCCCTCTGGTAGCTGTGGCGGGAACAGACTGAGCCCTTACAAAAACAATCACGTAAGAATGTCTAGCAGTTTTTGACTTTCTTGCAATGCATACAAGTATACTTTTCATATCTATTAATAAATACACATGTATGGTCTGCACACATATAGCAAGATACTGGACAATTTAGCAGTTTTCAATATATGATATTGTATTGAGTAATATATCACTATATTTTCACGTTTGGCATATATTTTGGTTAATTCTGGATATGTGCCTGCGTAACTAATGCAAACCAGTGCTATTAATTAATATCAGACTACTTAAACTCAATATTAGTTCATCCTGAGTTCAGTTCACGAATGCATACCTTAACATTCTCCTGCAGAACTCGATACGATCCAGAATTCATAGCGACGTTAAATGATGTTAAGCTGTCCTGGGCCAGTATCAGAAAACAAAACAGCCCCAAGCTGCGATACTACCACCACCATGTATCAAAGTGCAGATCAGGTCCTTATGTTGTGACACAGTAATCAGTTTTGCCAAACATAACATCTCTCATACAGATGCATCGTTGCCTCTTCTGGTCACTTCAGTCAAGTTTATTTATATAGAGCTCACAATGTGAATGTATGAAAATATTAAAATAATATGATCATAGAGGAAGCATGACGGATATCTGGCTCTACAACAGTCAAAAATGTGAAAAACACACACCCAGCTAGGTTAACTAATTAACAACAGCAACATGGCAGAGACCAAGCTTCAATAAAGTTATTGTTAATGGCTAAAACAGCTCACCAGCTGACACATTAAATATTCATATGCACTTTACTATATTTGGAACATGGCCATAAACAAGTTGACTTTGGGATCTCTCTTGAGTAAAGAGAATACAGAAGTGGAAATGTGAATTTCTACTCATAGTACAACCCAAACCTGCACATTTGTAGCATTTTAATATTAAAAAATGTTTGCCAGCATCTTGTTATGTCCACTGTGTGCAGAAGTATTAAGCAAATGAGTATTTTGATCACATCATCCTTTTTATAAATGTTGTCCTACTCCAAGCTGTATAGGCTTGACATCAACAACCTATATAAGGTGTGCTTAATTATTAGGCAACTTCCTTTCCTTTGACAAAATGGGTCAGAAGAGAGATTTGACGGACTCTGAAAAGTCAAAAATTGTACTGCAGTGGGATGCAGCAGTCTTGAAATTGCCAAACTTTTGAAGCGTGATCACCGAACAATAAAGCGTTTCATGTCAAATAGCCAACAGAGTCGCAAGAAGCATGTTGAAAAAAAAGGTGCAAAATAACTGCCCATAAATTGAGAAAAATCAAGCGTGAAGCTGCCAAGATGCCATTTGCCACCAGTTTTGCCATATTTCAGAGCTGCAACATTACTGGAGTATCAAAAAGCACAAGGTGTACGATACTCAGGAACATGGCCAAGGTAAGGAAGACTTAAAAAACAACCACCTTTGAACAAAAAACATAAGATAAAACGTCAAGACTGGGCCAAGAAATATCTTAAGACTGATTTTTCTAAGGTTTTATGGACTGATGAAATAAGAGTGACTTTTGATGGGCCAGATGGATGGGTCCGAGGCTGGATCAGTAAAGGGCAGAGAGCTCCACTCCGACTCAGATGCCAGCAAGGTGGAGGTGGGGTACTGGTATGGGCTGGCATCATCAAAGATGAACTTGTGGGACCTTTTCGAATTGAGGGTGGAGTGAAGCTCAACTCCCAGACCTACTGCCAGTTTCTGGAAGACATCTTCTTCAAGCATGTCAGAATGTCAGAAATGTCAGAATGTCAGAAATGTTTATTTCTAAATTTTGTGATATATTGGTTTACCTGGTGAAAATAAACAAGTGAGATGGGTATATGTTTGGTTTTTATTAAGTAAGTTTTCTTATAATTCTACACAGTAATAGTTACCTGCACAAACAGATATCCTTCTAAGATAGCCAAATCTAAAAAAGCCCACTCCAACTTCCAAGTTTTGACATGAGTCTTTTGGGTTGATTGAGAACATAGTTGTTGTTTAATAATAAAAAGAATCATCTCAAATACAACTTATAATTCTAACCTAATAATATATAATATAATAATAATAACCTAATAATTCTGCACACACTGTATACATATGGGTGCATCTATGAAGCACCCAAATGGAGCAAAGACATATTTACCACCATCTGGTATACACAGCGGATATTTATTTCAATGCATTAGAATTTCAGAAAAAAGTAATGGAGCCGCTTGTCGAAATGGGGGGGGAAAGGCGAACAAGCTTCGTCTCTTCACTGTTGTCACAAAAAAGCATATATCCTCAGTGTTTACTGCCAGTTTTGGTGGTTTAGTGAAAACCGGTAACCACACCTGTGAACAACCTGGCCACTATCAGGAAGCCAAATTTTCAGTGTGCTGTTTTTAAATGTTTTCTAGTTAAAACATGCGGATACATGTCTTTTACATTCTTTGTTGTCTTTAAAAAAGGGCTGCTGTGTCACGTCCTGCCCTGTTTCCCTCGTCCTCGTCTGTTTGTTTACGTTCCTGTTTGTAGTCATGTGCTTGTGTTTACGTTTTTCACCATGTGGTTCTGTTTGTTGTAGTCATGTGATCCTTGTCTCTGCCCTCCACCTGGTTCCTATCCTTGTCACCTCCCATTGTCACCAGCTGTCTCCTGTTTCCTTTTGTTATCCTGTGTATATAGTCTGCCTGTTTTGCCCTCTCCTTTGTGGTTCGAGTTACATGTGGACCCTGTGAGTTTGCTTAGTGTTTCTGTTTGTATGACATTTCTTGTTTGTATACTTTCTTAGTGTTTACTGTTTGGTTCTCATTAAGGTATTTTAGTTAAACCTTGCGCCTGCGTCCGCCCCCTTCGTCCTGCCTATTTCCTCCGGCACCTCTCCTGGCCCAGCGTGACAGAATGAACCACCGCAATGGACGCAGCAAAATTCGTCGGCTCTAGGCTCGCCATACGCCGGGAGCCTTTTCATTAGCGAGCTCCGGAGACTCTCCTTATCCTTCGTGGTGCCACTCTCTAAGCCCCTCTGGCGTTCCGGCGTCATCTAGAGCACCGGAGAGGAAGCGCGAGCCGGTGTTCGACTTTGCAGCGCTACCAGAGGCATGGGAGCGAGTACTAGGCCCGTGCTTTGCTCCGGAGTTGCAGCTGCCCCAAAACCCTGCAAAGCAGCTGCAACACTCTGCCTTCTCTGACTCGCGGCAGCGCGAGCATTTTTTCCACAGCGCCACTCTCCAGCTCCGCTGCTGCTCCGGCGCCACCCAGTGGTCCGGAGCGGAGATTATTTGTACACCGCTGCTCCCGCGATCCCAGCTGCCAAAGACGATCATCTCCGCCTACTCGTCCACTCGTCCACCAAAATTTAACATCTGTCCAGTGGTGAAGCTTGATGTCAAGCTGATGTTGGTTTCTGACAAATATCTGACTTTAATTTCCAACCGAAATTCAACGTCTGTCTATGTTTGGAGCTTGATTTCAAGGCAATGTCGAGATTTGACATCAACCCGATTTTCATTTCCAACTAAAATTTTATGTCTGTCCAACGTTATTTTGATGTTAAAGTGACGTCCTGTGCCTGCTGGGTTTAGTACACACAGATTGGGCTTTCAAAAAAACCTCAAATGCTTCACCAACCGATTTTACACTTATGAGGCCATCATTAACATAGAAACGCTTCCTGATGAAGCTAGCTGCAGAGGAGCACATCTTCTCATTTTCACTAGTAAGGTGTTTCATGCTATAATTGGTGCAGCCAGGGGAAGATGACGCTCCAAACAGGTGCACCTTCATGCAGTATTCTGTGGGTTCTGAGTTTGTGTCTTTATTTCCCACCAGAGAAACCGCAAATAGTCTCCATCTTCTTTACTGACATGGAATCTGTGTAACATCTTTCAACATCGCACATGGGATGCTTATGGAAACGACACAGTACAGCTTTGAGACCATTTGTAAGGTCGGGTCCTGTTAACAGATGATCATTTAATGAGGTACCTTCGTACTTAGCACAGCAGTCGAACACCATACGGATCTTGTCTGGTTTCCTGGGGTGGCAAACCCCTTGATGTGGGCTATACCAGATTTTTCCAAGATCTTATTGGGTGTCTACTTTCTTTGCATCATCATCTTTGAAGACACTTTCCATAAACCTCAAATAATCATTTTTGAACTTGGGATCTCTGTCCAGCTTCATTTTAAGGTGCTTCAGCTGAGCCAAAGCCAGCTTCTTATTGTCTGGGAGGTGAGGATGTACTTTAAATGGAAGAGGCATCTCAAGGTGACCATGCTCGTTTTGCTGGATTCCTTCCTTTAAGATCTGCAGGAAGCAAACATCTTCTTGAGAGATGCTTTTGTCAGATGATTTTCTGTCTGCAAAATCAGACTCAAGAGCCTTAATGACAGAAGATGGTGTTATTGGTGGTAGCTCTCTGACAGATACCCGATGACAAAGACCAGTCAGATCTTTAGGACTCGCATGCTGTGGTGTGCCTCCCACAATGTTTCAGCCAAGGTCAGTTTTTAGAAATTAGTTCTTCTACAAAGGTTCCCAAATTCCAGTATTTACAGAAGTTACCGTGTGCACCTATTTATCCAGTAGTAGACAGTCATCTCTCGTCTTTTTCTCTCGTCTCTTTTCTCTTTCGCCAAGTTTCCAATCACAAGTTTCCGCGCACGTTACTCAGACAGGAAATGCCGTCTCTCCGCAAATCTAGCTCAACATTTAAATAATGACTAACAGCAGAACATCGAATTGCATTGCAGATTTCATCATTAATTTATGTAACATAAAAAAAAAAATCAGAAATCAAATATGAAAATCTCACAACTTCTGGCATTGCCACAGTAACACATTGCTGTATTGCGAGCATCAGCTACACAACTAATACTGATAAGACAGACTCTGGCTTTTGAACTTTATGCTGGTAACACTTTGGATGGTCCTTTTCATCTTTAACCTGGAAAACACAGCATATAATTATAATAATAAGTATATTCATATACATATACCAATCTGAAAGGCATCACACGACAATGCATGTTTTAATGAGCCTCAGTCTGTTCAAATATGTATCTGTGTGTGTTGCTGTGAGGGTATAAGTAGTTATCAAGAGGATTTTTCTTATTGAGAATTGAACTGACTGAGAAATGTGTGGACCTCATGGGTAAGAGACCACTGAACTGAACTCTGATCATGATGCAGTTACTGACTTCTCACTGCTCTGATAAAACATGGCAACAGTGATGGAGATGAAGACTGTGTGTTAGAACTGTACTCATCTGAGGGGACCTGCTCTAACCATTGCCATTACAGGGAACCAACACCTGAAATGTCCAGGATACCATGAACTCGGGATACCATCCATCACTGCTCACCTTCTACTCTGCTCAGCCTGCCTGCCTGGATATCTCCACTAAGCCCCTCTGGTTTCCTGGCTACCGCCCCTCCCCTCTGCCCAGTACTCAGCTCATAACATTTCACTGTTCTCAATAAACAGCCTGCTTATGGATCTTGTGAATCGTTACAGCTATTTGGGAGCATTTCTATTGGTCCATTCCTGAAATGTAGTTTTAATTGTAAACAGCAGCTGTCTTTTTCATGTGAAGAAATAAAAATGGAGATACATGTTTTTTTATGGACAGTGAAGATATAGAATAAGCTTCCAAACAGACTGTTTTGAGTTCATCAGAAAACTCCCACTAAGTCCCACTTTTATACCTCCCCAAATCTCACTCTCTCCATTTCCATGATGACCGCTGTCCATTATGACATCATCGTCAGGTCACCGTACATAAGAGAGCAGCAGTGAACGTGAGGACAGTTGACGTTCCGGCTCTTCTACGAGAAACTTTCATCTCATATTGTTCGTTGTACCTGTTGAACACCTGTAGAAGAAGCATGTCTAGGAATTTCCTGCGTTCCAGGAACGTCCTGAGTGAGTTTCTCTGAACTGTATTTGATCCCACACACTTCTCCATAATGAACTTTCTGTACTGATTAGAAAAAGAAGTGATCACAGCGGAGGAAGCATCAACACATCATGTAGCTGTTCAGTTTAATCATGAAGCAGATTGAAGTCAGTAAGCAGCCAGGAGGAGAAACATGTGCTCCTGTCTTCTAGTTCTGAGTGAAATCTAGAAAAAAAAAAATGCCAAAATGTATTTGAATTGCAAATTCATAGCAAAAAGTGATAAATGCAATTAATGTAGATTAGTTAACCACCGAGCATGCAATTTAATTAGATTGACAGCACTAGTAACAACTATTAAATAAATTAGAGATAAATAAAAAGGTGATACAAGGATAAAATAACAGTTTTCTCTTATTCACTTTGCAGTTATGGAAGACCTCAGATGTTGTTTGTTAAATCTGTTTGTGTGTGCATTGGTCTTTCAAACATAAATAATATTCCATAACTGGTTAATAAATGTTTCATTTCGTATATATATATATATATATATATATATATATATATATATATATATATATATATATATAATTCAAGGGAACTGAAGAAAAAGCATAACATTTTACACCCTTTATATTTCAGTCGACTGAATCGACTGTAGATTTAGTCTAGACTATATTCTTATGATCATTAGTCGACTAAAACTAGACTAAAACTAAAAACAATTCAGATGACAAAATGTTTTACTAAAACTAAGTGACATTTTAGTCAAAAGACTACGACTAAGACCAAATCAAAATTTGCTGTCAATATTAACAGGTAGAAGGTAGGTAGAAGCTGCAGATACACATCATGATACGCACTTAGGATCCAGTATGTTGTGATCTGTTGTGATTCTGTCTGCAAGACGATATATCCAGATTTTCTACACCTCCTTTTAGGAAAACTGTCACAGTATAAAAACACACCCCCACATCACTGCTGTCACAACACCACCTCATATCAACACAATGATAACTTTACAGGAGAATTAAAACCATTCTGTACTTTTTAATGGAAGTCAAGGTAACCAGACGTTTTCACTGGCTATTCTGGTCCTTTAATCATGAAATGAATACACAGCATAAAGAACAACAGTCGTTTTCAAGCTACATCAAAAACTGAAACACACTGTTTGAAGACGTGTTGTGTGAAGATAGAGTTTCAGATCTTTTTACTCTGCAGGAGAAAACTCAGACAACACAGCCCCCCAAGTGGACGAGAGGAACAACAGCAGCATCCAGAGGGGGAAAAGAAAGGCCAGCAGCTGCAGCAGCCAGTCACCCAGAAAGAGAAGGAGGACAGAGGAGGAGAAGGAGAGAGAGAAGGAAGAGCAGCAGGTTGTAACAATCTCTGCTGAGACTGAGGAACAGGAAAGGAGCTTCTGCGAGTCGGCACGCTCTGTGTCCAGTGAGGATGTTTCATCTGAGGAGCAGAGCAGTGCCACCATCAGTGAAGCTGAGGAGTCAAGGTTCCTTACAGATACGCTGGATGAGAAGTATGTGCAGCAGGAGCGTCTGGGTGACGGTGGATACGGCTCAGTGTATGCTGGCTACCGCAGAGACGACCTGCTACCAGTAATTAACACACACACACACACACACACTTCTACAACTTCTGAAGCTGCTGTAAAGAGCAGACTGACCCTGTTTATTAACACTGAGAGAAACAAAGACTACCTCAATACGGGGACAGTAGAAAGCAGTGGTCAGTCATTGGTTCAGAATCATTCAGCAGTAATGAGTTTAATCCAGATTTACTTTATCTTGCAGGTGGCTATCAAACACATCCCCATTCACAAAGTGAAAAGAACTACTGTGGTGAGTGTGAACACACACACACACACACACTTTTCTTTGAATCAGTGCTGTTTCTCCATTCACACGTCCCTCGTTCAACTCATCAGCTCATTACTGAGTCTGTAGGACGTACGCCTAAACGTAGCTGTCTGGTAAAATCTGAACATCAGTAGAGAAGATATCAGCTGATCATCAGTCTGTACCTGCTGTGATAACCTAACCCAGATTCCACATTAAACACTAAACAGGTGTAAGAGAACACCAGCAGGTGGAGCTACAGGGTAAGAGTGTGCTGAAGTCTGGAGGAGCACTATGTGGAACAGTGTGTATCATATCAGATCATATATTTATAAACATAGTAAACAATCAGTTTTCTCTGAGAACTCTTTCTCTTTATGAGCTCCTGCCTGTCTCTCCATTGTAGCTTCATCCTCTCTTTCATACTGTAGGTCATCCTGAGGCAGCTGGTGGAGGGGATGATCAACATCCACTATAAAGGGGTCCTGCACCGCGACATTAAACCAGACAATATCCTGGTACAGACGGACCCTGAGGGTCCTCGTGTGTGAGTGCTGGACTTTGGCTGTGGCTGCTTCTTGAAGGAAGACCCCTTCAGCAGCTACTGTGGATTCGGAGGTTTGATTCTCATAAAGCAACTATTTAAATCTAGTACATTAGTCATAACGGACCACTAATGATGTAGTTATCATGTTAGAAAAGTAGAAAAGTGAGTTCATTCACTCTAAAAAACTGTTCTGCTTTCTGTATTACTGAAAAGTTTATTGTGAACTTTTAAACAGTAGTGTTTACAGTAATGTCCAGAAACGTCCACACGTGTCCACTCACTGTGACTGTTGTTCTTTAAAGGAACGCCTGACTACACTCCTCCTGAGTGGCTCCTGCAGAGGTCCATCCAGGCTGAACCGTGCACAGTGTGGCAAATCGGAGTCACTCTGTACGGCATGCTGACCGGATATGCTCCCTTTAGGTCCTCCAGAGAAATTGTTCATGATGATTTCTGCAGACCAGTGTCCACATACAGCAGTCTGCAGAGTCACACTTGTTCATGTACTTGTTCAGAAGCACCTTCACCCAGAGAGGAGCGGTTAACTTTGTTTCTCTCTTTTATTCTCTCTCTCTCTTATCTGTATCTCTCTCTCTCTCTCTCTCTCTTTCTCTCTCTCTCACACACACACAAATAAACACAAAGTTTTGACCAAACCTGTCTCTGTGTCTCTGCAGAGTGTAGGGATCTGTTAAAGAGCTGTTTGGACAAGCAGCCTCAGAGAAGACCCTCACTCTGTGACATACTGCAGCATGCCTGGTTGCAGTGACCATCACCAATCAGCTGATTTAATTCCTCCTCTTTATTTCCCTTTATTGAATAAATTTACTTTATACCTTTATTGTATTTCTTTTTTCATCCAGTGCCTTTAATTTGTTGCTCTTGATGTATTACGCATATTTCAGTACTTAAACGTTAGTGCTCTTTATTTACTACCTTTATGTTACTATATATATTTATTTATTAAGATTTTTTATACAAAGAAAGAATTAAATATGAATTATAAATACACTTTCAAAAGTTTATCTAATCTAATCTCTTTGTTTTTGTTAGTGTAAACAGCTCATTATATCTTTCAGTCAGAGATGGAAGAATGGGGGGAGAGCTTTTCTTCCAAAATAAGAGAATACGTTGTCATGGTAATAGTGAGGAAAATGCAATGACTTATATGTACCGTGTTCAGGGAGAGTGCAAAAAGTGCAATCAAAGGAGATGCTTCTATTTGTTGACCATTTAACGTAAAATGTTCAAAACTGAGCTCCAGAAGGGGTTTAGAGAAGGACGTAGCCAAAACATAGGAATCACACCAGATGGTGGTCGATGGCACTGATCACACAATGAGTCAACATCAGTTTTAAACTTTGAGAGCATCCTGACCAGTCACTATCACTGTGTGGTACAGCGCCAGCACCGCGTCCTGCTGTAAGACTCTCCAGCGCATCGTGAGGGCAGCTGAGAAGATCATCAGCACCTCCAAGACATACACAACACCCACCTCACTTGGAAAGCCCTCTGCATGGCAGGTGATCCTACTGCCCACTACACACCTTCTTCAGCCTGCTATCAGGAGAAGACTCCAGTCTCCAGGCTAGGACCAGCAGACTGAGGGACAGCTCCATCCACCAGGCTGTCAGGATGCTCAACTCTCTTCTTGCTCTGCCCCACCTCCCCCTCTTGCCCCACTGCACAAACCAACTTTGGATCCTGCATCCCTCCCCATTCATACACTAACTCAGGGTCCAAACTCCACCCCTCTATCACTGCCGGACTTTGCCATCATGAGGAACTGTTTACACACACACAACACTATAAGCATATTTCTAGACGCTCATCCAATTTTGCACTACTGTTTATAATCGCACTAACAACGCCCACATATTTTAATCTAGGTACCTATGTCACTTTATTGTTTTTGTTGTCAATATCAGGGACTTGTATATTATTTTATATTATGTTTTTACAATTAACGTGTGTTCAGTACAAACTACTGTGATTATGCTACAATACAATACAATATTTCCAAAAACATTATTTACTACATTAGCACAGACTGAGGAAATACCATTTCTTAACAGGTAATAGTGGAGATATAGATGCAAGTGTACAAGCTTTTGTTACAGGATTCTATCACATTACCAGTTTGAACCGATGATGATGAAATGTATACTAATAAGAATTAAACCAGGTCCAGCTTTATTCATAGAGGCAATGATTGAGAAGTTTTTTCTATGTCTGAGAGGAAAACAGAGTTCATCCTGGACAGTAGAGGTGTGCGAAAATATAAAATATCGGGATATTATATTTTGTGATATTGTATCGATTTTCAAAAACACAGTATCGATACGCAGATTGCAGCCCTGTTCTAAAAATCAGTCTGAACAGAACTGGCCCAATATCAGCTTTAAAATGCACAGCTCTGTGGAAGAAATGTGCCAATTTCCTGTTTTGAACCTCGACACATCTAACACAATCTCCAACCAATAGCAGAGCAGAACACATCTAGTCTGCAGAGTCAGACATTCTGCTTTAATATGATACAGGTTTACGGTGTTTCAGTGCATTTCATTCATGACTATGGAAGCGGATATTCAGAATAAACCTGTTCAGCACCTAAGCATAAAGAGAGTGAATAAACCCCCTCACTCATCTGCAGGTAGAGTTCAGTACAGAGGTAAGAACCCCCCAACACATACACACACACACACAGTTTTATTGGTGTTCTCCTCTTTGGTGTGTAGAATGTGTATTTGTGTATGCTTAATGTTTAGGGGTCAGACTGGCTGCAGTGTGTGTTGGCGTGATGTGTATTCTTCAGGCGACTCTCAATATCGCTCTCAGACTCAACTGTAGGTCTTATCCTGTACTTTTATAAACACTTGTAGACTGGAAACAGCATTATGTTCTTGGTTTATCTGCTTTGTTTACACGTCTACTGTATTATTAGTAGTTTAAAACATTCAGACTGATGATTGTCTTTAAAGATCAATAATTATTTCACTATTTCTCTCAGTTAACCCTCAGACTAAGATTGACCAGTTACAGACCATCTGTAACAACCTGACTACAGAGAGAGATGAACTCCAGAAGAGGCTTTCTGAACTGGGTAAGTGAATCTTTGTTAGTTTTAAAAGCTTATGTATCATATATCCTTATCAGAAACTTACAGTTAATGCAGTTAAATCTAATATTTCTAATACTCTAATCAGTAAAGTACTCAATGTAACCAATGTATGTATCATTAAATCATGAAAATGTGAAAGGGTAACAGTTTATATTGTTCTGTTTTAATGGCTCAGTTGAATCAGCTCATTTACTTGTTTTGTTTTGTTTAGTGTTATGTGCTTCTCAAATTTAAAATGATGTCAAAGTGTTATCTTTATTGACAACAATGAGAACCAGCTAGAAAACCCATTAACACAGATAAAACAGTTGTCTCTCATGACATACAGATGTTTGGTATAGTGTAGTGGGTTACACTGCTACCCTCTTTGCAACACTGCCTAGCTCATAACCCTACCTTCACCTACCTGTGTATAGGTAAACTGTCTAACACTACCTTCACCTACCTGTGTAAAGGTAAACTGTAAAACAACCTTCACCTACCTGTGTACATGTAAACTTTAACACTACCTTCACCTACCTGTGTACAGGTAACCTGTCTAACACTACCTTCACCTACCTGTGTACATGTAAACTTTAACTCTACCTTCACCTGCCTGTGTACAGGTAAACTGTCTAACACTACCTTCACCTACCTGTGTACAGGTAAACTGTAACACTACCTTCACCTACCTGTGTACAGGTAAACTGTAACACTAACTTCACCTACCTGTGTACAGGTAAACTGTAACACTACATTCACCTACTTGTGTACATGTAAACTGTAACACTACCTTCGACTACCTGTGTACATTTAAAGGTTTCCTCCTGAAACCTTCACAAAGTTTTGACTAAGTTCTCTTTGAATACTGTTTCCATTGAAGCATGACCAACGTTATAGAATGTTCTTTTTCCATCAGAGAGTATGTACTCGAGTATAGGTTTAAATAATATAATCAATTAGCTAGAACATTAGAACCATCTCGTTGTTTCTACAATATCTATCAGCTGCCCTTATCATATAGAAGTACGTTGTAGTTGTATGCTTATAGACTGTAGTCCATCTGGTTCTTAGTCAACAGTTTTGGTACACTACCAGAAAACGTTTTAGAACTGTTCTAAAGTGTACTAAAACGTTTGAGTGGTAGTGTTCTAAAATGGTTTACTGGTAGTGATCTAAAACGTTTGACTGGTAGTGTTCTAAAATGTTTGACTGGTAGTGATCTAAAGCATTTGACTGGTAGTGTATTAAAACGTTTGGCTGGTAATGTACTAAAACGTTTAACTGGTAGTGTACTAAAACGTTTGGCTGGTAGTGTACTAAAACTTTTGTCTGGTAGTGTACTAAAACGTTTGACTGGTAGTGTTCTACAACGCTTGGTTGGTTGTGATCTAAAACGTTTGACTGGTAGTGATCTACAACGTTTGATTGGTAGTGATCTAAAACGTTTGGTTGGTAGTGATCTAAAACGTTTGGCTAGTAGTGTTCTAAAATGTTTGGCTGGTAGTGTACTAAAACGTTTGCCTGGTAGTGATTTAGAACGTTTGACTGGTAGTGTACTAAAACGTTTGGCTGGTAGTGTACTAAAACGTTTGACTGGTAGTGATTTAGAACGTTTGACTGGTAGTGATTTAGAACGTTTGACTGTTAGTGTACTAGAACGTTTGACTGGTAGAGTTCTAAAACGTTAGACTGGTAGTGCACTAAAGGTTTGGCTGGTAGTGTGCTAAAACATCTGGCTGGTAGTGTACTAAAAGGTTTGGTTGGTAGTGATCTAAAACGTTTGACTGGTAGTGTACTAAAACGTTTGCCTGGTAGAGATCTACAACGTTTGGTTGGTAGTGATGTAAAACGTTTGGCTGGTAGTGTACTAAAATGTTAGGCTGGTAGTGTACTAAACGTTTGACTGGTAGTGTTCTAAAATGTTTGCATGGTAGTGTACTAAAACATTTGGTTGGTAGTGTACTAAAATGTTTGGCTGTTAGTGTACTAAAACGTTTGGTTGGTAGTGATCTAAAACGTTTGGTTGGTGGTGTACTAAAACGTCTGGCTGGTAGTGTTCCAAAACGTTTGGCTGGTAGTGATTTAGAACGTTTAACT
The DNA here is from genome assembly GCA_021613375.1 of Megaleporinus macrocephalus. Taxonomy (NCBI): domain Eukaryota; kingdom Metazoa; phylum Chordata; class Actinopteri; order Characiformes; family Anostomidae; genus Megaleporinus; species Megaleporinus macrocephalus. Next base: position 19,023,272 of record CM038724.1, read on the forward strand.
GGTAGTGTTCTAAAATGTTTGACTGGTAGTGATCTAAACGTTTGACTGGTAGTGTTCTAAAAAGTTTGAATGGTAGTGTACTAAAACGTTTGGCTGGTAGTGTTCTAAAACGTTTAGCTGGTAGTGTACTAAAACATTTGGCTGGTAGGGTTCCAAACATTTGGCTGGTAGTGATTTAGAACGTTTAACTGGTAGTGTTCTAAAATGTTTGACTGGTAGTGATCTAAAGGTTTGGCTGGTAGTGTGCTAAAACGTCTGGCTGGTAGTGTACTAAAAGGTTTGGTTGGTAGTGATCTAAAACGTTTGACTGGTAGTGTACTAAAATGTTAGGCTGGTAGTGTACTAAACGTTTGACTGGTAGTGTACTAAAACGTTTGGCTGGTAGTGTTCTAAAACGTTTAGCTGGTAGTGTACTAAAACGTTTGGCTGGTAGTGTACTAAAACATTTGGCTGGTAGTGTACTAAAATGTTAGGCTGGTAGTGTACTAAAATGTTAGGCTGGTAGTGTACTAAAACGTTTGTCTGGTAGTGTACTAAAACATTTGGCTGGTAGTGATTTAGAACGTTTAACTGGTAGTGTTCTAAAATGTTTGACTGGTAGTGATCTAAAATGTGTGACTGGTAGTGATCTAAAGCATTTGACTGGTAGAGTACTAAAATGTTTGACTGGTAGTGATCTAAAACGTTTGACTGGTAGTGTTGTAAAATGTTTGGCTGGTAGTGATCTAAAGCATTTGACTGGTAGTGTATTAAAACGTTTGGCTGGTAATGTACTAAAACGTTTGACTGGTAGTGTACTAAAACGTTTGACTGGTAGTGTACTAAAACGTTTGACTGGTAGTGTTCTACAACGCTTGGTTGGTAGTGATCTAAAACGTTTGACTGGTAGTGTACTAAAACGTTTGGCTGGTAGTGATCTACAACGTTTGGTTGGTAGTGATCTAAAACGTTTGGTTGGTAGTGATCTAAAACGTTTGGCTAGTAGTGTTCTAAAATGTTTGGCTGGTAGTGATTTAGAATGTTTGACTGGTAGTGATTTAGAATGTTTGACTGGTAGTGATTTAGAACGTTTGACTGGTAGTGTTCTAAAATGTTTGGCTGGTAGTGTACTAAAATGTTAGGCTGGTAGTGTACTAAACGTTTGACTGGTAGTGTACTAAAACGTTTGGCTGGTAGTGTTCTAAAACGTTTAGCTGGTAGTGTACTAAAACGTTTGGCTGGTAGTGTACTAAAACATTTGGCTGGTAGTGTACTAAACGTTTGACTGGTAGTGTACTAAAACGTTTGGCTGGTAGTGTTCTAAAACGTTTAGCTGGTAGTGTACTAAAACGTTTGGCTGGTAGTGTACTAAAACATTTGGCTGGTAGTGTACTAAAATGTTAGGCTGGTAGTGTACTAAAATGTTAGGCTGGTAGTGTACTAAAACGTTTGTCTGGTAGTGTACTAAAACATTTGGCTGGTAGTGTTCCAAAACATTTGGCTGGTAGTGATTTAGAACGTTTAACTGGTAGTGTTCTAAAATGTTTGACTGGTAGTGATCTAAAATGTGTGACTGGTAGTGATCTAAAGCATTTGACTGGTAGAGTACTAAAATGTTTGACTGGTAGTGATCTAAAACGTTTGGCTGGTAGTGTTGTAAAATGTTTGGCTGGTAGTGATCTAAAGCATTTGACTGGTAGTGTATTAAAACGTTTGGCTGGTAATGTACTAAAACGTTTAACTGGTAGTGTACTAAAACGTTTGACTGGTAGTGTACTAAAACGTTTGACTGGTAGTGTACTAAAACGTTTGACTGGTAGTGATCTAAAGCATTTGACTGGTAGTGTATTAAAACGTTTGGCTGGTAATGTACTAAAACGTTTAACTGGTAGTGTACTAAAACGTTTGACTGGTAGTGTACTAAAACGTTTGACTGGTAGTGTTCTACAACGCTTGGTTGGTAGTGATCTAAAACGTTTGACTGGTAGTGTACTAAAACGTTTGGCTGGTAGTGATCTACAACGTTTGGTTGGTAGTGATCTAAAACGTTTGGCTAGTAGTGTTCTAAAATGTTTGGCTGGTAGTGTACTAAAACGTTTGACTGGTAGTGATTTAGAATGTTTGACTGGTAGTGATTTAGAACGTTTGACTGGTAGAGTTCTAAAACGTTAGACTGGTAGTGTACTAAAGGTTTGGCTGGTAGTGTGCTAAAACGTCTGGCTGGTAGTGTACTAAAAGGTTTGGTTGGTAGTGATCTAAAACGTTTGACTGGTAGTGTACTAAAACGTTTGCCTGGTAGAGATCTACAACGTTTGGTTGGTAGTGATCTAAAACGTTTGGCTGGTAGTGTTCTAAAATGTTTGGCTGGTAGTGTACTAAAATGTTAGGCTGGTAGTGTACTAAACGTTTGACTAGTAGTGTTCTAAAATGTTTGGATGGTAGTGTACTAAAACATTTGGTTTGTGGTGTACTAAAACGTTTGGCTGGTAGTGTACTAAAAGGTTTGGTTGCTAGTGATCTAAAACGTTCGGCTGGTAGTGTTCTAAAACGTTTGACTGGTAGTGTACTAAAACGTTTGACTGGTAGTGTTCTAAAATGTTTGGATGGTAGTGATCTAAAACGTTTAGCTGGTAGTGTACTAAAACGTTTGGCTGGTAGTGTACTAAAACATTTGGCTGGTAGTGTACTAAAATGTTAGGCTGTTAGTGTACTAAAACGTTTGGCTGGTAGTGTTCTAAAATGTTTGGCTGGTAGTGTACTAAAACGTTTGGCTGTTAATGTACTAAAACGTTTGGCTGGTAGTGATTTAGAATGTTTGACTGGTAGTGATTTAGAACGTTTGAATGGTAGTGTACTAGAACTTTTGACTGGTAGAGTTCTAAAACGTTTGGCTGGTAGTGTTCTAAAACGTTTGGTTGGTAGTGTACTAAAACGTTTGGCTGGTAGTGATTTAAAACGTTTGGCTGGTATAGATCTACAACGTTTGGTTGGTAGTGATCTAAAACATTTGGTTGGTAGTGATCTAAAACATTTGGCTGGTAGTGTACTTAAATGTTAGGTTGGTAGTGATCTAAAACCTTTGGTTGGTAGTGATCTAAAACCTTTGGCTGGTAGTGTTCTAAAATGTTAGGCTGGTAGTGATCTAAAACGTTTGGCTTATATTGTACTAAAACATTTGACTGGTAGTGTTCTAAAATGTTTGGTTGGTAGTGTACTAAAACGTTTAACTGGTTGTGTACTAAAATGTTTGGTTGGTAGTGTACTAAAACGTTTAACTGGTTGTGTACTAAAATGTTTGGTTGGTAGTGTACTAAAACGTTTAACTGGTAGTGTACTAAAATGTTTGGCTGGTAGTGTACTAAAGCTTTTAACTGGTAGTGTACTAAATGTTTGGCTGGTAGAAATCTAAAATGTTTGGCTGGGAGTGTATACATATAGAAAAGATGTGGTAAAGTTTTAACCTTTGAATTGGATCCGTGCTGGCTGCCTAAACAATTCATATTTCATGTTTTCTCAGTTTAAGCATTTGCTATGTCTGACTATGATTATGCTAGTACTCTGACTGTGGCTAATGTTGTTGTTATTGTTCTCTCCGTTAGAAAAGGTCATCCAGCAGGGATGGAGGTTTTTCAACTCCAGTCTTTATTTAATCTCCAGCGAGAAGAGGAACTGGAGAGACAGCAGAGCGGACTGCATAGACAGAGGAGCAGACCTGCTGGTCATAAACAGCCTAGAGGAACAGGTAAACAAAACCATAATCAAGTAATGTACAATAAATAAATAAATACATAAATTTATATGATCACAAATACATCACTATAAAAATATTATTTCGAATCTTTACAACTGTTATGGTTTACTGAACTATGGTTTACTGAACTTGGCCTTTTTGTTCTGTTTCTCCTCCACAGGAGTTTGTGGATTCTTTGAGCTGCTCGAAAGATGCTGCGGTTTTTATTGGTCTAACTGACCGAGACTTAGAGGGTGTCTGGAAATGGGTGGACAGTTCAGTACTGACCACTGGGTAAGAGACCACTGAACAGTCATGAGTCATGATGCAGTCATTAACTCTAGTACTTGGAAAAGTGGCTTTCATTAAGTGTGCCATACTGTGATAAAACATCTACTTAACATTGCCTTAACCAACTACAGGGAATTTATAGCACAGCTCAAGGATTTCTTGACATTAGATTTATGATTAGGTTGAAAACCATAATAATCTCTCACGCTAACTGCAACTTACATGTAAGCTAGCTAGCCTGCACAGCCTTACACCAACAACATTTTCTTCAAAATTTCTAAACTCAGAAATGCTACCTAGCATCAACATTTTAGATGTATAGATTGAAGTTTTTCACCAGTGGTATCCTAGTAGACGGCCAGTAGGTGGGGCGCATTGGGGTTTTATTTATTAAATTTTGATGTACTAGTTTCTCCTACAGCATCTACCTGTGGCTCACACAGCACTCTCCTTGGGTGTGTCCAAAATCGTGTACTTCCACACTGAACAGTACGCAAAAGCAGTGCGCAAGAGTGACTAGGGTGTCCGAATACGTAGTGCTCGGCGAGCAGTACGCGAGAATTCCCCGGATGACGTACTGCATCGGCAGACATTTTTCAGTATGCAGCCCCAGCACACTGTCCTATCCCAGGATTTCTTCGGAGCCGCGGATGAATTCAAAGCGGAGGAAAAAGCGCTGTGAAAAGCGGTACATCGGCTGTGTGTACGTAGCTACAGCTAGAGAACTACTGCTACAGGAGTTAGCGCTGCTTCTGAGGTAAACAATGATTAAATTCCTCCTGTTTTGTCTTCTCAGAGCTACAACTCGACACCATGTGAGTACATATTCAGACAAACACTCAGAACAGTGTCACAAACAGTTAACGGGGCTTTTAAATGAATAGCGGTTGTGGTCTGACGTCAAGATAAGATGGTAAGATAGCGGGCATAGTGTGCTGAGGTTGCATGGATACTGCATACGCACAGACAGAAAGAGCGTGCTGTTTTAATGGGAAGGCAGTGCGCACTAGCTCCAACTTAGAATGTACTGTTCAAGTACGCGATTTCGCACGCACCGATTGTGTGTTTTTCGGCTTTTTGTATGAAGCAGGAGAGCTGCGAGGACCTAACATTGACTTCAAAATAAAGTCCATGATCATTTAGTATCTGGCAGCACAAACATCAATGGATTTTCTGGTTATTTTGTTAATGTTATTTGGTTAATGTCTTCCCTGAAAAATCAGACGTAATGAGAATCAAGATCCTATTGCCTAAGCATTACTATATGTATGCAATATCATTATGTTTAAACTCCTTACTTGAATGAATAATGTTAATGTATGGTATTTGTGCCGTTTCAGGTACTGGGTGAGTGGTCAGCCCAATGATGGTGGATGGGGAAGCAGCCAGGACTGTGTTGTAACTGGGCCTGGACTTGAGAAAAGATGGAATGATAAACCATGCCAGAATTCCCATTACTGGATTTGTGAAAAAAGAGGAGATAATCACAGGCATTGGTAAAACTGTATGAAGGTACACTCTGAGTGATAGTTCTGGCTTGCAAACAGCACAATGCAAGTCAGCAACTGGTGTATGTGAAATTCTTCGAAATTTTTGAAAAGACATATGCAGTATGAAAATGTGTGAAACTAGATTTGAAATGTCTTCATTAGATGAAATATGTTTTAATAAATGTCTTTTTAGAGTTTAGAGAAAATACGTTCTAAAATAAAGAATGAAGATATAGCCGTAGACAGCTCTTCAATTAGAGTAATTTGTCAATGGCCCTGTGGTCAGAACCTGATCGTGATAAAGGGCTAGAGGTAGCCAGAACTAATAAAAATGATTCATAGCTACAGACAATGTTATCCTGCTGTAGCTATTAATGTTATTATGATGGAATTGTTTCATTAGAGAACTAGACTTTAAGTGACTTACACCTCACTCGCTGTTGACGCCCATGTGTCTCCCACGTTGAGTCTTGCACAGTGAGTCTTGCATATGACAGGAAATCTTTCCTTCCAGTTTTGGCGCTACTAACAACCAAACGTAGCAACAGAGTCTCACGTGACAGCAGAGAAAGGCACAGCCAATCACACTGACCATATGTGTTACTGCGAGGCAGGACTGGAGTAGAGAACATAATTTAACACTTTCTGCACCTTTAGGTTAATCAGACGTTGACCGATAGGGGGTCTTTTTTTCAAAATAAATTATTGGTGGGAACAGTTCAGTAATTGCTGGATATTGGTGAGGACACAGCATTTTAGTCCATGCTAATTCTACGCCCTTGTACACATTTTCAATATTAAGCTAAATGGCCAAATGCAATTGTCAAAATCACAGAACAGACTGCAATGACAGCAGTTAATGGTGTGACTGAAGTGTAGACTTGCAGATTTAATTCAATGGGTTCAACAAAAATTGTGCATCAACCGTTTAGGAATTACAGCCAATATCAGAGTTTGTGTTCTTTTCTGTCAGTTTGTTTCCCAAAGTAAACACATCCATTCATCCATTACCTGCCGCTTAATCCCGCTAGTCAGTGTCACGGGTGGCCTGGAGCCAATCCCAGCATCATAAGGTGAAGGCGGGGTACACCATGGACAGTTCACCAATCCATCGCAAGGCCAACACTCACTCACGCACTCACAACTACTGGTAATTTAGAGTGACCAATCAACCTAACATGCATGTCTTTGGACATGTGGGAAGAAAACCGGAGTACCCGGAGGAAACCCACTCAGGCACGGGGAGAACATGCAAACTTCACACAGAACCGGGAATCGAATCCGGATCGTCTTGCTAAGGCGACAGTGCTAACCACTACACCACCATGCTACCCAAGTATATACAATAAAATAAAAATAACCTAAAATAGTTGTTTTCTTCAATTTTAAATCAGAACTGATTAAATGCATGGATAAAAATATCGTATTGGGAGTGCTGTGTGTCTCTTCTGGGTCAGGGTGCAGTGTTTAGTGTGTCCAACATTATTTTCCTAAGAGTGTGTTTTCACTATTTAGTGGCACCTTATTTGCTCAACACTGTGAGCTATTGGGTCTGTGAGCTAATGTTAGCCACCTGTCGAGCTGTTGTTTATCTCACAATGGAAACACCAATGGTCGTTTACATTGTGTGAAAATTTCATGACAAATGAACCAGTAGAAGTGGCCAAAAATATATACATATTTTCACAGTGTGTTCATGAACAACACTCAAACTTCTCACCATACTTGACTACTCTGTCTTGCTGATGCGGCAGCTTTGAGGACAGGAGGAGGCTCTCGCTGGTACAGTATGACATAAGAAAAGGTGGAGATTCTTGCTGGTGTAGGTTGACATAAGGGCAGGAGGCTCTTACTTGTGTAGGCTGGTATATGCACAAGTGGAGGCTTGGTGGGGCGAACGCTTGCGGGGAGAGAGATGCTACTCTGTGGATAGGTACTTGCCCTGTCCTTCAGAAGGAACACACAGGAGAGAGCACGTGCGGTGCAATGGAGACCATTTATTGAGGTGGGGAGCACCCACACTCCACTCATCACAATCTGGGATGACAGCAGTAGGAACACAGGCTACAGCTAACCACCACGCACACATACCTGTTGCCGTCTCTACTTTGTCTTGTGTACGAGTATTACTATAAGTGTTATTACTAGTAGTGTGCAGGCGCCTGGTCTTAGGCATTTAAACTGAACGTGACAGGCTCTTGCTGCCACAGACTGGCACACAGACAGATGGAGACTGTTGCTGGGAAACTAGTAGAGGCACGTCTGTAGAACTTGACGCAATACAAGGTGATGAAAAGATTAGGACATATGCCCATCTTATCGCAATTAATAGTCCACCGCTGCACAGCGGCAAGAAAGGACCATCAGATACTAAATGCTCATTAGACCTATATGCTGCTGGGTTGAACATAATGAGCACATATGTCTTGGGTACAGGCACCTGGCCCAAGAGCTCCTGATAGGGACGAGGATCTGTTTCCCAGTTTAATAATTAAAGCACGATTGCACCAACTGCTTATGGAATCGAAAATGAAACAAGGACTTGTAGTGTGAGAATCTTAAGCCTTACCTGGACCGGACACACACATCCTGTTATCTTCTACATGGGTAAGTGGTATTGTTTGGTTTGTAGAGGGGTGCGTAATATGCTGGTCACATAGAACCATATAATTCTAAGCCTATGAATTGTTTTGCTGAAGTATATTTTGTATATTTGGTAAACCGATAATCTTAGATTTTGTATCCATACTTTGATCATAAAAATGCCTTAATGTTGGCTGTTAATGACCATGTACGTAACGTGTATACTATTACTATCCAAAATCAACATGTTCCTCCAAAACAGTTACCTTACAAGAAGAATACAAGAATACAATAATTCTTAACTCACAATGATGAAGATAATGTACATTTTATAATAATAATAATAGCAACGATAACATGCAAAATTATATGAATAAAGTCAACATATAAAATTAATACACAATAAAATTAATTAACAGTCTCTATCTGTCCATCTGTTTTTCTTTACTTGCCTATCTATCTAGTCTACAGGATCGAACATGATTTTTCAACTGGTATTCTACTGGACTTTGTAAAGTGCTTACATTTTTTCCAGAGTGGTTTGGCTCTTGTTTTTAAGGTCATGCTTGTCTGAGTAGCGGTTTGTATTTGTAAATAATTAATTGTTTTGTTGTTGCTAATATTAACAGCGCTGGGGGGAGGGGGCTTTTAATTTGAAGGCAGCCTCTGTGAGGAGGCATGAAGTCTCGCGTTGCGTTGTTAAAGACTCGTTGGTATCTACGAGCAGCTTGTATTTTTTTAAAGAGTTTTTCTCTCTTTTTGTTCAAGCTGAGCTTGATAAGTGGGATATTCTGAGCTGCTGAAGAGAAAAGTTGTAGTGCTGGGATGAACGTGTCGTAACTGCAGGACACTTTAATATGCTGGATTGAGGGCTCCGAGCAGAGCTGCAGTGTCTGTGTGTTCAGTTCAGGATCTACGAGCTGTAAAGGTCTGTTAAACTCACTGCTTACCTTTAATATACACTTTACTCAAACACTGAACATTTAGTTATTAAAGTAACTGTTTTACAGAGAATTCACTCTCAGATACGCAGAGCTGTGTTATATATAGAGAGAGCAGTAATAAGCTGGTGTGTTTGGTTTGTTATTAATGAAGGTCCAGTGTTTATGATGTGTGGCAGCTGCCATACAGGTTTGAGCTCAGAGATGTTATTTTAAAGTCTGCTGTCAGAGCCGAAGCTAAACTAGGTTTAAAGAGCCGAGTACATATTAAACAGACTGAGCTGTGCATGTAGTAAAGATTTGATCATGAAGTCGCTCAGAGTCGCTGGTGGGCGTGTCCACCATCAACAGACAGGCACTGAATTGCTTCTTCCAGCAAAACACGTTTTCATTTAATGTTCACTAGTCTGACATGATATTTCATACATAGTTTGTGTTAATCAGATGTATTTAACATACTTTAATTAACAATGTACTGATTAAAAGTAGTTTTTTTATAGTTTGCAAGTATGCCTTCAATTTTAATACACAAAAGGTAAGAGGTGTTCAAGATGTGCATGTAAATGTTTTTTTTTCCAAACGAATGAGCTAAAGCCTCCAAGCCTCTCTCCCAAAAACTCCCAAAAAAATCTAAAAATAGCTTAACAAAAAAGCTAAATGCTAGTTTACTCATGTACATGACTCTTTTGCATTTGTGGTGAGAAACTGCCCTGTATAAACACTCCACTCTTCTCAAAAGTTCCATTCCGCTTTGGTGCGCACCACTTGAGCGTGGATCCCTCAGATCCTGGGGACCCGCACATGGCACGGGGGGGTTTGATCATCTTGCGCAGGAGTTTACACTGAGTGATGGCAAGTTCCAGTGCTATTTCAGACTTGACAGAAACCAAGCTGATTCCCTTTTGTCAAAAGTGTTTGTAAGCCTGCCAGTGAGGGGGTGATGTTGCTGTCCTTCAAGATGCAAGAAGGCATCCCAGGAGACAGTTTGCACTGGGGTGACATGCTTCTTACTTCCTTTCTGAGGATGCAGGTCTCTGGCAACCTGTGGCTTCACCCACAACTAAAGGCTCTTTCCAGCGCCATCTACCACTATTACAAAGTAGTGATTCCATTTATAATCAGTATTAACCAGCGGCCCCCAACTACACTTGATAAAACTACACTGCAGTACAAGTATATAGTTTTCAACAACTCCAAACATTACTTTATATTAATAAAAACTGATAAACCTAGAACTATATTTATATAGTCCTTTATACAGTCCTTTCCTGGGCAATGCAGCTGGAGTCTGATGGAGTAGGTCCGGAGGTAGAAGGAAAAGCTCCCTCATCAGATGACTCCTGCCCGTCTCCTCTTGCTTCTTGCACTCCCTAACTCTACTCTTCAACACACTCTGTTTCTGCTTGACTATTCTGGGTCTCCCCAACTCCTCCAGCCATGTTTCCTCTAGTACAGGGGTGTCCAAAGTTCACTCGTAAGAATACATTAATTACATACAATACATTATTAATGGTACATTGCAAATTTTCCTTTCACTTGACAGTGGCAGCAGTACATATGCATGTATAGTCCGCTTCACCGCTGTGTTAGCAATTAAAGCTAAATTTAAGCGGCATAATTTTTCTGACTGAGCCTGAATTTACGGAATGGCATGCAGTGACGGCTACGCCAAAAGCATGGACATTATAGTAAATACTCAGGGGACGAGAGGACAGAGAGACCTGGTCTCACCACAGCAACTGTTCTTCAGGGTACGTGGGGCACAGGAGGACCTGACCAGAGCGAGTAATATGGTGGCTAAGCTAATCACTAAGCAGTGACACTTAAGTGTTTAAACACTCCAGCACAACACAGCATCACCACCACATCAGTGTCACTGCAGAGAAACTCACTATCAGAGAAAGGTTCTCCATCATAATAGATTATGTGATTTAGAAATATAAGACTTGCTGTTATTGAGTTCCGTAAGTTTGGTAATGCAGTGACTGAGTGATATACAGTCTACAGGAGAAACACTGAGGTAGGACTGTTGTTCAGCAGATGTTCCGACTAAATTTGCAGTATGTTGTAACATTGTTTAGTCTGTTGATCTGCTGCTGCAGTTACAGTAAAATTAAATTAATTAGTTAATTAATTAATTAATTATTCATTATTCTGTCAGTTTCTGTGTGTTTCTTCATATTTTGAATACAGTGTTATATATTATGTATGATTAATACTTTTAGAAAGAAAGACAGGCCCTTAGGTGTTTTGATATTGTCTGGCCCCTTTAAAAAAAAGTTTGGACACCCCTGTTCTAGTAGGTCTGCTTTCAATAAAGGGGTTGATAAAGCCCATGTAGCGCCATGGTCAACTGCTGTTTGCCCTTGCTCCACTTTTGTTTCTCTCCCTATCCCTGTTCTTTTCTCTCTGAAGAGTGTCTCTGTGATTTTCCCACATTTTCTTGCACTCCTCCACTGTTTAACAAAGGCAACACAAACAAAATTAAAACAGTTATTTGCAGTGATTCTGAATCGTGCTTTGTATAATGTACATAAATGTCACATGCTTTTTCTATTCAATCCATAAGACATAAGATATAGAACATATGAACACCGGGACTTTACCATTACATTCAGTTCTTGCATTCAGCGATACACAGATAAAGGCAACAAAATTATTGAATTTAATAGAAATAAACAGGAAACTAATTTCTAGTTATGCTATAAACGTCCATCAGATACTTATCTATGCTATAGTCAGCTATATATTTACGTTTTTCAAGTATTAACCATGTGTGACGTGTGACAACACATGAACAGCAACATATGTTAGGTAATATATGTATATATCCATATATACCCGTATATACTTTCTAAGTACATCATTAAAGATGCCCTAGAACACATTTACTCACAACCTATGATTTGGATGTAAATGAAATTAGATGTTTTTAATTTTTTGGTGAGCTCATAAAAAAATTTGATTAGCTGTGCTCTGATTGTAAGGATTAGCAGCTAGATAGAGATGGCCACACAGAAGAAAGATGTTGAAATAGACAAGTCAAGAAGGTTGTATTTCTAATCTTAGTTACTTGTTAGATAGTAGCCAGCCTTTTACCTAGCTGCCCACTTTCAATCTCAACAGCAGCACAAAATAAAGTTGTTACTCATGATGACACTTTCAGGTTAAGATCATCTGCTTAAGACAGTGATAAAATCTCACAGAATAGCTGCTACTGATAGCTGTGATGCCAATTAAAGGTGGAGCATGTATAAGCTGTAGTACTTAAGGTGGAACGGAAAATTCGATTAAGAAGCTGGCGAATATGAAGTCAGCTTCAGCCTTGTTTATGAACGTCAACAGTGCCTGCAGACCGTTCGGTTCTTTTGAGTATGAAAAGTGCCAACCTTGCCTTCACAGCTTGGAATGGGTTATTTCCATCTACAATCTCATCTGGCTCTGTCTGTGGCTGTTTCACTGGGCTGGAATACAACAGTTTTGGACATGTAAATATTAATAGGTCCGTTTATGATTTTGGAATTGGCCTGTTTTACTGCCATTCTCTGCCCTTCAACAGATTTGTATTTGAAAATGGAATTGTGAGTTCACAACTATAGTGATATAATGCAGTTTTCCAGTCTATTGCATCTTCAATATAAGGCAGAGCTCTTTTAATGCATTGAGACTGTTGTACCTGTATTGTTGATAACCAGTTTTCTTTTTTTAAGAAAAGGTTTTTTACCCTTTTCTTAAGTAAATGCTGGTTGTGTATATTTGTGTGTGATGTCAGGGCCCTGGACACATCACCAGCCATCTAAAATCCCTCAGCTATAGATAATACAGACATTATAAAGACAATGCTCACAGTACTTACCTGGTTCCTGTAATAATGGTGGCACACAAGCCATCCAGACACTTAAAGTCTAAGAAGAGACCAGTGGTTGTCCTGGGTCAGGGGGGTCCAGAAGAAACAGAAACAATGTTTATCTACAAATGTATGCATGCCTGTGTGAATATTAGAACATGTAAATATTGTATATAGTGATTTAGACACTTTGTTGTGCACCTGCCAGTAGTATTAATTACCGATTGGTCCAGAGAGGGACTATTGAGTAAACGGCAGGTAAGTGCAGAGCCGGAGAAAGCACTAGTAGAGTCTGTGTGAGAGACAACAGGAGAGACTAGCTTCATGACAGCACTTAATTATTACAACTGAGAAACCGAACGTTTACCGTGGATAGTAGTTGGTGGTAACAGATGATCCACCAAAGCTTAGCTCCTGCGAGTGTCAAAGTGTGTCTAGTCGTATATTTTGTATATATCGCTTTGTTTTCATCTTGTATCAGTCTTTTGTTTTGCTGTGTTTACTGTCAGCGTCGTTACTGTAGACAAGTTGGTTAAGAGAAACTTACCTGCCTTTTGAGCCTCAATTTACACCTCATCACCTCCTACGTTATCACAGTGTTACAGTGGATATCTGGAGAATATGATCAGGGATTAAGCTCGTTTGATTAAGCAGTGCTTTGATTTGTGTTTCCCTATACCCAGTATACCGTAAGATGGGTTGTGATGTTGTGAGTTCCCTTTTTAGGATCTGGTGCCTGATTTACCTGCAATTGCATTGTCCTATGATATTAAGCTGTAGCCACTTTAGGTCCTTTTATTGATTGATTGTTTTTAGTGTTTTTTATTGTATTGCCCCTTGGTAAAACAGCTTTTAACTAAAATATAGGTAATACTAGACATGTTGATTTGCTCCTTAGTGGTTGGCTTGGTTTAAGGCGCCGACTGGTTTGACTGCTTAAGCCATTAAATAAATAAACCTCCCTACTGTATCAGTCTTAGTATGTTTTTGTGATCTTCGTTCAGTAAAATGCCATTTCTCCATTTGTTTTAAGTAAAGAGCGTGAAGTATTGAATGTCCCCTGTTTTGGATAATATTGTTTGCCTGTTAAACCAGAGGAGCTTTCACAACTTGAGTGATCTCTTACTCTGTACCACATAACAGAATAGATTATTTTTTTCCTGATTGATGTTATAAACATCAACGCTTAAATGTTTTGCTGACAAAAAGAGTTCTCTTTAGAACTAAGACCACTATGTTAAACCAGCTTTATCCACCTTTTGCTGGATAAGTATTAAATGTATGGAATATAACATTTTGTTAACATATAAAAACAACATGGCCTAGTTCATGACTGTTTAAGTGATATGGTGATTTTTATTTTATTTTTGGCCAGCCACCACCTCCCCTCTTCAGAGGACTATTAATTCTTTATTATTTATTTCATAACAACATTCATTGTACTGCTACGTTTTTTTTTCTTTTCTATGCAGATAGGGTTGGGTGGGTTCCGAAAAAATAAATAAACAAAAAAAATTCTATGTATACCTAAACAGAAATACAGAAACATGAACACAACATTTTATTTAACAATGTTAACCTATTTATTCATGTGTGTGGCTATTGATTGTTATGTTATTTACTGTAGTGTTTGAATTAGATGTTTCCAAATTGGGTTTGAATCGGTGTGTCTGAGAGGTTCTAAGAGGGTTTCTAGATCTGTTAACAGATTTTTCCACTGGATGATGTTAATGTTATTTTTTTGTTTTCCAATTCATGAGGATCATTTTGTTGTCAAAAAAGTATTCTTTAGTTTTTTGTTGTTGTATTACTGATTGTTGTTTCTCCTAATAGGCCATGCCAAATCAAGTCAAGTGGGTTTTATTGTCATTTCAACTACATACAGAGTACACAGTGAAACGAATCAACGTTCCTCCAGGACCATGGTGCAACATAAGACAGTGCATACAAGACACAAGTGCAACACGAACAAACAAGTGCGGACAGACAACACAACACAGTACAGACAGAGAATAATAAATAATTGCCGGTAGTGTGCAAATTGTGCAAAAGTGTAATAAATAGAGTCCAGTGAGGTAGTAAAGTGCAATGCTTTGTGCAAAAATGCTTCCCATTTTTATCTTTTTTATGGTTAGAGAGAGAGAGAGAGAGAGAGAGAGAGAGAGTGTGTGTACATGTACCAGAAAAGATATCAGTTCAGACGTTGGGTTGTGTTGAGAAGTCTGATGGCTTGGGGGAAGAAGCTGTTGCAGAGTCTGGTCGTGTTGGACCGGATGCTGCGGTACCTTCTTCCTGATGGCAGGAGGGAGAACAGTCTGTGTGAAGGGTGGGTGGGGTCATCCACAATGCTGGTTGCTTTGCGGATGCAGCAGGTGGAGTAAATGTCCAAGACGGAGGGGAGAAAAACTCTGATGATCCTCTCAGCTGTCCTCACAATGCATTGGAGGGACTTGCGGTCAGAGGCTGTGCAGGTCCCAAACCAGGCAGTGATGCAGCTGCTTAGGATGCTCTCTATGGTTCCCCTATAGAAGAGGGTGAGGATGGGTGGAGGGAGGGAGACGGGCCTTTCTCAGCTTCCGGAGGAAGTAGAGACGCTGCTGGGCTTTCTTGGCTGTAGAGCTGGTGTTCAGGGACCAGGTGAGGTTCTCCGCTAGGTGGACACCAAGGAACTTGGTGCTCTTAACGATCTCCACAAAGGAGCCGTTGATGTTAAGCGGAGAGTGGACCGGTCTTGATTTCCTGAAGTCAACAACCATTTCCTTTGTCTTCTCTACATTCCAGTGAAGGTTGTTGACTGTACACCAGTCTGTCAGCTGCTGTCAGCTTCGCAACACAGTCATGAGTCAGCAGGGTGAACAACAGAGGACTCAGTACACTGCCCTGGGGTGCCCCAGTGTTCATGGTGATGGTGCTGGAGCTGCTGTCCCCGAACCGGACTAACTGGGGCCTCCCTGTCAGGAAGTCCAGGATCCAGTTGCATAGGGGGGTGTTGAGGCCCAGCAGGCTTAACTTCCTGATGAGATTCTGTGGGATGATGGTGTTGAATGCTGAACTGAAGTCTATGAACAGCATTCTGACGTAGGTGTCCTTCTTCTCCAGGTGGGTAAGGGAGAGATGAAGGGTGGTGGTGATGGCATCGTCCGTGGAGCGGTTGGGACGATATGCGAATTGCAGGGGGTCCAATGAAGAGGGCAGTTGGGTCTTGATGTTCCTCATGACTAGCCTCTCGAAGCACTTCATGATGATGGGCGTGAGAGCTACGGGACGGTAGTCATTGAGGCAGGACACCGTGGACTTCTTCGGCACGGGGACGATGGTGGTGGTCTTGAGGCACGTTGGGACAGTGGAGCTGCGCAGGGAGACATTGAAGATGTCCGTGAGAACATCTGTCAACTGGTCTGCACACTCTCTGAGCACTCTGCCAGGGATGTTGTCTGGTCCTGCAGCTTTCCGTGGGTTGACTCTGCGCAGAGTTTTCCTCACATCCACTGCAGTCAGGCACAACACCTGCTCGTCTGGCTTGGGTGTGATTTTGCTCACCAACGTGTTGTTCAGTGCCTCAAACCATGCATAAAAGTTGTTTAGGGCATCGGGGAGGAAGGCATCACTGTCACAGGACGGTGGCATTGTCCTGTAGTGAGTGATTTCCTGGATGCCCTGCCACATGGGCGTGTGCGCGCTTTGCCTCTCGGATGGCTCGTGACAATTTGGCTCTTGCTTTCCTTAGGGCCGCCTTGTCACCCACTCTGAAGGCCGAGTCGCGGGTCCTCAGTAGCGCACGCACCTCAGGAGTCATCCACAGCTTCTGGTTTGGGCGTGTGGTGATGGTCTTGGAGACAGTGACATCATCAATACACTTGCTGATGTAGCCAGTGACTGATGCTGTGTACTCCTCCAAGTTAACAGAGTCGCCTTCAGTCGCAGCCTCCCTGAACATGTCCCATGCAGTGCACTCAAAACAGTTCTGAAGGGCAGAGATGGCTCCTGCCGGCCAGGTTTTCACCTGCTTCTGAACTAGTCTGGAGCGTCTGATGAGGGGTGTGTAAGCTGGAGTCAGATACACAGACATGTGGTCCGAGAACGCGAGGTGGGGGCGGGGCTCCGCCCGGTTAGCGCTGGGTATGTTTGTGTAAACAAGGTCCAACGCGTTCGCTTCACTCGTGGCAAAGTCCACATGCTGATGGGATTTAGGGAGGAATGAGTGGAGATTAGCGTGGTTGAAATCTCCGGCGACAATGAACAGTGCGTGGATATTAGTGGTTAGGGCATGAGGTAGGAGGGTGATAACACCTTCTTGCCCTTGCCAGAACTGGTTAACAGGTGTACAGTGCCATATAGCGTGGATATAATTATCAGCGGTGATCTAGTGATGTTTAACAATTCTCCTTGTTTAATAAAGTATCATAGTATTGCAGGTTTTACTGATACCCATGCATAAAATTATGGAATGATAAAAAGTCAACGTTAAACATGATTGGGGTTTTAATGAAAGTTGTTTTTGAAGAACTGCAGGCAGCTGTTACAGACTTTTCCATAAGTGTTTGTCAAACTTTACTTTCTTTTTTGCTCTTTTTAGGAAATTCTGTCTTCGGGAGTGATTTAACGTGACACCATGGTATCCAGAAGCAGCTCTGGTGCTCAGCAAACACCATCTGATACCCTCCACACTAACACACCTCTAGGAAAATTACAGAAAAACTCCAGCAAAGGGAAAACTCACTTCTGCTTCGAGTGCGGAATGAGTTTTATCGACCGATACCGTCTCCAAAGACACCAGCGCATTCACACGGGAGAGAAACCGTATCAGTGCTCAGAGTGTGGCAAGAGTTTTACTCAAGAGAATTCTCTTCAAGCACACCGGCGAACTCATACAGGAGAGAAACCGCACCAGTGTGTGGAGTGTGGAAAGAGCTTTACTGTGAAGAGCGATCTCACGAGACACCGGAGGATTCACTTAGGACTGAAACCATATCAGTGCTCAGAGTGTGGAAAAAGTTTCACTGCAAAGAGTGACCTCAAACGACACCAGCGCATTCACACAGGAGAGAAACCGCACCAGTGCTCGGAGTGCGGGAAGAGTTTTATCGATGGCTGTGACCTCCAAAGACACCAGCGCGTTCACACGGGAGAGAAGCCGTACCAGTGCTCAGACTGTGGGAAACGTTTTACCCTACAGGGCAGTCTCAAAGTACACCAGCGTATTCACACAGGAGAGAAACCCTATTACTGTTCAGAGTGTGGACTGAATTTCAACGAGAAGAGCAGTCT
This sequence comes from Megaleporinus macrocephalus, assembly GCA_021613375.1. NCBI lineage: Eukaryota > Metazoa > Chordata > Actinopteri > Characiformes > Anostomidae > Megaleporinus > Megaleporinus macrocephalus. The sequence continues at coordinate 19,041,401 of CM038724.1, forward strand.
CCTAGTACACCAGCGCATTCACACTGGAGAGAAGCCCTTCTTCTGTTCAGAGTGTGGAGTGAGTTTTAATCGAAAGAGCCACCTCCAAGCACACCAGCGCATTCACACAGCAGACAAGCCGTACCAGTGTTTAGAGTGTGGGAAGCGGTTCGCCGTCCAGAGTAGTTTCCAAAGACACCAGCGCATTCACACCGGAGAGAAACCGTACCAGTGCTCGGCGTGCAACAAGTCGTTCACTGTAAAAAGCGGCCTCATCCGCCACCAGCGCATTCACACAGGAGAGAAACCCTATCAGTGCTCAGAGTGTGAGAAGACGTTCAATGACAGGGGTCACCTTCAAGCACACCAGCGCATCCACACGGGAGAGAAACCGTTTCGGTGCTCAGACTGTGGGAAGAGTTTCAATCAGAGGAGTAACCTTCAAGGACACCAGCGCATTCACACTCGATTAAAACCTTATTACTGTTCCGAGTGTGGAATGAGCTTCACTAAGCTGAGGATTCTCCAGAAACACCATCTTACTCACACAGAAAAGAAACAGTAGCAGAGATCAGAATGTGGGAGGAGCTTTTCAGCCTCATAGAAGCAGATCAGCCAGGAAGGTGAAACGCACCAGCAGAGCCTACAAACCCTTCCAGGGTATATTTATTTTGAAGGATGGAGAGTGGGAAGCAGTAGAGTTTATCACCTTTTTTTGGTGGGGCCATCAGTAATTTCAAGCATTGCTGAACATGTTTTGGATAAATCTGATAATGGCAATTTGGTGTCATGGATTACAAAAAAGTCTTGTATTGTATGTTGGGTTAATAAAAGCCTTGTGAACTTGTCAAGCCTCTACATGACCGGGGACCAGTTTCCCAAAAGCATCTTCTAGCAAAGATCATCACAAGTGGTAGAGAGTGTCCAGTGTAACACAGACTTTATCATTTCACAATAATCACTGTGCTAAGATGCTTTTGGAAAACCCAGGTGGGCTTAGTTTTAACACAGTGTTAATAAGCCACTAGTGTGACTATTTGGGATAATATTATTCAAAAATGACTAAAATCTATTCAGCTGTTATCACACCTATGCTTGCTGATCTGCATTTGCTAATCATTTATTTTGATGCATGTTGTTTTTCATTGTTCTTTTGGTTCAGGGTGGGTTTAGTGATTTTGCGGCTTCAGAGGAAAGACAGGAATGGACCCCCATGGGTACATATTTTTAAATTTTGGTTTGGGCTCCCAAGTGGTGTGACAATCTACGCTGCAAAAAAAAGTGATGGCTTGGTAAATGAAAGTCTCACTAATGTATCCGATTTAATAAACATGTAAATAGAAAGATACTGTAACACTATGTATTTCATTTTGTAAATATTGAACATGTTAAATGATTAAGTGAAGGTTTTCTATTGGCAAATCATTTTGCTTGGTAGGTGTAAAAGTTAAATAAATTATTTATTAAGTACATAAATAATAAAATGAATATACATAATATTGGACAATCACAAGTAACAGCTGTGTTTTTTAGCAGGGGTGTGATAATACATTTAGCCTGTGCTTCAATTCACAATACTGGGTCCACAATTCAGTATTCTGATGATATTTTGAGCCAAATTCAAATCAATTATATTCTCTATAATATTGTTGCACTACTAACTATTTATATTGATAGTTGTGTGAAATTGTATAATTACCAGGATGTCCATTCTCCACAGTGCACATTGCTGCTGTATTGCATTGGGATTTCATGATGCATTTTTACACTCCTACTATTCCATGTAAACGTGTACAGTATATCTTATTTGTACTGCTGAGGCCTTTGGTACACAGGGTCGCTTAGCTGCTGCTGACGTTTATCCAATGCAAAGACCACCCCTGACTACCACAGAAAACAAAACTGTAAATTCTGTTGGTTTCATAGATACATAAACCGAAAGCAGAGATACAAATAGAGATACTGTAAAAATTAAAGGATTCTCTAAACCTTGTGGTTCCACAGCTTGCCACATTGGTGGAACCCTTTTGAACAGTGCAGTTCTCTGAGGAAACATTTCATACAGTGTGGTCTGTAAAATTGGTGATTAAAGCTGTAGAGGATCTAAAATGAATAAGAGCCAAAATCCATCATATTGGAAAGGTGAAAATCAAACCTCAAGGCACATTTTTGATTTAAGGTATTCTTGGGATACAGAAGAAAACCTCTAAGGCGGTGCTCACCAACCCTGGAGCTGGAGGTCTACCTTTCTGCAAAGTCTAGTTGCAACCACAGTCTCAATAACTTCTGAAGAAATCCTTGGTTGGCTAGATAAGGTGATTAGGTGTTAGGTAAGTGGAGGCAGCTTATTATATGCAGGATGGAACTAAATATGCAGGAAAATACATGTCCAGGAAGAGGATTGGTAACCACTGAGACATAAAGACACAGTTGGCGTCATGGCCAGTAAAACAGACACTCTTGCAGGTTTATGGTGTTAAATATAAATGCTGTGTTATTCACATGCATATTTTCTTATTTTTATTGGAACAACAACAAAAGCTAAGTAAAGAGCAGAAACTGATTTTCTTACACTCTATTAATGGACAGAACAACAAAATAATTGGCATCCTTTATTAACTGTCACGGTTCTGGTAAGTGGGTGGACCCAAGTGCAGGGAGGAAATGTTTGCCTGTAAGAAGCAGTTTTAGTAGCACGCATATGGGTTTTATTATTTATTTATTTATTTTATTGATTTATTGATTTATTTATTGAATGGGACCCTTGTCACCATGCGTGTGTGTGAATTGGAAGTGATCGTGATGACTGGTCGGGACCTGAACCGTGACTGCGGCAGTGTGTTAGTCAACCGGAAGTTAACAGGAGACGAGAAACAGGTGCAAATAAAACGTGAACAACCGAAAACCCACCCAGCGGCAAAACAAATGAGGAAGTGGGGGATGAAAACAGGTGGAAAAAGAAAAGGCGCGCACAAACCCCACCCGCTTTCAGTGAGGGTTGTTTGGCGGCAAAGAGAACAAACCTGGCATCTACGAAAATGGATAAACATAAAGAAGGGAGCAATAACTGAAAGGAGTAGGCCTTAAACAAAAGGAAAACTCCTTGGGGAGACCACTTCTAATTCTTTTCTTTATTTTTTCTTTTTCTTAGCTACCTTGTTTGACTTGTTTGAGTTTTCTTTTCAGAGTTTTTTTCCTCTTAATACTGTTTTACCAGCTACCACTCTACAAAGGTGTAGCAACAGATGGTGGCTGATGTCTGCTTAAGTAAGGTCATTAGCAGGTGCTACCAATGCCCTAATGAGCGCTGTGCATACTGGGGTTTGTCCTTAGGTGCGTCCGAAATCGCCTACTAGTCAGTAGGTACTAGATTTGAGCCAGTACGTCCTGCTCGAATGGCAGACTAGTAGGAAATTTCAGTAGGCGAGTTTTAGTAGCCACACAAGCTCGGATGTACTACATCTGCCATATTGCCAACATCCTGTGACACAAGATGTCAGACCACCACCATAAAGGCCTGCTATTCATTTAAAAGCTCGTTTACTGACAGATTTAAATGCTTTGTGTGACAGTGTTCTGCGTTTTTGTCTGAATATGTACTCAGACTGTGTCGAGCTGTAGCTCAGAAAAGACCAATCAGGAGGAATGCAATCATTGTTTACCTCAGAAGCAGTGCTAACTTCTGTAGCGGCAGTTCACTAACCGTAGCTATGTACACACAGCCGACGTCCCGCTTTTCACCGTTTTTTCCTCCGCTTTGAATTCATCCACGGCTCCAGGTGAATCATCAGCTAACGCAGTGTGCTGTGTTCACCTACATAAAAATGCCTACCGATTCAGTAGGTCGTCCGGGTACCGTTCGCCTACTACTCGATGCCTATTAGGTATTCGGACATGCTCGCCTACTGATTTCGCCTACTGAGTAGTAGGAAAGTAGGCCATTTCGGATGCACCTTCTAGCAGTTGTTACAGCTAGAGCTGAGACTCTCTCAGCAAGACGCCCTCTGCTGGCAGCAGGTTGTGTCGTCTGAACAGCAAGGGTATTTAATTAGGGTTCAGTAAGGTCCAGTTAGAGGAGATTTCCTCAAGCCAAGGTCCGGACCATCATCATTTCTAACTTGTGTTATGATTCAGTGCCGTATGCTGTTTACTGAAGTAGCCTAGTATCCGCATTTTATTTAATCAGCAACTGAAAGACAAACTCATTACAAATACCGTTCAGTATATTTACTGTTTAAATGCTGAAATGAATGAATTATTTATAAAGCTCCAAATAAATGTGTTTTTCCTCACTTCAAGTAAAACACGGGCTATATTAAAAAAAAACCATAATACTTTTAAACAAAAGTGCATTTTAAAGTGTTTATTTATAGAGAAAGTAAATAAAACTTGCCTTTACTTTTTTTTATCAGCTTTACAAATGAACATGTTGGTTTTACACACTCTCCAAAACTATTCCATAACTGTTCCTGGTTAAACAGTCATTTTCGCTGTTGACTTTTCTGTTTTTAGAGCAAGTTATTCTCTCTGATTCGCTTTTCTGACTTAATTTCTATACTTGCGTTACTCTTATCATTCTACAATAGTGACTGTGTAACTGAGTGTAACTTACTTTTCTTAATCAAATTGAAATGCGAAATATTTTTTGCTTAAGAATATATTTCTTACACTAAGGAAAGAAATGTTCTTTTGTGCCTCTGTTTTGTTTTGATCTTGAGAAGTTACATGAGATAAGGGCTTGTTTCTGCCCATTGCCAATCTAGCCTAGCAGACACCGTAATGGATTTTGGCAAACTCTACTTTTACAACTGCTGCTAACCCTTTCATATATAACATAGTAAAACTGGGTAAAGGGTGACCATCAATGTTTTTTTAATTAGCTAACAGCACATCTTGTTGATGTTTTTAGGAGAGACTCTCTCTTTGTTGACTGAATATCGCCAATGACACTGTTTAGTTTTGCTTCTGAGCCCATATAAGTCTGCAGCACTGTATGTGTAGATTGTCTATTTTACATAAAATGCTGTATAATTGACCAAGACTTTATTTAAATTGTATAATCAGCCATAACATCAAAACCTCCTTGTTGCTTCACTTACCATATACGTACTCTTTGTAGTTCTGCACTTGCAGACTGTAGTCCATTTGTTTCCCTGCATACTGATATCCTGTTCTTCAATGGCCAGGACCTTGTCAGGACCACCTCAGAGCAGATATTACTTGGGTAATGGATCATTTTCAGCCCTGAAATAACACTGACGTGGTGGTGTATTTGTGTGATGATGTATAATCAAATTTTTTTAAAACAAATAAAACATCAGCAAAAAACAACCTGTTTATCAAACCCAACTAAAAGACATAATCATGCAAAACCACAAACACGAGATACAACAGTGTACAAGCCTGGGTCAAGGCTGCTTCTGTGTTGTCTGATATTTTTCACCTCATATGTAAAAAAACAAGTAAACAGATCTGAATATTTATTCAAAGTCAATTAAAAACAATGTAAATTGGCTCATGGCAACATTTTAGCTGCATGGTCTAAAAATTGATGTAATCTTCTACTTCGTTTTAAGATGCCAAAGTTTTGCCACTTTTTTTGCTTTTTTTTACTCTTCCAGTTCACCTTGAAGGTAGAGTGTCCGACCTGAGGTGGTCACCTCCCTTTCTTTGTTTTTGAGACCCCTTGATTTGCCAACCATAAGGTGATACAACCCCCCCCCCTCCCCCTCCCCCCACAAACCCCCCCCACCCCCCCAGGTGGCAACCAGCGAAACAAACTTGCAGGAAATTGACACCTTTCTTTTGATAATGTGATACCATCACCCCCCTAAGGTGACGACTATCAACCCCCCTAATAATGGTGACACCCCAAAATGCCCCCTTCTTTCTCCCTTCAGCCATTTATATAGCTAAAGCCCTTCCCTAGGCTAAACCATTTTACAGAGGCAGATAAATCAAGCATAATAAAATCAATTACAGTGCTCACACCCCTTTTACCAAACATTACAGATATACAAACCATAACATCAACACATATACTGGTAAGTTTCTACATTTATTAATTCAGTCTTTTCTCCCTAGCCAGGTGTTCTGATATTCACAGTCCCCCGCCCCCATCTCCTGAATGACCATGGGCCTTTCTGACCAGTACAAAAGGAGGAACTAGTCTGGCTACCTCTCTTTTGGAACCATGACCCCAGGTAAGTCTACTTAGTAGTTAATGTTAAATATAAATGTGTTGCAATGCAAGTGTCCTTAAATCGTCCAGCAACGGCTCAGTGATGGGAACAGACCTCTGTCCTCATCACAAGGTGCACATTAGTGTCTAATTGTCATGGGATGGAGTGTAGGAGGAACCAAGTGCAGAGAAGGGAGGCCAAAATAAAGGGAAGGGGAGTGTATGTATTGACACCAAGCCATCCTCAAAAAGTATTCATTTCACTGTGCGTTCAGATGCACTCACACCTGCCTTCTGCCATTCCTGAGCGAGCTCTGCACTGGTGGTGACCCAATCTCGTAGCTGCATCCTTTTTAGAAGATGGTCCTTGCTTGGCTTTCTTGGGCACCCTGAAGCTTCTTTACTGCAATTGAACCACTCTCCTTGAAGTTCTTGATGATTGGATAGATGGTTGTTTGGGGTGTGTCTTATAAGCAGCAATATTTTTGCCTGTGAAACCCTTTTGATGCAATGCAATGATGACTGCACGTGTTTCATTGGAGGTAACCATGGTTAACAGAAGAAAACTTTAAAGTACCGCTATCCTTTTAAAGAAACCAGTCTGTTCTTCTAATCAGCATGACAGAGTGATAACAGCTGTCTTGTCCTCATTAACCGTTTCTCCTGAGCTAACGAGATCATCACTGAAATGATGTATGCAGGTCATTCTGTAGAGCTGAACTGCGGTCATTTTTGTGATAAGGTCAGTTTTCATAGCAGGGAATGACTTTGCAATTCATCTGATCACTCTTTACAATCTAGAGTTAATATAAATTACCACCATAAGAACTGAGGCAGCAAACTTTTTGGCCTCGACTGTACACATTACACCAGAGGTATTTAATTAGAATTTAGTATGGTCCAGTTAGAGGACATTTCCTCAGGCCGAGGTCCAGACCCTCATCATTTTTAACCTGTGTTATGTTGCCATATCCTGTATATTTAAGTTACCTAGTACTTCTTGTTAACTCAGCTTCACAAATTGACATGTTGGTTTTACACAGCAGTATTCTCAAAAACTAGACAAACAGGTCCATTCCATAACCATTCCTGGTTAAACAGTTTTCGCTGTTGACTTTTCTGTTTTTACATTATTCTTTCTGACTCGCTTTAGTCTCCACCTGCTGATTCTCGCTTCGTACCTCTCCTGTGTGCGCCCCACATGCCCCAATGTGCATAGATCTGATTGGCTGAGGAGTGCTTTTGGTTTTCTAACAGCGCACGCGATTGGTCTCTGAGTTCACTGCGCCGGTAAGCCAGTATACCGTAAAGACAAGAAAATCTCCAGCGTGTAAAATAAACACAATCTACATTAAATCATTCTCAGTAGTTTATCGGTTTGGGTCTGTGTTGGACAACGTCTGGGTCCGGATCCGGCCCGCGGTCCGCCTATTGGTGACCCCGGCATTACATCAACAGGAAATATTATGACATCTCATTCTAAATTCATAGGCATTGATATGGAGTTGGTTCTTCCCTTACAGTCATAACAGCTTCAACTCTTCTGTGACTTCTACAAGATTTTTAGAGTGTGTTGGTGAGATTTTTTGTCCATTCATCCAGAGGAGCATTCATGAGGTCAGATCATGTTGGACAAGCAGGTCATCACAAAGGTTTTGCTATGGTTGAGGTCAGGGCTCTGTGTGGGCCAGTCAAGTTCTTCCATACCAGACTCACAACAGACATGCTGAACAGAACTGGAAACATGTAATTGCCATGTATGTCTTGCTATGCGAAAGAATGAAGATTTCCCCTTACTTGAACTAAGGGCTTTAAGCCAACCCCTGAAAAACAACCCCACAGCATCCCTCCTCCACCAAACTTTACAGTCAGCGCAGTGCAGTCAGGCATGTAAGGCTCTCTTGGCTTTTACCAAATCCAGCCTCGTTCATCAGACTGCCAGACTCCACAGAAAACGTGTCCACTGCTCCAGAGTCTAGTGGCAGTGTTTTACACCACCCCATCCTTCGCTGGGTAATGCATGCAAGGTGATCAGCCATGAAAACCCATTTCAAAGGGGTTTCAAAGGGTTCACTTACTTTTCTTGCAAAAAACTATACCTAAAAATTAAAGTTTTGTTAACAAAATGCTTTTGTTTATAAGAAAGTGTAGCAGCACTAACAGTAAAAAAATGTCTACTATTCATTTTATGATGCTTGTTATTTTTCTCGAAACAACCAACAACAAACTACACTAAATGATTAGCGTTATGCAATTATTTCATATTTCAAGAAAAATGTCATAGAATCTTATAATTCTAAGTTAATACTTTTAGGTGTGTGGTCACACTTTAATATATTACAGGGTTTGTCTGCACTCTCTGAACAAAATCTTTAAAAGTTAACAAAAAAAGAGGGTTTTTTTATGTAATATTTGTTGCTGTCATTTTTTAAAATGTCCATAGGCTCTAAAATCTAAACTTGCGTCTTTGTTTGTTTTTCCGTTTGCAACATAAACCTGACCCTATACATGATGTTTGAGTTTTGTTTATGTGATTATCTATCTATCTGCCTATCTGGCTTTAAGAAAAAAACACTAACCTTTACTTTTATGAAGTATTTCCAATAATTCTTTGCTTATTTTTTAGCCTTATGTATATCTGAGGTAACAGTGAACCTGCTACAAGGCCTACAAGAGCTTCTGTTTAAAACCCCTCAGAGCATTTTGTTCAGCAAAGACAGTCATCAGTGAGATGTGTCGTCTTAATAAGACACAAGGAGTCATTGGTTTTGTGATGTTTGTGATAGGATCTTCCCAAGTAGATAATACAGGAGAAAGAGTACAACGCCACTTGATCCTCATTTTCAAGCCATCATGCACTAGTACCTCCTCATAGAATTAGATGAGTGGAACTAGCCATGAAAGTATATTACTGTATAGTAAAGTTTGTTCTTAAAAAATCTATAAAAATACATGGATAAATAGCTAACCGTAGATGAATGAGAGCTGCGGGACTTTTAATTTGAAGACAGCGCCTCTAAGGCGGCCATTATGATGACGTCAGGTGTGTTCCGAGCAGAGCTGCAGTGTCTGTGTGTTCAGTTCAGGATCTACGAGCTGTAAAGGTCTGTTAAACTCACTGCTCACCCTTAAATACACTTTACTAAAACACTGAACATTTCGTTATTAAAGTAACTGTTTTACAGAGAATTCACTCTCAGATAATCTCAGCTGTATTTTATATATATCAGTAATAAGCTGGTATGTTAGGTGTGTTATTATTGAAACACTTTTGCACCTTAAAAGCTCTTATGCATATGTATGTGTGTGTATGTGTGTGTGTGTGTGTGTGTGTGTGTGTGTGTGTGTGTGTGTGTGTGCATAGTTACTAGGCTAAGTATGAGTTCTGTGATGATACCAAAATAATAGATGATACTAAACTGAGTATATAACTATATAGATCCTGATAACTTACCAGTTATTAGGACCTTACAGCTTTAATAATCCAATTCAGTGCATCTACATGTGATCTTGATTCAGTTCATTCTTTGCTTCCTAATGATGTCTTAACTTTTGTTCTCTGTCAACAGATGTTTTTTCCCCCTAGACACTTAAAACCGCCTTGGTGATCTATCCTTACTGTTAAACATAAGCTTTTAGAAAAAAAATTGCTTTTCTGCCATCAAACAAGTTACATGAGTAGTTTCAGTCAGGTTTTTCCTTTAACCATAGTAGTGAGATAGCATTCGTTCATGCTTAACGCTGATGCACAACATCTATTGTGATCTTATTGAATCTTAATGCATTTTTGATTCCATTGATCACAAGATTCTAATCCACTGTCTTGAATGCTGGGTCTAAAGCAGAGTTTTAGAATGGTTTAAATCCTATCTAACTAATAGACAGTTACTGATTTCTTGATTTGATTTGTTTTACCAGGAAATTCTAAACAGTAACACTTCTTGTTGCTCGTACAGTTATTATTGTTATTCTTATTAGAACTAAGGCAAACATATCAGACCTATTTTATCCACCATTTGCTGGATGTGAATTAAATGTTGTATTGGATACAAATTTCTATTAACATAAATAAATACAGGGCGTGGCCCACCATTGTTTAAACTTTTATTATTGTACTATTGTACAAGTACAATATATTTGTAGCTGTTATTGTTGCCAATGGTCAAAGCAGATGAAAAGGCTTTTGCATGCAACATCCTGAAATAAAGCAATTCAGAATCAGTTGCTGTAGTAAAAAGCTAAGGTATATTTGACTTTTTAATGAAGCCTGACTTTTATTAATAGTCATCTTTGTAAAGCTGCCAGCAGTTGATACAGACTTTTCTACTTGATTACTTTAATCCATCCAGACAATTAGATTTATTTGACATTAAATGTTCTTTTTTGTTGTTTTTTCAGGAGAAGCTAAAGAAATACATGTAAAATCAGGAAATTTAATGTAACACTATGGTATCCAGAAGCAGCTCTGGTCCTCAGCAAACAGCGTCTAATACTCATGAACACATTGTGCAGAGAAATGGAGACAAAATCCAGCAAGGACAGAACTCACCACTGCTCAGAGTGTGGCAAGAGTTTCACTGACCAACATGATTTCCAAAGGCACCGACGGACCCATACAGGAGAGAAACCGTATGACTGTCTAGAGTGTGGAATGAGTTTTACTCAAGAGAACTCTCTTCAAGCACAACAGCGCGTTCACACAGGAGAGAAGCCCTATAAGTGTGACGAGTGTGGAAAACGTTTCTCTTCACAGACCAATCTCCACGTACACCAACGCGTTCACACAGGAGAGAAACCCTATTACTGCTCAGAGTGTGGAAAGAGTTTTAGTGTCCAGAGCAATCTCCAAGCACACCAACGCATTCACACTGGAGAGAAACCGTATCAGTGTTCAGAGTGTGGAGCGAGTTTTATTCAAGAGAGCTCTCTTCAAGTCCACCAGCGTGTTCACACTGGAGAGAAACCCTATCAGTGCTTATTTTGTGGGAAGTGTTTTGCTGTGCAAAGTAATCTTCAAGTACATCAGCGTATTCACACTGGAGAGAAACCGTACCAGTGCTCAGACTGTGGGAAGTCTTTTGCTGTGCAGAGTAATCTACAAGCACATCAGCGTATTCACACTGGAGAGAAGCCGTATCAGTGCTCGGACTGTGGGAAGAGTTTTTCGTACAGTAGTGCACTCAAAAAACACCAGCGCATTCATACCGGAGAGAAACCCTATCAGTGCTCAGAGTGTGAGAAGACGTTCAATGACAGGGGTCACCTTCAAGCACACCAGCGCATCCACACGGGAGAGAAACCGTTTCGGTGCTCAGACTGTGGGAAGAGTTTCAATCAGAGGAGTAATCTTCAAGGACACCAGCGCATTCACACTCAATTAAAACCTTATTACTGTTCCGAGTGTGGAATGAGCTTCACTAAGCTGAGGATTCTCCAGAAACACCATCTTACTCACACAGAAAAGAAACAGTAGCAGTGATCAGAATGTGTGAGGAGCTTTTCACATCAGCCTCATAGAAGCAGATCAGCCAGGAAGGTGAAACGCACCAGCAAAGCCTACAAACCCTTCCAGGGTATATTTATTTTGAAGGATGGAGAGTGGGAAGCAGTAGAGTTTATCACCTTTTTTTGGTGGGGCCATCAGTAATTTCAAGCATTACAAAACGTATCCTTCTAAACATGTTTTGGATGAATCTGACAATGACAATTTGGTGTCATGGACCACAAAAACTAGGGGTGTAATAAAATATCGAAATATCGAGTATCAGGATATTATGTTCGTGATACTGCATTGATTCTCAAAAGCACAGTATCGATACACAGATTCCTGGCAGACAGTGAATCATAGTGTGTTGTGTTTAAACCTCTGGCCACTAGATGGCAGTGTTGTAATCCATTTTCAGCTCCACTCCAACATTAACAAGCAGCACAAGGGTGCAATGCCATTGTAAGCACTGACAAACCTGTTCATATAGTGCTGTGTTTTTATAATGCTTTGCTCGCGATATATTGAATTATGACCGCTGTACCACAATACATATTGTATCCCCAGGTTCTTGCCAATACACAGCCCAACAAAAGACTGATGTACTTCTTTATCATACATTGGATTAATAATAGCCTGGAGAGCTATTACAGAGAAGTACAGCCTCTGCATGACGGGGGACCAGTTCCCCAAAAGCATCGTATTGTAAAGATCATCTTAAGTGGTGGAGAGTGCCCAGTGTAAGGCTGACTTTATCTTTTCATAATAATCACTGTGCTAAGATGCTTTGGAAAACCCAGCTGGGCTTAGTTTCAACATATTGCAAGACCCCCTTGCAATGTTTTGGGACTAAAATCTTTTCAGATGTTATCGCACTCATGCTTGCTGATCAACTTTGTGTTGCAGAGTTTACTTTGCTATTCATTTATTTATTTATTTATTTTTTTGGTTCAGGATTGGTGTAGTGATCCTGCGGCTCCAGAGGAAAGACAGGAATGGACCCCTGTGGGCACATATTTTTAAATTAGGTTTGGGCTCCCAGGTAAATAAAAAAAAAAGAAAACTTGGCAAATTAACTTCTTACTGATTGTATTTGATGTTTCTGATTCGCTGTGAGATTATTTGGATGGTCCATATTGATACTGTAACACTATATCAGTAGTTCATTTTTTAAATAAAATGTTTTAAAACAATGTTTGAAGATTGCATTAATGTATATTTAAAACATGTACGAGTTAAATGATTAATTTGATATAAACAATGCTGGACAGTCACTCTAATATTGTTGCACTACTATTAACTAACTATTACACTGAAGCTGGGAGGCAGTAGGAGTGCTGGAGCGAGGTGTTGATTTGGTGGTGATTTATTAGAAATGTTTGTTTAACCAGTACAGTTATGTGAAATGGTATAATTACGAGGATGTCCATTCCACAGTGCACATTGTCGCAGTATTGCATTGTGATTTCATGATGCATGGTCACTACTATTATTTATTGTAAACGTGTACAGTATATCTCATTTGTACTGCTTTTAAAAATGGAAATCAAACTTAAAGGCACATAACATTCTTGGTTTAAGGAATTCTTGGGATACTGAAGAAAATCTCTGAATTGGTGCTCAGCAACACTGGAATTAGAGGTTTCTGCAAAGTCTAGTTGCAGCCACAGTCTCATTAACTTCTTCAAAAGTCATCGGTTGGCTAAATAAGGTGACTTAGTGTTAGATAAGTGGAGGCAGCTTATTATATGCAGGATGGAACTAAATATGCAGGAAAATACATGTTCAGGAAGAGCTGTGGTGACCACTGAACTAAAAGACACAGCATCATGGCCAGTAAAACAGACACTCTTGCAGGTTTTCCAAAATGGTGTTCAATTTAAATGCGTTTTTATTCATGTGTCTATTTTCTTATTTGTATTGGAACAACAACAAAAAAGCTGAGTAAAGAGCAGAAACTGATCTTATTTCACTCTACTAATGGACTGAACAACAAAATAATTGGCATCCTTTAGTAACTGTGAGAGAACTAGATTTCAGGTAAGTAAACCCCCTTTAGTTTGTAAGTAAATACACCTTACTGGGATTAAACTGCTTAAATAGAGAAATGGTGAGTAACAATGTATCTATGTATGTGCCAATCTAAAGCATAGAGAAACAAAAAAGAAAAGAATTATCTGAAGACTATACTATCTGAATCTGAAGTCCATCTCTTAATGATCACATGTCTACTATACTCAATAATACTGAGAAGTGTGCTGGAGAAAGAATCTCAATTAACTTCCAAACAACTTCAGTCTGCATAAACAATGTCAGTTAATTTATCTGTTGCACTGATGGTTCATATGGACAGGACCCAGTCGTCCTGCTGTAGTCAATGGGGACTAGGTGGGTCACTTCTTGTTTGGCTTTATAAGATGGAAACCTAAAGCATGAGATGCACTATAATACTGTTTGTAACATTGATTTAGTTCTGGTGTGGTGAGGGTTGATGCATGTCTTGAGGTTTTCATTAGTAGCTCTTTGTAATGGTTGTCCTGCCACAGTGACTACATAAGCTTGATTCTAAAGTAGTGACACAGAGTGTAACTTACTTTCCATAATCAATTTGAAATCTTTCAAAATATTTTTTGCTTAAGAACATATTTTTCTTCTTTTGTTCTTGGGAAGGATGCTGTTACATGAGATGAGGGCTTGTTTCTGTCCATTGCAAATCTAGCATAGCAAACATCATGGCGGCCTACACAATAAACTTAACTTAGTTTAACTTAGTACTTTTACAACTGCTGCTTACCCTTTCAAATATAATATTTGAGCCATCCATGTTTGTTTTTTCATTGACTACAGTAAATCTTGTTGATGTTATTAAGAGACATCATGTTGACTGAATATCGCCAACGACACTGTGTTCAGTTTTGCTTCCGAGCTTATACAAGTCTTCAGCACTGTATGTGTAGATTGTCAATTTTACATAAAATTGGTACAAAGCTATAATTGACCAAGACTGTGTGAAATAATGTGTCCGTTCTTTATTTAAATTGTATAATCTGGGCGATTCTTTTTAGTTTTTGGAATATATAACATCAAAGCCATACCATTAAAACCCTACTGTTTCTACAATTTGTTCTTTTTTATCAGCTTCACTTACCATATTAGTACACTTTGTAGTTTTACACCTTACAAATTGTAGTCCATCTGTTTCTCTGTATACTTTGCTCCCCTGTTCTTCAATGTTTAGGATCTTGTCAGTGAGCAGATAATGTTAGGGAGGTGGATGGTTCTTAGCACTGCAGTAACACATGGTGCTTGTGTGAGTGGATCAGACACAGCAGTGCTGCTGCTGGAGTGTTTAAACACCTCAGTGTCTCTGCTGGACTGAGAATCGTTCACCAACCAAAACTATCCAGACAACAACGTCTTGTGTCCACTGATGAGGGACTAGAGAAACACAAACTGTGCAGCAGCAGCTATCGTCTCTGACTTTACATCTAGAAGATGGACCTGCAAGGTAGGAGAGTCTAATAGAGTGGACAGTCAGTGGACACAGTGTTTGAAAACTCCAGCATCTACTTGTACCATCTGATCCGATTATGGCTGATCAGTGTACTTTGAGATTTTAATCTGAGGCATGCTGTGGTAACTCAGCAACAGCATATCCACTGTGTGATACATTTCCTTTATATAGATTCACTATGCGTTGAATATGAGCATGAATATCGTTACTGTCCAAGCAAAACATGTATGTCCATTTTTGTTTTTCCACTCCTCATTAATGGACCAGCTGTCGTTTACATTGTGTGAGAATTTCGCGATGAATGGACCAATAGAAATGCCCCAAAATAAGTTCTATTGACTTACACTGAAAGTAAGGAACATTTTGGTTTTTCCTGTAAAATTTTGGAGATTCTTTTTTTTCATTGGACAGTGATGGTATACATTGTGTTTTAATACATAATGCTGTACTTTAAATTACTTATTTTAATGTTTAAATCATCTGTTAATGTTAGATATCAGTAAACCTAATCTATATAAGAACACCAAATCGTCATCATTAGATTTATTTAACAAGGTCAACAAAAGAAAGACACAATAAAATAGATTTAGAAATAGAATAGAGCACCAGTCTTTGAAGAACTCCCACAGTCTGAGTACTGATGCAGTTTCCCCTCATGTGTGAGTGCACTGGTGTTTCTGGAGGTGGATTTTTTGCCGAAAACTCTTCCCACAGTCTGAGCACTGATACGGTTTCTCTCCAGTGTGAATACGCTGGTGTCTTTGGAGATTACACTGCAGTGTGAAGCTCTTCCCACACTCTGAGCAGTGATACAGCTTTTCTCCTGTGTGAGTGCGCTGGTGTCTTCGAAGATTGCGTCTGTCCGTGAAACTCTGTCCACAATCCAGGCAGTGATGGGACTTTTCTCCTGTGTGAGTGCGCTGGTGTTGTTGGAGATAACGTCTGTCAGTAAAGCTCTTCCCGCACTCTGAGCAGTGATAGGGCGTCTCTCCGGTGTGAATACGCCGGTGACTTTGGAGATTCCATTTGGCAGTAAAGCTCTTCCCACATGTTGTACATTGATACGGTTTCTCTTCAGCGTGAACCTGCTGATGTACTTTGAGAGAACTCTTTTGATGGAAACTCATTCTGAATGAGCTGAGGTCTTTAGAGATCACGTCTGTCAGTAAAACTCTTTCTACACTCAGCGCAGTGGGAAGTTCTCATTTAGTTCATCTGTGAGATGTGTTAGTAAGAAGAGTATCACTTAATGTTTCCAGAGTGTCAGTGAGACGTTAATCCGGGTTGAGGTAGTCGACATCAGAAGCAGAAGTCTAGCAACCGGATGCCATTCCTACAAAAAAGAGAGAAAAATGAACATTCTATACATATTATATACAATTATATTCATCCATCCATTATCTTCTGCTTTATTCCGCTAGTAAGGGTCATGGGCAGGCTGGAGACAATACCAGCGTCATCAGGCAAAGACGGGGTACACCATGGACAGGTCGCTAGTCCATTGCATGGCCAAAACACAATGTAGAGTGAGTTATCAACCTAACATGCATGTGTTTAGACTCACCCAGATGATGTTTTATTTCTTTTCATTTCTTTGTCCGCTCTCTTACAATGCTGGCAGCCCAACATGGCAGTACTGACTCTCACTCTGCTCTAAACTAGCGCAACTCTGCACAACTAAAACTACTAGGAATCCCTAGTGGACACTGACGGTACTACGGTATGTGACGGTATGTGAAACTGAGCAAATGATTGCAGAAACAATGAGGTGTAGTTAACGTAGTGGCCAGTCAGTGTATTTATTAGAAACACATATAGAGAAGAAAAACCTCATTTTCACAGGTGAATAAACTGGTATCACATGATAAAACATTCGATCACATGGTGATTCATGTCACATCACACATTCACACATCTTTACTTGTGTATATGTGTTTTTTAGAAACTTCACACAAAATATAAGGGACTTTTCTGTAAGAGAGGATTGTTACAGTCACAGACAACTCCTGATCACATGGCTACATATATTATATACTGAGCAAATATACATATTAAATGTTTAATGGATATGTCCAAAACAGACATGAAATATAAGTGTTTGTGTGGTATTAGGTTAGGCACATTGACTTGGTCTATCTTTGGGACTTATAGATCAGATCACGTTTATGACCAATTAATGCAGAAAACCAGGTCATTTCAAAATACTTTTTCTTGCTACTGTACTGTGACATTGTTTTGAGCTGCACATGCAATATGACGTGATCTTTTTTACACGCTGTTCATATCTGTTTATAACAGTAAACACAAATAATAAGTATTTGTAACAAACAAAAAAACATCAGCAAAACACAACCTGTTTATCAAACCCAGCTTAAAAACATGATCATGCAAAACCACAAACACGAGATACAACAATATACAAGCCTGAGTCAAGGCTGCTTCTGTGTTGTCTGATATTTTCACCTTATATGTAAAAAAAACAAGTGAACAGATTTCCAAATATTTCTTCAAAGTCAATTAAAAACAACAACAATGTTAAAAACGGTTGAACAGATTTCTACTCTACCTACAGTACTGCAGCTCCTGACTGGCTAGCAGTTAATATGAGCAGCACTACTGGCTAGCTCAAAGGTTAGATAAGGAAACGATAGTTAACAATTCTAATCGGCTCAAGGCAACATCTTTAGCTCCGTGGTCTAAAAAAAAAATATGGATGTAATCTTTTTCTTTGTTTCAGCCTAAAGTTTTGCCACTTTCTTTTTTTACCTTTCCATTCCACCTTAACTTACACAGAATGCAACTACAGTGCTATTGAAGGAAGAATGGCAATTTGCAAAATTTGCCTGTGTGGTGGCTGCTGTGCTTTGTTTCATAGAGCATTAGGGGAAGCAGTGGACTTTCTTGTAGATGTTGTCTATTTTGTTTTTGTGGCGTGAATACTTTGGCCTTATAGAACTTAATATAAATTGCATTGTCATGTTATTTTTGCATAATTCTCCCAAAATAATGAACGAATAAACTAATTAAACCATCACAGGACACAACGGTATTGAGAGGTTGGCTTTGTTATATAGTAGCAAATGGACAAAAGTACTGGGACACCTATAGGAATTATTAAGACACCCCTAAATCCATAGTTATAACTGCTTCAACTCTTGTGTGTTTTCTACAAGCTTGCGCCTGTGGGAATTTTTTACCCATTCATCTAGAAGAGCAGTTGTGAGGTCAGACACTGGTGTTGGACGAAAAGGTCTAGCCCGCAATCTCCGTTCTAATTCATCCCAAAAGTGTTGCTGTGGTTGAGTTCAGGGCTCTGTGTGGGCTCTATTTCTGAGATGTTTTCACTGTCAGTTACCTGAAGAACGTACTCTACACACAGCATTTAATGCACTCTTTGTTGGTATACGCCGTAATTGCAAAGTACAATTTTAGCAACGGCACTAAAAAACTACCCTACAATGATGTCTACAATGATATCTATAAATCACTTTTAGGATTTTCTGGTATTCTACTGAAATCTCCATAAGATATGAATACTTAGTAGAGTGGTTTGGTTTTTAGGTTGACTGATTCTGGTTTGTGATTGTACATCATGAATGTTTTGAACATTAAGAGCTCACCTGGGGGACTTTTAATATGAAGGCAGCGCCTCTAAGGCGGCCATTATGATGACGGAGTTGGTCTCGCGTTAGGTTGTTGAAGTCTCGTGCGGTTTTGTTTATATGTGCAGGATGTGTTCAGTTCAGGATCTACGAGCTATAAACTGTAAAGGTCAGTTAAACTCACTGATCACCTTTAATATACACTTTACTCACACACTGAAACTGCAGGACACTTTAAACTGTCCTCCTGCTGAAAGACTGAGTGTTCCAAACAAATCTGCAGGATTCACTCTTAAATAAGCAGAGCTGTATTATATATAGAGCGGTAATAAGCTGTGTTTGGTTTGTGCAGATATATATATATATATATATATATATATATATATATATATATATATATATATATTTGTGTGTATGTATATCTGTGTATATAGTTTGAGTTCTGTGATGATGCCAAAATAATTGAATGTATGTATGTATGTATGTATGTGTGTGTGTTGTGGTTGTAGTATTTCCATTTTTAAAAATGGTTTGTAAATTGAGCTGTAGGAATTTGGGGATAAGTGAGGAAATGCACCAGTTAAAAAAAATATCAGTTAGTAATTAAACATTATACCAAACTTATGCTAATAATCTTATTCCACCTGTGAAGCATAATGGAGGGAGTATCATTGTTAAAGGCAGTTAATTAAAAAAAATATTTGATATAAATTCTTTTATGTTATATATATTTTATATAAGGCAGAGCATAGCTTGGACTGGTAAAACAGGTTCCAGTGACCTTCCTGTTAAACCAACTGCATCTGTAAATGACTTCTTTCTCTGTTATCCGTTATCAGGATCTTACAACTTCTTTAAACAAATTCAGTCCATCCACATGCGGTCTTCATGCAAATCCTACCAAACCTTAATGGGGTTTTGATTCTGTTCTGTAGTACTGTAGATGCATAAAATCTGTTCTGGTCTTATTGAATCTTAGTGCAGCTTTTGATACTGTTGATTACAAGAATTGAATCCACCCTCTTGAATGCTGGGTCTAAAGCACAGTTTTAGAATAGTTTAAATCCTATCTAACTAATAGACCGTTCCTGATTTCTTGATTTGATATGTTTCACTGGGAAATCACAAGGTTCAGTTTCAGGGTCTTTGCTTTTTCTTTTCATACCAAGTTTCATACCCATGCTGATGTCATACCATTGTGTTCCTTTATGTTACTTTCGCTAAATATCTGTGTACCAGATATTTCTCAGTGGATGTCATTTTTTCTTTTTACAACGAAATCAAGAGTAAACCGAAATACTTGTTGTTGGTACAAAAATAAAAAATCCTGTTTTATCCCACATGTAAACGCAGTCACTAAAGTAGCTTTTTAGCATTTGAGAAATATTGAATATTAAGTTCTGTCTTTTCTATTTCAGAGTTACGCAGAGAACATTTTCATGTATTTGTTGCCAGCAGAGTTGATTACTGTAATGTTCTTCTTACTGGGTTGTCCCCTGCATCTCATACCTAATAAAGCATCACAGATCCTGACAGAAACAATAATAAGAGCTCATATCACTCCTGCACTGGCTACCTGTATCTTTTGTAGATTTTAACTTCCCGTTACTGTTTTTTTACAGCTATACTATAAATAGTTTTTTTAGCATACAATTATTATTGTTAGTCTTATTAGAACTAAGACAAACATATCAGATATGTTTTATCCACCGTTTGTTGGATGTTAATTAAATGTTGTATTGGTTACAAATTTCCATGTACATAAATAAATACAAGGCCTGGCTCACCATTGTTTAAATGAGCTAGTAAACTTTTATTATTCTCTGTGTTTATTAAAGTAGAATATATTTGTAGCTGTAATTGTTGCCAATGGTCAAAGCAGATGAAAAGGCTTTTGCTTGCAAAACTCTGAAATATAACAAATCAAATTCAGTTGCTGTAGTAAAAAACTTAAAGTAACAAATATTTGACTTTTTAATGAAGCCTGTCTTTTTAAAACTGCCAGCAGCTGATACAGACTTTTCCACTTGATTACTTTAATCCTTGACCATCCAAATAGTTGAAAATAGATTTATTTGACATTGAATGTTTCTTTTTGTTGTTGTTTTTTTCAGAAGAAACTAAAGAAATACATATAAAATTAGGAAATTTAATGTAATACTCAGCAAATGCCACCTTATTGCTTCCCCTAATGAACACATTGTGCAGAGAAAAGCAGACAAAATTCAGCGAAGACAGAACTCACCACTGCTCAGAGTGTGGCAAGAGTTTCACTGAACAACGTGATTTCCGAAGACACCAACGGATCCATACAGGAGAGAAACCGCGTCAGTGCCTGGAATGTGGGAAGAGTTTTATTGCAGAGAGTCATCTCCAAAGGCACCAACGGATTCACACAGGAGTGAAACCGTATCACTGTCTAGAGTGTGGAATGAGTTTTACTCAAGACAACTCTCTTTAAGCTTACCAGCGCGTTCACACAGGAGAAAAGCCCTATTACTGCTCAGCGTGTGGAATGAAATTTAATAAAAAGTAATCTTCAAGTGCACTGGCATGTTCACACAGGAGAGAAAACCCTATGCCTGCTCAGAGTGTGGAATGAGTTTTAATCGAAAGAGTAGTCTCCAAAGACACAAGCGTATTCACACTGAAGTGAAACCGTATCACTGTCTAGAGTGTGGAATGAATTTTAATCAAGAGAGCTCTCTTCACGTTCACCAGCACACTAACACTGGAGAGAAACCCTATCAGTATATAGAGTGTGGGAAGCGTTTTTCTGTGCAAAGTAATCCACAAGTACATCAGCGTATTCACACTGGATTGAAACTGTACCAGTGCTCAATATGTGGGAAGAGTTTTTCATACAGTGGTGCCTTTAAAAAACATCAGCGTTATCACACAGGAGAGAAAGCTGGACAGAAGTAGACTGATTCAGACACCAGCACTTAAGCCAGGTCAAACACACAAACTACAAACTATTCAAGATGGTTTTCAATCTCTATAACGAATATAGGGCAGCAGTATAGGCTAAGCCTTGTAGCCTGTAGGGACCTGCTGTGATTGGTTTTGCCATTGACCTCATGGGAGGCATGGCCCCACCTGAAGCCCACTGTTGTCGCCATTGTTGCCATTGCTGCGTTAATTAGCACTCATTAGAAGCGCTATGTGTACTGTGTAGCTGGCTAATGACATTAGCATTACTCTGTCCTAGCAGCACACGCTCTGAGAACCACAAACTAGTTCTATTTTTAGCTTTTTGTCCTTTCAACACATTTGCTCTCTCAGGCATGACTCTTTGTCCTTTAAATAATGTTTTTAGGCATCAGTTCACTGAAACTAGTCCTGTACTTTAGTTGCGGGCACCATATGCTTACAACAGGCTACAGCTCAAACCAGTACTGACCAGGTTTGATTTCAGCTTTCTGTCACTCCAGCTCCAATCGTTTTTTCACCAGTACTTCTGATAGCAGGCCACCAGTAAGTCAAATTAAATCTGTATAAGGTTGTTTGGATCTCCTTATCTAAGCTGAGTTAACTAGGAGAGAGGAGCCTGCTAGCTTTAGCCTATTCCCAAACACAACAGGATATGTTTTAGGTTTCTGTCCCTCCAACATCAGTTTTCTCTGACATGAGACTTTACCATCTAAATTTGCATCTGTAACTGTTGTGTTAGTCAAACCGTTCTGTGGTGAGCAGAAATGGCAGCATGCTAGGCTAATGCTTAAATGCTTAACATTAAAAACTGGTGTTAGATTGAAGGTTTGAGATTTACTTGAGTGGTGACACACACTGCTTTAATTTATTTGCCTTCTGAGTAGGGTAAACTGAATTTACGTGATTGTTTTTAACATTTCAGCAAATAGCATCGTCATTACGTGATGTTACTGGATGCTTCAGTCCTGTGTACAGTTCGCTAACCATGTTGAAAAAATTACGCTGAACCAGGCTTGTAAGCTTTCCATGTCAGACCATGTTGAATGAAACTGAAACGATTACCGCCTGTGTTAAGAACTGTTCAGTCTCGCAGTGGATAAAACGCCAATGTTAGATAATCACCAAATGTAAACAAGAGCAGTTCGGTGTTTTTGGGACTTCTCAGTAAATATGTTTATTTTATGATTGCCATCAGAATATTATAAGATTATTTGAAAGGCCCACTTTCTCCATTTTTTAAAATACATAAATGGATAGCTACCAAAACAGTAGCATTTCATTTTTGCATGACCCTTTTCTTTATCCTTTGGAATTATTTACTCAAACGTTGCTTTTAACATTCTGAAATGCTTATTTCCAAAGCTTGTTTGAAAAATGGCTTTTCACACTGTGCCCCCAGATTGAATCTGATGTCTTTGCATTCCTAGATGCGAGGCAGATGTCATGGGGCTGGCACAGACGTTTCAGCTGTCGTCATGTGGGCATTGCTTGTCCTGCCCGGCTTCCCTGAGCTACCAACAGCACAGCTATAAAGAGAATTCCATTTAGAGCAAAAAGTAAGTGAATCTCTCCATCTGACTTGCCTTTCTGTATTTAAAATAATATAAAGACAGTATAACAGATGTTGAACTTTTAAGAACAAGAATTTGGAAACTAAGGAGATTAATTGCTGTTTTAAAAAGTGAAATCCTAAAGATCACCTAGAACACATTCTTAAACCTGATCCACCTTCGCAAGCTAGACTGGAGTTGCACTGCAGGTTACTGGACTTTTGATGATAATTTTCAAAGTGCTGCTCGAAAACAAGCTTTGCAGTGATAATAAATATCCACATGGACAATGAGTGCAGCTGTATGGAGGTGGTTTTAATGTTATGGCTGGTCAGGGTATAGTTATGGCAAAAATGTAAAATGTAAAGGTTAAAGGTTTAAATGATGAACATTACCTTTACAGCTATGTTAGTAATGTACCAGGTTTTAAGGAGTAAAGCACTCACTTAAAGGGTGGTAATGTTTGATGGGGTTGCTGGTGATAAGAGAGCTGTTAAGGACACCAATAGCCTGGGGGTGGTAAATGTGCCTAGAAGCAAATGCTTCTGATTTTATTCACTCAGGTTTGAGTGTGAATAGACTGTGATGGGTCTAAAATGATGTGAGTTAGTTTTGTATGTCTTCTATTGGCAAAAGGGTCTTGTTGTCCACTTGATGAATATAGCATAGTTTTTTATACCCCATATGCTTTCATACCCCATTGATTGGCACATAATGAAATGTCCCAGACGTGTCCGATGCTTGTCTTGATGTCTTGCTGCGTCTCCTTAGAAGACAGCATTTTGTGTCATCTGGCACAGCCGCCAACTTTTTACAGTGATGAACCTAGAACCCAGAATATTAACCTAATCTATAAGTGGATTGTCCTTAAAAGAAAGACAAAGTACCATGATTGCAGGAGCATTCATTTTAATAGATATTCGTTCAAAATGATGTATTTTTTTTTGCTAAAACATTTTCTTTCAGAAAGCACTGCCATCTTTATTTTTATTTAACTATAGCATTTTTCCTCACTGTTCTTTCATTTTACATGTACTAGTTACACAATAAGTACATAATAATAATAAGTAAACACAAAATTAAGGAGTAAATAGTGAAATGATCTGCCCATGCAGCAGAATTGCTGCTTGACCAGACAAAATAAGTTCTAATCTATAATGAAGTGAGCTCTGAGTGTTAATATTTGAAATAGATTATAATTTGGGAGTTACTAGAGATCAGACTTGTTGCAGCAAATTTACTGAATATTAGCAAATCATTAATATTAGTGGAGCAAGAGTATGCTATTACTTAAGAGCAGTTGGTTTGTCTTGGAATAAGTAGTCCTAAGAACACTTTACTTAAAAACTAGTACTGGTACTGCCTGATCCTTGGACCTCTCATGAACTAGCACAAAGGGTGGGTGTTACGTTCCCGCAAAAGGCTATGGTCTAGGGGAGATGTGGGGACAATAACATGTGCGGTGCATATAGGTAGGCAAAGGATATGAGTCAGAAACGGTCACAGAATTAACACGTCTGTAATCTGTGCAGAGACGAAACGACATTTGTGAATTTAAAAGTCTGCAAGGCGTTTGGACCTATTCGCAACTTCTACCCATCCACATCCGTGTCACTACATGAAGTACTCACCAAACCAACTGAGGCAATTTCACCTTCTGACCGTTCATTATCTGAAGAACCTTCAGGATCACAAGTATGATAGGCTTTTAACATATTTATATGACAAACTCTCCTCTTACGCTTACGATCAGGGGTGCGAATTACATAGTCCGTCTCACTAAGTTTTTCCTCAATAGTATAAGGACCTGAGAATTTGGCAGAAAGTGATGGACCAGAAACAGGAAGTAGAACCATTACTTTAGCACCAGGCTGAAATTGTCTGGGGACTGCAAGTTTGTCAAAGAAACGTTTCATTCGTTCCTGAGAGACACCTAAGGTCTCACGAGCTAAACTACAAGCATTATGTAAACGCTCACGAAAGGTGCTAACAAAGTCCAATATGTTCTGGGGTTCTTGTCTGGCACTCAAAAATGTCTCCTTAAGGACTTTCAAAGGGCCATGCACAGAGTGTGCAAACACTAATTGAGCTGGACTAAAACCCAAGGATTCTTGTACAGCCTCACGCACAGCAAAAAGTACAAGTGGTACACCCTCATCCCAGTCTTTTCCTGTATCCAAACAATATTTACGAAGCATAGACTTTAAAGACTGGTGAAACCGTTCTAACGCACCCTGTGATTCAGGATGGTAAGGACTTGAGACTTGGTGATGAATTCTTAAAGTGGCCATGACCTGGGAGAACAACTTGGACATAAAGTTTGTACCCTGGTCAGTCTGTACAACTTTTGGCAAGCCAAAGGTTGTGAAAAACATGATTAATGACCTGACTACAACAGGAGCTGTAATCTTCCGCAAAGGAATAGCCTCGGGAAAACGAGTTGCAGCACACATGATGGTCAACAGATATTGGTTTCCAGACTTTGTCTTAACTAATGGACCTACACAGTCAACCAAGACTTTTTCGAATGGTTCTCCGATTACAGGAATAGGACAGAGAGGGGCTGGAGGAATAACCTGATTGGGTTTTCCTGTACACTGACAGACATGACAAGAACGACAAAAGTCAGCTACATCTTTCCTAAGTCCAGGCCAAAAGAAATGCTTAAGAACACGACAATACATCTTCGTAACACCCAAATGACCTGACCAAGGATGGTCATGTGCCAGCTGCAGTACGTGTTGTCTAAATGGAGCAGGTATCAAAATCTGATAAACACTTTCAGCTTCTGCATTAGCATGAGGTGACCATTTACGCATTAACACACCCTGGTTAAGAAAGAATGCAACTTGCTTACTGTAAAGGTTTTCTGCACTGCTAAGCCCAGAGAAGTATTTTCTCAGACCAGCGTCAGCCTTTTGACACTCCACAAGCCTATCGCGACTGACAGACAACTGACCAGCTGCAACGTCCCCAGTAATATTACAGAAGTCTTCGGAAGGACAGATGGAAGGTCTGACAAATCAGGTTCTGGAGAACTGTCCTTAGCTAAAAATGAATCAGACATATCAACTACATCATCCAGGAATCTAGCCTTAGCACGAGTGACAACACATGCTGGAAAAACAGTAGGATGATTTTCTGAAACGTCGTCTGGTATACCACAAACCTTAGGACTATCCAGAACCTCCGACACTGGAATGACTTTGCCTCCAGCAATGTCGTTCCCCATAATAAACGTTACACCTTCTACAGGCAAAGAGGGACAAACTCCAACTTTATACTCTCCAGTGGCCAAACATGAAGCCAATGAAACACGGTGTAAAGGAACTTTAACATACTTCATTGCAATGCCACAACAAAACACATGCGACCCACAGAAAGACTGATTAGAAAATGGCAGCTTACCAGCTAAGACAAACGACTGAGTTGCACCAGTATCACGCAGAATTCTCACAGGATATTGATGTACACTACCCTCAAGAGAAATGGTGCCCTCCGTAATAAAAGGTTGGTAACTCTGGTCAGGAATACTGGTTTCAGGAGCAGAGTAGAGTGGGACACGCGTGTCCACCAGAGCAATGCTCTGTCTTTTCCTGCTTACGTTTTAGCGTTGGGCAATCTGCAATTAGATGTCCAGGCTTACGACAGTAAAAGCATTCATCAAAACGAGCAGACTGAACCACCCTAGGTCGTCGTTCAGGCAGCACAGTAGGCTCTACCTTAGCAGGTTTGTAAACAGACTTATGTGTCAACATGTACTCATCTGCTAAAACTGCTGCTTCAGACAAGAACAGAACCTTTCGCTCATTAAGGTAGATAACTACACGCTCAGGCACGCTTTTTGAACTCCTCTAGCAAAATTAGTTCACGCAGAGAAACAAAATCCGAAACTTTACATGCATTACACCACTTATCCAATAAAGTTTCCTTTTCTCTGGCAAACTCAACAAATGTCTGTGATGAACTCTTTCTATGTGCCCGAAATTTTTGTCGGTATGCCTCTGGAACTAGTTCATATGCACGCAGTATGGCAGCTTTAACTAAGTCATACTGCAAACTATCATGTAATGGCAGCGACGAACAAACCTCTTGAGCCTTACCTACTAATTTACATTGCAACAAGAGAGACCAGACATCCCTAGGCCAGTTTAAAGCAGTAGCAATACGCTCGAACACACCAAAGTATGTGTCTAACTCAGCCTCTTTAAAAGGTGGTACGAGAGCGATATGTTTACTTACGTCAAATGCAGGTGGATTAACAGCTGAAAAAGCAGGAGCTGATGCCACCAGAGTAGCTGCTGGAGAAGACTGTGAGGAAGAAGGAGGAGGAGGCGGTGCAATGTCCGGCTGGGCAGCTGGATAAGGAGCAAATCTTCATTGCTCGTATCTCCAATTCCCGTAGTCGGACCTCCCTATCAACATCAAGCTCCATCTTCCGAATAGCCAACCTTAAGTCTAGCTCTGCCTGTCGTGCTTGTGCTTTTTCCTGAGCCTCCAACTGGAGACGTGTGATGCGCACCTTAG
Organism: Megaleporinus macrocephalus; assembly: GCA_021613375.1. NCBI lineage: Eukaryota > Metazoa > Chordata > Actinopteri > Characiformes > Anostomidae > Megaleporinus > Megaleporinus macrocephalus. The sequence goes on from CM038724.1 coordinate 19,069,173, forward strand.
CACGAGCTTCATGAAGAGATCCTGAAGATGTAGGAGAAAAAGTGTCGAAACGGGGCAGTGTTGCCCTGAGATCAACCTCAGGCTTAGCTTCCTCCGTAGCTACATCAACAGGGGTCACCACCTTTTCCACATCACTCTCTGCCACAAACGTAGTAGCAACAGGCTGGGGAAACTCTAAAACACCTAATTCCCTCAACTTGTCAATGACCTTAATTTTAATGTCTTTCTTAATAGACTGTCTAGCTACTTGAGCTCCATAATATGCTGCTATCTCTAATAAGTCATCCTTACGACACTTATCAATGATGTCTAGGCTAGGCAAAGCAACAAATGCCTGCAAATCAAAAGCCGCCATACTAAATGCATATAAACAGTTACCACACCAGTTCAAAAACCACCCAAAACACCATGGGAAGGATCCACCAAATTAATGATTTTTAATCAATTAAATCCTGACGAGCCCCCAGATGTTACGTTCCCGCAAAAGGCTATGGTCTAGGGGAGATGTGGGGACATAGGACACAAAGACAGCCATCAACAAGAAACATATGGGGGTGTTGAATTGAGCCAACCTGGGGGAGAAAACAGACAGTACCAAAGAAAAGAAAATAATAAAAGAAACTACACTAAGCTGTATTTTAAACCCCTTACCTAATTAACCATAAACCAAGAGCTAACTGCTACTCTTGGCTAAACTATCAAAAGTACAGGGGGTGGTACCTGCCTCTAAACTAGTGTGTCTAGACAAACAGTTCCTACGTGTGGCAGTGTAAGTGCGCGCACATACTAACTGTTCATCCACCCAGGAGGAAAACCGCGCAAGTGTTTCCGCGCAGATTTTAAACTCGAAGCCCCGCCCACTCCAGGTTTGATCAAAGTCTCCGATTGGGTGAGGGAAGATGAAGATTGACACTTTGATCCACCTATAAGATACAGGATAGGCAAATAGGAGTGGGGGACACGAGAGAAGAAGGGGGAGAGCGCGCGCCGCACGCACAGGAGAGCCAACACGAACGAAAGTATGCAGCGCGCACAAAAGCGGACTGGGGGGCAGAAGAAAGAGAGAGAGAAAACAGGCGCACAAGGTGCCACACGTAGGGGGTTTACTGGATATTGATGGGGTAGAAGCAATACCCAAATAGCTGCTGTGATCTTGTGGTTCCAGTGTGAAACACCTCATGTTGGTGCTGTTTCTATAGCTTCTGTTCTAGATCTGATCTGTAGGTCTGGCTGCCACACTACCACAGTATTTTCAGAAAGAGAAGCGGGAGCTCCAGTAGTGAAGGTAGAGATGTTTTGTTGTTATATACCTTTTACATTATATACACTGTAAAACTATTTATTTATTATGTTTTAACATAATGGAGATTGATGCTAATATTTTTCTTTCAAGCTAACTTTGTCAAGTTGGTTCAGAGGGCAAAGAGGTATCCTGTGTTCTGCTTCTGTGATTTTTGTGTGTTGGTGCAGAGAAGGATGCTAGAGTGGCAAGTAAAAATATCTTACTTGTATTTACATGTGAAAAGTCATACAGATCTTGCATACCAACATGAATACAGTGTGCTCAAAATGATAATGCCATATTGCATGTGCGGAGATAAATAATGCCACAGTATCTGCACAATCTAATTTTTGTTGGACCACCTTTAATTTACCTCCAAAGTTGTATTTATTTGGGTGGAGATCCTGTGTTGGTAAAGTAAGTGTTGGTAAAGACTTACAGAGTTAACTTGTGGATGCGGTGGTGGTCAGTTCATGTGCAGAAATCATCGTTCATGCTTCTTTCTCAATTAAGTCTTAAAATCTTGGAGTTGTTCTCCTTAAATATGTCTGTGCCATCAGGATCAGTGCCATTGGTTAACATAGTCATTTAGTAAATTCAAGTAATCAGCTGACTTCATTTTATTGTCACTTAATGTTGCTCAGCCTTGACTCGACCATCTAAACCAACCCCAGAGCACAATGCTGCCCCCCAGAGGCTTGAAACTATGCATGATGCACATCATGTGCTTTCCTTCTTACGCTGACACGCCCATCACCCTAGAATAGCCCAAATCTGGACTAATAAGACCACATGACAGTTTTCCATCGCTCCAGATTGCAGTCTTTATGAAGCCTGATTAGCTTCATTAACAAGTGGTTTTCTCATGTCCATACAGCTCTATCGTACATTTTATGATTTGACTTTACACTTTATGATCACAATTTACCAGTTTACAACTATTCATCCAACTGAGAACTGGAAAGTTCTTTATTCAATTTTAGAGCTGTAATTTTGTCAGTTGAATGAGATTTGTTTGTTCAATACAAAGTTTCCACTGTTTGTTCCATTTTTTTATATTATCTAGCAATCAGAAAATCTATTGTCATGAATTTCTGTGATGATTTCCAACACATTCAAAAAATCTAATGCAGCAGATTGATGGGAATATATTTTTGAACATTTAAATGTCAATTATAGAGACACAAATGGAAAATCTGAATTAAAACATAAGGCTGGTCTATCATTTGTATTTGTGTCATAATGAAACAGACAGCACAGACAGATGTATTTCTGTTTAAATCAACCTCTTACAGGCCGATTTTTTAGTTCACTTTAAACATAAAGCTTGTAAATGATCATATTAAAGTACCAGTTAAAATAAGTTCACAATATTGGCTCCTATTAAAATAACTGAAATTTTTTGTTCAACAATGTTGGCCTACTTTATTAATTCTTTTAGTTATTATTGCAGGTTTTTGTAAAAAAAGGGATTTAAGTGGTTCTATTTTGGAAAATAACCACAGGCCTGAAAATGGAAAAATGAATTAAATAATAAAGTCTTGTCATAAGAATAAGCTTATTAGGCTGCTGTATTTCTCTTTAAACATAATAAATAAATCTTAGATGGTTTTAGATGGTTTAAGTACTTTAAAAAAGGTGGTTAATTGTGGGTGATATTGGTGTTAATGGTGTTAATTGGCGGCTTTCAAGAGGGTGGGAGCTTGATGGTCCCGTGGTAAAACCTGTCCAGACAGTGAGTGTAAATAGACTGTGATTGGACGGATTTGATAAGCCAGTTTTCTGCAGTGATGGGTGGACATGACCCATTGTGTATAAGGTGAGCAATAAACAGTGATTAATATCATATTGTCGCTGTCTAAAGAAAAAACATATCTCCATCCAGTTTTTTCCTCTCCTGTAAAGTTGCCATTTTAGTAATACATGTTTTTCGTTAGACGGTGACAATATACAGTCACCATTGAAATGTAGGCTTTCTAATTATGCATATAAAACATTGAACTTGTCAAAAATCTCTCTGAATATGCTTAACAAAAAAAGAAAATGTATTTTTTTTGTCTGGGTTCAGGATTCACTCCTCACAGTACTGAGAGTGCATTAGTTATTACTGACTTGCAATTAGTCTGATCCATTAGTTCTCCAACACTGAAGCGCTGTTGACATAGTACATCATGGCATTATGTTAGACTTTAACATACAATAGACATAAGTGCTCAGGTTTCTGCTAGTTCTAGGTCAAATGATTTTCAGTCACTGTAAATGATGTACATACTGAACATACAAGTGATCTGAAATGGTGATAATGGCTCAGAGTGTGAATACTTCTGGCGTTAATGTGTGTGCTAAGATTGGAGATATCATCTGCAACATGCGGTTCGTTTCCACTATTATGTAAATAAATCACAATTGTAAATGTTCATTAAGGTAAAAGAACTGCCCTAACACCCAATAATAATCTGTTATGTAAAGTATCATATCAAAATTGAAGTTTGAATCACCACTATTGACTCCGACTAACCATTTACCTAATATATGCCAAACTCCTGAGAAGTATGCAAGATCCTGAGAAATGAGTGCGTCAAGGTTGGATGTTTGCAGTAAGCAGGAGAAAAAATATTTGCATTTATAGCACTAATAGTATGGAATAATTAACCATTTTAATTTTTTCAAATTTAGTACTATTTTTCTATTTAACTTGGTTGTCATTTTTTATTTGAGTTACATTTTTATTTGAAAATTTGCTAGAATCTGAGCTAATTTACTTGTGAATCTGTCTTGTGAGCCAAGCATCAATTGATAAACTCTCAATTGATCTGTCTCAAAGTAGGCACTAAATAGCTTAAAAAATCTCACTACGTAGGCAGCTGTTTAAGTAGCAGCATTCTATCCTCATCTCTCCTCATAAGAAAGTTCATTGAGAGGCTCTAGTTTTGTATCACAGCTTGTTCCTGCCCACTGCATATCTCAGCTGCTACCATCGCATTAGCTCTTCAGCATGATGGATTTCCATTCATCTTCAATAGAAGTGAGTTTGGACGTGCTGCAGTCACATGCCCATGTTTAAGAAAACAAGTGCCGCTGCTATCCCGCATTCTGGATAGTTTTGCTTATGTTGCATCATGGGATTGCGTAAGCAGGTAAGGAACTGTTCGATGCCTTTTTACAATTCGACCAAAGGAAGCAACCTCAGTATTTGTGACAGTCCATGTGTCGGGGGTGCATACTATAAATATAAAATGCTTTGAATGTAGACACTCACTAGGTTTTGAGACAGACCCCATGTGTCCTACAAACCCGTGTATATAAATACTCAATATTTTACAGTTTTTGTACATTTTTCATTTTTTCCTGCAGAAAGGATCGACTTCCTGCTCCTACTGTCAACTTTAACAAACACATCAGGAGCTGCTGCTAAAGGAATACTCCAGGAATACTAAAATCCAGAAAGACCACCTCCACACCTATACATCATGTAAAAATGCCAAAAAATACCAACACTGAGAGAAATCACCACTGCTCCGAGTGTGGGAAGAGTTTTACCGACCAACATAATCTCCAAGTACACAAGCGCATTCACACAGGACAGAAGCCTCATTGCTGTTCCGAGTGTGGAAAGAGCTTCATTGACAGATACCACCTTCAAAGACACCAGCGCACTCACACGGGAGAGAAACCCTACCAGTGTTCGGAGTGCGGAAAGAGTTTCAATCAAATTGGTAATCTCAGAGCACACCAGCACATTCACACGGGAGAGAAGCCGTATCAGTGCTCCGAGTGCGGAAAGAGTTTTAACCAAAGTAGCCATCTCAGAACACACCAGCGTGTCCACACCGGAGAGAAGCCGCATCACTGCTCGGAGTGCGGGAAGAGTTTCACCAACAGACGCAGTTTCCAAGTACACCAGCACATTCACGCCGGAGAGCGGCCGTACGAGTGCTCCGCGTGTGGCAAAAGCTTCAACGACAGACGGACTTTACTAGGACACCAGCGCATTCACACCGGGGACCAACCGTACTACTGTCCGGAGTGCGGAAAGAGTTTTAACACGAGGAGTCATCTCCGAGTTCACCAGCGCAGTCACACAGGAGAGAAACCGTTTCAGTGCTCAGAGTGCGGAAAGAGTTTCACTTCACAGAGTAGTCTCCACCGACACAGACACGTTCACACAGGAGAGAAGCCGTACTGCTGTGCAGAGTGTGGGAGGAGCTTTACTGTGCCTTATAGTCTCCGGATACACATCCAGCGCATTCACAGAGTACAGATGGCTGAACAGGAGTAGGTGGGGTCAGACATCTACACTGTACTTCAATGTCCTCAACCCTACAAAGGCATATAAACGCTCTCAAACACAGCCAAACATACTTATAGGTACTCTTCCTGCAAGACTAGGACTGAGTCAATCGGACAGGGCTGTTTTATACTTTTTAAACGTTTTAGCTTGATCTAACTGAGTTGGGATACTTAAAAAAGGTGTCCCGTTACTGATTACCTGATAAAAATGTAATTGTAAACTCTTTGAATTACTTTCGGTTACTTTTGCATTACTTATATAAGAAGGCAAATCATCTCAACAGGACTTTTTAACAAAAATTAAACTCAACACACACCAAACACTAAACCTGATGAAACAGAATGACAGGTTGTAGGTCGCCTAAATGTTGTGGCTCTGTTGTAACTTTTTTGCTTGCTGTCAAAAGGAATAGGGAGACCCGTTCAGAGTATATGCTTTATACCTGAAGATACTGCGGTGCAGACATGCTCTAAGGAGGTCTGAAAATGGTCAAACTCAATCAGCAAACGCTCCCTATTTAAGTCCAGCTGACTACAGGTCCAGCTAGCCCCCACCTGTATCGCCAGGTCGTTATCTCCTGGGATTGGGGCAGATTTCTTAGGGGTTCCTGCCGTAAAACAACAGATTCTGCTGAGCCATAAACTTTATGATGGTGATCTGTATAAACAGGATTTTTAACAGACGGCATAGTATGTATGAAATATTTACAACAGCTCACAGAAACAGGCACTAATATAAGCTTTGGAAAGAGCAATATCTGTACAAATGTAAAACATGCAGATGACCGATTTTTATAACAATCAAATTAGGTTGAGTTTAGATATGTATTATCAAACCTTGAAGTTCAGAGGCTATGTACATTGAGACTAGCAATGGAATTGACTCCCGACTATCAACTTCTGCCGCTGGAATCAATGGAATCGACTCCTAGGCTCCATTTAATTTTGTCCAATACAGCCCCAGAGCCATATAATAACGGACCCAAATCATGAAGAAAATAAAGAACTGCAGCGTATGACTTATAGAAAATGTTTCTGTGAGAAGAATTTATCCTAAAGAGGCTGGTGATCATCAAATAAACTCTCGCTACTCAAACACTTTACTGCTGTACACTTTCCCCATCAGAATGTATGACTGAATCAAATAGGAACAAGTGATGCAACAAGCGATGGATGGCTCCTGAGGCTTTTATGCTGACATGTGTCGTTCTTGGACCAATGAGCTCTCAGTGGGTTCAGTAGCTCACAGAGTTTAACAATACATCAGTTTTCATATTAAATTAAGTGTGGGGCCCATTATCTCAGATATAAATAAAATCAAATTACACATTTTGTGTTTTGTACCAATAATTGGAAACGGTTTGAGAGCGAAATCGCACATGCGGAAATGAAAGTAACTTTGCCATTAACAAGATTGAAATATCTCCTAGCGACAGCCCCACCCTTCCCCCCCAAATAAAGATCTCTTCAAATCTACACGGTTCATGTGATGTGTTTATTATTTTAAAAAACGCCTAATTGTGGTGCAAGATGTTGAGTTTACATGTGAATGTAATTCTGCTGGTAATCACCCTCATATTATAATGTACCTGTAATGTAATTACATTCTTTTTACTGTATCTGTAATGTCTCTGGTTATATATTGTTACATGTATTCTGCTACTACCCAACACTGTTTAAAATAGTATTAATTCATGTAAAACATTGGGTTAGGTTGGGATTGAAATTTGCCAACAACATTTATAGTTCATCTGCCAATGTATTTCCAATGTTTCAGATGTTACTAGTTGAACCATCTCATTCAATCTGAAAGTATAAATCAAATGAAAATGGAAATGAGGTACATACATTGAACAATAAATGAGAGCACAATGCGCAACAGAGCTACTACATTTTCTAGATTCATCAAAAATCAAAAGTATAAAAAAGGAAGAGATAAAGATGTTTAATAAAGATTCACAGCACAAGAACAAGTACAACTTCTCTTAAAAGGCAGCTAAAAATCACAATGGACCAGTCAGCATGATGAGCATTGGAGCTCATGAAGAAGTGGTCCAGATCTTACAAACCTGAGCTGACAATAAACCACGTGCAATAAGTCCAGGGACCATATTTATAAGAACATACATTTATAAGAGCATTTGCATGTGAATGATTTCTAAACACTTGTTATATTCTCATAACATGAGCTCAGATGAACACGCTATCCAACTCCATTCATCTTTTAACTGATATGCATATAAATATTTCCAGCATTAAATGCTCAGAGGAGAAAACATCCTAGCAAACTGTGTTTTCTACTGCAGACTTTTTGGATTAACAAGTGTACAAAACAAGAGAGCTGATGAAAGAGGAGGCCTTATTAGCTGCTTATCATCATGTACTAAATCTGACTGGTCTTGAAAGTAGAAAAGGGGTTCTGTCCGGGGCTGGGTTTGCTGGGTCCTCAGGCAGGATTGCCTTGACAGCTTGTTCTTAATAAACGAATAAACAAATTCATACTGGCTGTGCAACATATTTGCAGTAGTAGTAATTTGTATTATGCTTGAGAAGTCTTAGTTGTTGTCCTAGTTTTAATTGGATTATTCAAATTATTTGAATTATGCATGATTGTAATTAAGATGGCGCAGTGACACAGTGGGTAGTGCCTTGGCCTTACAGCAAGATGAGCCTGGGTTCAATTCTGTGAGGGTTGTGTTCTTCCCGTGTCCATGTTGGTGTCCCCCATCTGCACCTAAGACATACAGTCAGGCATAATAAACATGCTAAATTGCTACCTAGGTGTAAGTGTGTGCGTATGAATGTGTGTCTCATCTGTGATAGACTGGTGACCTCTCCAGGGTGTTTCCTGCATTTTGCCCAATGCCTGATGGAATAGGGTTCTGCTACCCCTGTGATCCAGAAGGATACGTGGCTTAAAAGAGGGATTAATGAATGATTTACAATCTAAATATTCTACTTACTCTGTCTAAAGAAAAACATTCACAGACCACACACTGGCAGGTTAGAATTTTTAATAATGCTTATAGTTTGAGGCTGCAATGGAGTCTTCATCCTGACGTTCCTTGGCTTGGTGCCTCACCAGGTGGCTTGGTTTTCAATCCATTTGCACAGCCACCATTCAGACTGGGTGAGATAAACTGCCCCAGTGTGAAGAACTATGTGGACTGTAAACACCTTCTAATGCAGTATGCCACTCCGTGAATAACACTCATACTACGAGCAGGATCATTTACTGATTACTGGCCTGCAGTGGTGCAACGTTGTAACTTGCACCCAAGAAGACATGCTGGTGCAGCGTATTCATGTCGACCCAAAGGTAACAGCTGTAATCACAGAGTGGGTGGAGCAGTTTTACTTTTATGTGAGCATGCAGAAGTAAGAAGTATTGAGTAACTGATTGATTACTTAGTTCATGAAGTACTTATTTTTAATGATTGGGTTTTTACAATATAGTATTGTGTGTACTGTCTGTTTTACAATCAACAAAACAAAAAAAAATATTTTACTATATGCTTCATATGTTTTGTCTTCAAACATTTTATTAAATGTAAAACAAAAGGTACAGGATGTACAAGTACACATACTTAATCTTCATTTGAACAATACTCAGCTGTTGAGGTAATATAACTAACCATACACTGATCAGCCTTAACATTAAAACAACCCCTTGTTTCTACACTTTTTATCACCTCCACTTAATTTTATCACCTCCACTTACCATATAGGTGCTATTTGTAGTTCTACACTTACAGACTGTAGTTCATCTGTTACTCTGTACACTTTGTTACCCTGTTTTTCAATGATCAGGACCCTTATATGATCACCACAGAGCTGGTATTAAAAAAAATACAAACAAACTTTAAGCCGGGGTGTCGTTGGGTGCCAGAGACAAAACATTGTCTTTCTCTGGTTATGTCACACTATATGGCCCCTTCCCGGCGCTCATACAATCAGCTATGATAAAAAACGGTAAAAATCACTGTAGTCTGATCCCAGCATTAAACGGTTCAGCAGCTGTTATAATGTAATATAACTGCTGCACTGTTTAAGGTGGAATGGGAAAACTAGCAAGTAAAAAACTGACTTAAACTACATATGGGTTTCTGCAATTCACAAACAGCTAGAATCTAAAAGGAAAAGACACTGAAATGTGGATTTATAGTTTTTGGGGTACAATCATGCTACACGTTGAATACGTTTTTGACCGCCTCTCAATTAAATACTCAGCATCTTTCATTTCCGTTTATATTTTGTTTACATACACAGTGACATCAATTCATACCCTCTATTTGCAACTGATCCTTTGTAATAAAGGAGATGTACTTCAGCCCACTGTACAGGATAGTCTAAAATCTGACCGAGTGTACCAACTAAATTCAAAGAGTGAAAGCTAAATTCATATGAAATCTGTTTGAGAGTTGACAGTACAGAGTATGTACTGTTGTGCTGCATCACAGGTTAAAATGTATTTTGATCTAAAGTTACTTCAGCAGTTGCTTTTCCAGAACAAATTGCAACATATGCTAGTGACATAGGCCTACTGTGGCAGAGGCGACTTTAGTAGTAGACAAGTAGGCACTGATCCATAAAACGTGTTCCTAATGTATGGGGCCGTGGAGGACATTCATTTCCTCCTTTTAAACGTTTTTACTAAAAGGAGGAAAGGTTAACCTGTTTGGTGTTCACAGGAAAAGTTAGTGTTATTGTGTGGAAAGGGATAATTGGCTGCCCAGTTTTAAAAGCAAAATGAACTTGTTCAAGGTGAGGAGGTATTAAAGGTTTGCCCTGCACTCCCTGTGGATGGGTTTCCTGTCATTTTGGAAATGCACCTAGCTGGGGGGACCTTTAGTGGTATTGCCCACTTCTTCTTTTCAAAGCAGTACATCTGATTAAAAATGTCTATTTGTCTCTACCTATCTGTTTGTTGTAAATCAAGATCAAATTCTTTGAAAATAGATGGTTAAATAAGGTTAAATAATCTCAAATAACTGCGATTATGCTCTTATATAATAATTGTGTGAGGTCTAATTGTTGTCTTCACATGTCTTTTGCTTGGTTTTATTGTTAACATTTGTGTTTGTAATATCTTTCAGCAATTGACGCATCTACGGAAGATGCACGCCCAGCGTGAAGTGAAGATTGTGGTGATTCAAAACAGTTCTCACTCATGTTTATTAGGGCTTAAAAACATTGATGTATGAGATGAAATAACATGGAAGCAATATCAGACATCATGGAAAGGCCTGCCCTGAGTAATTCTAATGACATTTCTTCCCACTTATTCTCTCCTCCTGTCTATTCCTCTTTTAACAGCAGTCCAGATTTTTTAAAAGAACGAATTACATATTTGTGACTTGAAACTTTCATGTGATACACTGATGATGTTGAAAGAAACACCACATGTTCAACCTATTAGTTGTGGTACCCAGCAGTGGTACCCAGCGGTGGTGGCATCATGTTTGCTGTTTTTACTTCATAGATACAGGACAGGAGGCTCTTAAACCAAGCTCTTTAACTGGTGTGAATAAGACTAAATCTCAACCTCAGCCAGCACCTAGCTAACAAGTTCAGTGTGACCTTTACTATCCAAGTCATTTGACATACATTCACAGGAGTTTCAGTCGTTTCAATGCCTAAAGTCATGGTTTTGTCCCTCACCCACAAAACAGGAACAGGACTCAAGGACTCATTAAATAATTGGAGCCCCATTTAAAACAAGCAAGTTGTACTTCCTGAAGGAAATTAAGTTATAGGTTCAGCAAGTGACAAGTATGCAACGTCTTTTAATGAACCTACATCCAGACCAGAGGAAATATCATTCGGCAGTGAATGCAAAAAGTTGTGCTTTTGATTACACCAGAATTTATTCAGGCTATACTTGAGCATTTCTATTAGTGTGTTCAGTGTTTACACAGTGTTAACAGCTGCTGCACTCATGTAGAAAATAAAAATAATTCTTCTTTGGACAGCTACGATTTGTTAAGGATAAAAGCTGTTTCTAAGCAAGGGCTCCCATAACTTCATCACGTTTGAGACGTGTAATATTTACATAATCCCATCTAACGTAAAACGATTGCCTAAATGTCATACTGTCTACATACATTACATCTACATGTAATAAACAAAAATAAAGTTACAGCTTGTACTCACTAGAAACGACTAAACACCGTCCAGAGTGGTGATCGTTACACCAAAACAATTCAAATTTCTAACAGAACGTCCAGCTCTCTGCGTACGTCACAGAAACCCGAATCACAAACCGAATCCGTATCAGAGCCGAATCAATCGGTTATGCGGATCTGTCAGAGGAAAGCGGATCCGGATCAGAAAGTATTTTTATAGTTAAAGAATAAAAAAAAAACAGTTACGTGTGCCTTTATTACATTCAGATACATTTTCAGCTTTGCTGACATCCCTAAAAACTGAAAAGCCTGAGGCAACAAATACAAAAGCTGAATTTCTGAACATGCAAAAAAAAGCTTTATGAAGACTTTTTTTATTTGCAATTAATTTTATTTTTAAATAAGATTACTAAATATATGTACCTTCGTCGCACACCATGTAGTCCTATGACCATTTGCCACCTAATGCTTAATAGTGACTCCCACACCTTTATTGTAACAATTCTTTAGTACCGTTATTAATATTGTGAATGACTTTGACCCTTTAAAGAAATATGAAGTGGACCAGGGACCGTGCTGTGCAGTAGAGGGATATTTCACTGAGTTCCGATACAGCTCTCCGGCTCTATTGCTGAGTTGATACTTCATTCTGTCGGTCAAGCGTGTTAGATTAGGGTTGAAGCTGATTTTCAGCATTGTTGCTACAGTTTATTGCCTGCACTGGCTTACTTTAAGGATTGTTTAAACCAGTGTTTGCATGACACTCAAGCATGTTCACTACAGATGAACTACAGAAGTTTTTCGAGGTACACATTTTTGTGCTTTTTTAAATTATTTGCCCCACATCCAAAAATGAACAAGCACACTGCAGTGCCCGGAGAGAATAGAATAACAATTTTCCATAGTTTTTATAGTCATTCCATTAGGCTGATCTCAAACAGTCACCATGGACATTGAGATCTATTGGCTGCAATGTCAAAAAGACACTGCATGCTAGTATTCAGCAATAACAAAGAGTCCCAGCACATTCTAAACCTTACCTTCAACTAGGTGCGGTGATACTGCTAGAGAGCTGCAAACAGTTCTTTTTTTAGATTTTTAGAAAATATGGCAAATATTGCTGCACTTATTATTTTATATGACTTATGGAACCAGTATAGCTTTATAGGTTTATGTTCAGTGCAAGACAATGTAAAATACTTCTCTTTTTGATGTTTTATGTGAAATTCATTATATTTTATGTTTACGAGGTTACATGATTATACAGTGAAATTTGATTCCTGTGAGCAACAGAGTGAATGATCACATAATCCACTACTAGCACACAATGTTTTAACCAGTTCTGAGTAGAAACTCTAGCGTCCATGTTAGTTTTCATACTAATTCCAAATTTTTGTGTGTGGTTATATGTAATGTACTGGCCATGAGACAGGCCTCTGTTTTCATCGCAAAGATCTCTCACAGATCCAAACTAATTTGTCATTACAGGGAAAATCAGCCCAGTTCCATAAATGTTGAGGTCTGTGGCCAAAGACGACGCAGTCTTCATCTCCTCTGTAATGGTTGGGTTCCCCAGCCGCCCAGTATCTGAAACAAAAAGTTAGAGAACCACTATGTTTCATCACAGCAGTGAGGCACAAGAGTCAGACAATTGCAGTTTGCTTGTCTCTTACCCAGTGGTCAGTTCTGAGCCATCCACCCATTTCCAGAAACCCTCTGAGTCACTGTCAGTCAGACCAATCCAAGCTCGACTGACCCCCACGTTTTCTGTGACAAATTCCTGCAATAGTGATGACATTAAAATATGTTTCTGAATAGTTACTGACTCTCTCTCTCTCTCTCTCTCTCTCTCTCTCTCTCTCTCTCTCTCTCTCTCTCTCTCTCTCTCATACCTGTTCCTCTTTGCTGTTTATGATCAGCAGGTCTGCTCCTCTCTCTCTGCAGTGCTGTCTGCTTTCACTCCAGTTCTTTACACCAGAAACGTAGTAAAGACTGGAATTGAAATGTATCCATTCCTCTTGATTGGCCTTTTCTACAAATCAGACTTCCAGTTAGTATCACAGTCGATGCTCGTGCAGCTGACATAATTTGTATGATTCTCTGGAGCTCATGTATTGTCATTCCATTAATCCAACTGATGTGTGTATTTGCTAATTCAACATGTTAAAACAGTTCTCTTTCTCTCTCTGCACTTATTTATGAATAAAGTTATACCGTGATCCTTATACAACATAAGACATATATATATTGGCTTTCAGAGCAGGTAAAGGTTAGACTCACTCAAAGCAGGCATTAGTTAGATTCATTTAGAGCAGGCATTGGTTAGAATCAGTCAAAACAGGCACTGGTTAGATTAATCCAAAGTGGGCACTGGGTAGATTTGATCAGAGTGGGCACTGGTTAGATTCATCCAAAGTGGGCACTAAGTAGATTTGATCAGAGTGGGCACTGGTTACATTTATCCAAAGTGGGCACTGGGTAGATTTGATCAGAGTGGGCACTGGGTAGATTTGATCAGAGTGGGCACTGGTTACATTTATCCAAAGTGGGCACTGGGTAGATTTGATCAGAGTGGGCACTGGTTACATTTATCCAAAGTGGGCACTGGGTAGATTTGATCAGAGTGGGCACTGGTTACATTTATCCAAAGTGGGCACTGGGTAGATTTGATCAGAGTGGGCACTGGTTAGATTTATCCAAAGTGGGCACTGGGTAGATTTGATCAGAGTGGGCACTGGTTAGATTCATTCAAAGTGGGCACTGGGTAGATTTGATCAGAGTGGGCACTGAGTAGATTCATTCAAAGTGTGCACTGGGTAGATTTGAACAGAGTGGGCATTGGCTAGATTCATCCAGAGTGGGCACTGGATAGATTTGAACAGAGTGGGCATTGAGTAGATTCATTCAAAGTAAGCACTGGGTAGATTTGAACAGAGTGGGCACTGGTTACATTTATCCAAAGTGGGCATTGGTTAGATTCGTTCATAGCAGGCATTTGTTAAGACTCTTTCAAAACTGGTATTCGTTAGAGTCATTCACAGCGGGCATTGGTTAGATTTGTTCAGTGCGGGCATTGGTTAAATTTGGTTATATTGGGCATTGGTTGGATTAATTTACACTGGGGATTGGTTATAGTCATTCTTTTAAAGTGGGCGTAAAATGCTAAAAAAAATCCATACAACAATAATTTTTATTGCCTGCTGACATAGTTGACTTCACTTAATGTTGTGATGAATTATGAGAAGTACTGCACTGTTCATCAGATTGAAGCTGCATTTGTAGGAAAATTGCATTTTTATATTATGCAATTGGCGGCACGGTGGTGTAGTGGTTAGAAGCGTCAGATAACTTGCGGGATAAAGCGTCAGATAATGGATAATTTCATATTGGACAAGGATACACAACACAGTAGCTTTAAAACTAACTAAATATTCGCTTACCCAGTTCAGAAAGCCTCCTCTGGAGTTCATCTCTCGCTGTAGTCAGATTGTTACAGATGGTCTGTAACTGGTCAATCTTAGACTGAGGGTTAACTGACAGAAATAGTCAAATAATTATTGATCTCTAAAGAAAATCATTTACCCAAATGCTACTAATAATAAAGTAGACATGTAAACAAAGCAGATAAACCAAGAACAGAATACTGTTTTCAGTTTACAAGTGTTTATAAAAGTACAGTATAAGACCTACAATTGAGTCTGAGAGCGATATTGAGAGTCGCCTGAAGAATACACATCACACCAACACACACTGCAGCCAGTCTGACTCCTAAACATTAAACATACACAAAGATGAACAGCAGTTAAACTGTGCGCTCATACTGAGTGCTTTGAGAATCATGATGTATAATAAGTGCCATGGTTTGTTTAGATGGAAAATAAAGCTCAGGATCATAACACATTTTTTCAACACTCATTTTCACATCTATTTCTGTTTTCCGCAAAGAGGCCACAACAAAGCCGGAACGTATGATGGAAGACTCAGAGGTACGTGCAGTAGAGTAATTTATCCAGATGGGAGCCTCAAATGGTGTTAACAGAAAAATAGCTTGTTGCAGCAGCAACAGGGGGGTATTCCACAAAGCAATCCTCAAAGAGTGTCCCCACAGTGGGGGCCTTCTGTTATATGACCTCCTAAGACAGTATGCGTGTGTGTTCTTACCTCTGTGCTGAACTCCATCTGCAGATGAGAGAGGGTTTTTTTTATCCATTCTCGCTATGTTCTGGTACTGAAGAGATTCATTTTGAATGTCTGTTTCCATGTTCATGACTGAAATGCACTGAAATGCTCTAATAGATTACTCAGCAGGCTAGATGTGCTATACGTGCTGCCCTGCTATTGGCAGGAAATTGCCCAAGATGTGGAAGATAAAAACAGGAAATTAGACATGTATCTATGTATGTTTGTGTATGTGCCTAGACTGCACCTTTTAATCTTCAGCAAATCTTTAATAAACAATAATTTTCCATAATTAAATAATAAATAAATAAATAAATATAATAAATAAGGACCAGTGCTTTTACGTGCATTTAATATTAATGTAAATATAATTACCTGATTACTGAGATCGGATTAAAGCCTAGAAATCCATAACGTCTGCCAAAATGTGTGAAATGCAATTGCTATAGTAAAAATAGTTCAAAATGGAATACACACAGGCCATAACTTTTTAGAGTAACATGCCAACTTTAAAAAACACGTATTAAATACATTTTTACTGTGCTTGACCACATCACTGAAACATTTACATTCACGATTTGCATTTAAAAATCTAAATTCTGAATTCCTATCAAAATGAAAAACAATCCACTGTGAAATTAAATTAAGTCACAGTTATATTGCTTCCCACTGTGTGGTGCTTCAAGCATGTATAATGCTTGTGAAATGCTGTCATTACAATGAAAAAGTTAAATCCAAACCACATAAGAGTGTGTTTAAACAGGTGTTACATGAGGGAAAACATGGCAAAAACAAAAATGAAATTATTACATTGATTTTATGCCCCATGACCTGTTAACATGTTTACATTTGAAGAAATTAAATGCTGTGTCGGAGTAGATAATGCAGATCACTGATCAAGCAATCGGCTCACATCTATATTACATTTTACTGTGTAGTTCTATAAACGTCCAAACATGCAGCACAATCATTGCATTTCAGCATGAATCAGCATCTAGTTCCTGCTACAGTGACACAGAGTCACTGTCTAAGCACAGTCCTCTACCGAATTTGGGTGTAGCTCAGAAACCAGTCAGAAGTATTAGTCATAGCTGCAACTGCATCCAGTGAAAATGACAGTAAACTAAAGGAAGTGTTCAGTTTTGTATATTTGCTGCACAGTGTTGACAGACTAAGACAAACAAATAAAGAATAACGAGTGCCTAAAAGTAAATGAACAAGAAGCTAAAGAGCAAGACTCATTGCAAGTTATCGCAGACGTTTGATTACAGTTGTTGCTGCCAAAGGTGGGACCAGCAGCTAGTATGTATTTAGTATGTGAAGTTACTCACATAGATCATATGGGTTTTGAATAAATCTTTATCTTTAAAAAAGAGTGATCATTTTAAAGCTGCATTTTTCCTGTATTTTGTGATGTCTACATTTTATACGTTTAAAAACTAACTCCAGCCAGCAGCTAGCACTCGTGGTGATGCAGATTAAAGTCTAAGTATAGACCCGGTGTATAGATTGCTGCTGTACAGAGTGAGTGTGCTTCTATAATCTCTGGACCTCAAGCATATTTTGTTTGATGGCATCGTGCAAAGCTTGTAGGGAGCTCATGAAGTTTGTGCCCATGGTGTACAATGACGTGGTGTGCAAAGAAGAGTGATTGGTGTTCGCATTAGCTGAAGCCTCTGGCTTCATTCATACATTGGCTTAGGGCCTTGCCGTGCAAGACGTGAATATAGCTTACTAAGAGGCCACTGTGTGCTGTGACTGAGTTAAAGGGGCATAAAGTATGCAAGATTCCAAGCTGCCATAGTTAAGCTAGTCCCTCTGCCCCTCAGTCATAGAACCTTTCATAGCCAGTCTTTGTTTACAAGTATTAACTATTAACACTATTTACACTATTTAAACCTTATTACTATTAGTAAACAATGGGTGGAATACAAACCTTATGCAAGAACGCTACTTTGTTATACCTTTTGTTGTACCTTTCTAAGACTTTTGAGTCTAGCACAAAAGCTTCTTATCTCATGTTCACTATTTGAAAATGCAATCCATTCATGCATTTCTTCATTTAGAGGCTAAGAAAACATCTCAGAAGATAAGGTCTTGGTGACCAGCAGGATATGTTCAAAGTTCAGTTTACATATCATGGGCAGCTGTTTACACCTTGTTAAATACACAACTGTCTATTGGTTACATGTCCATTACAGTCCTCAGTAGTGGTCATTTAATAAATGCAAAGAGGATATTCCTCTGTATCACAGGACAGAAATGAATGAGATTTCAGGCAGCTTGTTGAAACAGCTGGGGGTGAGTACATGTATATGTATCTGTGGATAAGTATAGTGCATTTTTTACCTTGGATGACGAAAACTTCTTTTGCTTATTGCAGTTTAGTATTACTTATGATGACAAAGTTTTACATAAACTTGCTTGATGCAGCTGAGAAGCTATTTAGTTTTTGCTTTAGTGCAGACAGTTTGTTTCTAGCAGCTTTTAAGCTAAGATAAGAACATTCGTTTGGTCTGAGTCGAGGAGGAAGTTACTTAACATACAGTCCTCTGTCATCTGTTTTGGCCAAGATATGCATTCGTGTTAACAGCATAGCAGTGGGAAATAATGCCATGCTTACTGTTAACGGTACCTACTGGCAGCATATGGTGAATGAACCAATAGAAATGCTCCAAAATAGCTCGGAAAAAAATCTGGTTCCATTAACTTCCATTAATTCCGTTCAAGTTTTGGTCTCTCCTGTAAAGTTGCCATTTTGGAGATACTTGTTTTTCTTTAACCAGGGACAATAAATATCATGTGAACAGTAGAGGTCCTAAAACAGAACCTTGTGGAACACCATAGTTCACTTTTGATTCACCATTAATATTAATTAATAAAGCAATCAATCAGATAAGATGTAAAACAGGAAAGAGAGGAGCTATTATTATCACTCCTACAAAGTAACCCGTCTAGTAGGATATCTAATGCTGCACTATGGTCAGATAGAACCAAAAAAAGACAAATTGCTTTGGTCAGTGAATAACAAGAAGGCTGTGCAGGATGACAACATATATTGTTAATCTGATAAATTATGTCACAATACAATACTTTTCGGAGTACGTGAATATCAGCAGTACATGAACACTGACTAGCTGCATGTTTCATTTAGTCACATTAGTCACATTTAACTGGATTTATTGAACAATAGGCAAGATATTAAATAATATTCACTGCGTTCCTAGATTTTGACAGTATTTATTCTGTCCCAACTAATAAGATAATAAATATTGAGACATTTCTTGAAGTATCGCAATATTTTTGCCACTGTGCTACAATAATGCCTAAATCCATTTCTTTTCATTCTATGTTTACTCCAGCTGTACTGTTGCTACTGCAAGCAAACAAAGCCACATACAGAGGCTGACAGGTTTTAATTACACCTTCAGTGATGTCTGAAATGAATGTATCTTTTAACATAACGTTTGTCATTTGTAAGAGGTAAGGTTTAGAGTTAGCGTTATTTTTTACCACATGTAATGTAATCTCTGCACAGGTAAATTAAACCTATAAAAAGGTCAATGTTGGTAGCATTTGTCTGTAATTCACATACCTATATAGTTTTGTAAAGGATAAGCTGGGTAATATCTGACTACAATAATTCTTTATTTTATTATTTTTTAAAGATAAAGAAGTGATTATGAATTGTGTTATTTATTAATGTTTCTTAAACTATTTCATGAGACTTAAAATATTTGGTGAACACTGTATTTTGATATTTGTGTACATAAGAATGACCTAACATACATTTAGTTAACTGTGGAAGGGGGTGAAATGACCCCCTGGTTAGGGACTAAAAGAAAACAGTGATTTGGCAGCACACACAGAAATATATTTTTTATTATTGTTTTATTATTCAAAACCAGCCAAGGGACATGTAGGTTGTCAC
The DNA here is from genome assembly GCA_021613375.1 of Megaleporinus macrocephalus. NCBI lineage: Eukaryota > Metazoa > Chordata > Actinopteri > Characiformes > Anostomidae > Megaleporinus > Megaleporinus macrocephalus. The sequence continues at coordinate 19,088,980 of CM038724.1, forward strand.
GATTCGATTTCAACTGCTTCCTGGTTTCTATTCTAAGGCTTGAAAAGAGTCCTGAAGAGTCTGTAGATTCTACTAATCTTTATAACCGTGCATGTGTATCTGCTTCTGTGGGGTTGAAGTCTAGTGTGGATGTCTCGTCTACCCCTGTCCAGTGTTCTTCCCTGTGTGAAGGCACTTGTGTTTTTTGAGGGGACCACTCTGTGAAAAGCTCTTCCCACACTCCGAACAGTAGTACGGTTTCTCTCCCGTGTGAATACGCTGATGACTTTGTAGACTACTCTGCAGAGTAAAATTTGTTCCGCACTCCGAGCAGTGATACGGCTTCTCTCCTGTGTGAATGCGCTGGTGTACTTGGAGGCTACTCTTTATAATAAAACTCTTCCCACAGTCTAAACACTGATAGGGTTTCTCTCCGGTGTGGATGCGCTGGTGCACCTTAAGATTACTCCGTGCAGTGAAGCACTTCCCACACTCTAAACACGGATATGGCTTCTCTCCAGTGTGAATGCGCTGGTGTGCTCGGAGATGACTCTTTTGATTAAAGCTGGTCCCACATTCCGAGCAGCGATACGGTTTCTCCCCCGTGTGAATACGCTGGTGCCCTTGAAAATTACTATATACAGTGAAGCACTTCCCACACTCTGAGCACTGAAACGGTTTCTCTCCTGTGTGAATGCGCTGGTGTAGCTGGAGATTACTCTTTCGATTAAAACTCCTCCCACATTCTGAACACTGATACGGTTTCTCTCCTGTGTGAATGCGCTGGTGTACTTGAAGATGAGTCTTTCTACTAAAACTCTTCCCACAGTCTAAGCACTGATAGGGTTTCTCTCCTGTGTGTATGCACTGGTGTACTAGGAGATGACTCTGCACAATAAAACATTTCCCACACTTCAAGCAACAATATGGTTTCTCCGTGTGAATAAGCAGGTGTCTGCGGAGATTACGTCTGTCAATGAAATTCTTTCCACACTCAGAGCAGCAGTGGCTTGTGTCCTTGCTGGTATTTTTCTGCATTTTTTGGGAATGTGTTCATATGGAGAGTATCAGGCGGCATTTGCTGTGTACCAGAGCTTCTTCCAATTGCCATAAGCTCACAGTGTCTCTGGATTCCAGAGAAGAAGTATTCCTCTAACATCTCCTGATATGTTTGTGGAAGTGGAGGCTAGGAGACACATGACTTGCAATGGGAAATCATTTCTTCCTGCAGAAGAAAAAAGAAAAAAAACATAAAGCTCAATGTCAAAGCACCACTGACAAATGCAGGACGGCTGGGTTAAAAGCAGTCAGATAAATAGGCTATATCAGTTTAGAAGAAAGGTTTATACATATAAAGGGCCTTTAATCATAGCAAATGTGTAATTAAACAACGTGTTGTAAGATCTGAGACTAATGTGTAAGCAGCTCGGACAAAGATGGATGGGTAAGATTGTAAAAGATCGTAACAAGTAGAATTTGGTATTAAATGTGGGCTGTAACTGGTAACCAGTACAAATTATTGAGGGTGGGGATGAAAGCAATGATTTTGGGTGTCAGGCCAATAAAAAAAGGACATCACAGTAGTCATGATGAGAGATTATTAGGGTATCATTTGGAGTTTCAGCAACTTTCTGGCTAAGGGATGGGATGGATGCTGGCAATACTTTGAATGTAGTGAAAAGCAGTCTCGAGTAACAGGTGTAAAAAACACAGAAGTATCAGATAGTATGAGAAGGTTTAACCAGTACTCTGTCTACAGTTAGGTCAATAAGAATTTTTCTTGCCTCCGTACACCACCACAATGGATTTGAAATGAAGCAATCAATCATTGTCTCTCCAAATTCACATTATTGGACCGGTGATTGGCAGTATTTTAAGGGGTCTGGAATTGGATGTAATCAGTATGCAAATGGCAATTGTTCAAAAGAACTCTCAATACCCTGTCCAAAGTAGTGTTGAGGTGAGTCATTATTAAATCAGTCATCATTAGACTGGGAAAATAAAACAGAATTTCAGAAAAGATAGCAGAAATTTTAGGTTTGACCAAATAAATAATTTGGTAGTTTTTTAATAAGTAGAAATGCACTGTCACGTTCAGCAACACCAGTAGACCAGGAAGAACATGGATGTGGATGATCACAGAATATTTTACTTGATGAAGAAAACATTTTCACAACATGTAATCAAGCCAAGGTCAATCTAGAGGAGGTTGGCGTATTATTGTCAAGGTCTACAAAAATGAGACACATTCATGAATGTAAATACAGAAGGTTTACCTCATGATGCAAACCACTGGTAACACTCAAGAACAAATAGGCCAGATTAGACTTTGTTAGAAAACTACAAATCTACAAATATCTGCCCAGTTTGTGTTACAAGATTCTTTAGACAGATAAATCCCAAGACTGTATCAGAGAAGAGTATGGAGAAGCAAAGCACTCATGATTCAAAGCATACCACATTAGCTGTGAAACATAGTGGAGGCAGTGTTTGGTTGCCAGTCCATACACAACTGAGTCACTGTTATGTATGAAACAGGATGAATTCCAAAATGTATAAAGCTACACTTTAGATCAGATTCAGTTAAATGCTGGTAAACCGATAGGGCAGCATGTTACTGAACAGATGAATAATGACCCACAATGTATTGTGAAAGCAACGCAAAAGCAAATCAAATTACATTTAACACAGATGTGAACATAAGTGAAAATTTTATGTCGCATAATCTCTAGCAGTACTTAAATACAAAGAAAAAAAAATATCTATAAAATGTCACAATATACAAGTTGGACCAACATTGCACCATTTTCTAAATCTACAACTTTTATAACAGTATACAAGTTATAAAATAAAATAAAATCATATATACACAGATGTAAATACTTCCATATATGCTCTTGGTGCCTGTAAAGGCAAAGAAATGTTCTTACATGGTTTAAGTCAGTCACCTGACCACATCCCAGTGGAGTAGGATTTCACTTACAGAAGACAAAAAACAAAAAACAAAATCTATATAAACTCTCTCTACATAAAACTGTGTCATTTAATATGTTCCCCCACGTATACCATTTAGTTTTTTTAATGTAAAGGTGGGGGGAAAAAATACTTTTTTTCATGTTTCCTGGCAATTAACAATAAAAACAACAACTATTTTTAGGATGAGGCACATGTCACACTAGAAAATATCTTGCAATTATGACATTTTTTTGGGACTGGAACAAATTTTTATAGTGATGGCAAATTTATTCTAATGTTTTCATTCATTCAAAGTGTATCTTACTTAGATGGGCCGGTCACTCCTCACCTTCTATGGAGCAGTGGCACTTTCAAGCTGCAACTTGAACTGAAAAATTTTGGAAACTCTGGACTTCTCTATGTATGTAGAAAGTTCTTTTTACATGTCTGTCTATCTCTGTCTGTCAGTCCCCATGTTTCAGCCCATGTTTTATAGGAACCAGAGGAAACCATACAGTCGTATAATAAAGACAGGACTCCTGTTCCTTCTGTGTAAATACACTTAAAATATTAAAGCACGAACTTTACACAGAGCGAGTTCAGCGAAATGACCATGTTAGTACGAGCTTGTTAGCAATAGCATGTTAGCATAATAACAACCCAAAGTCAGTCTTTGAAAACAGAGATACAGTGGATGCAAGAAAACCAGATACATGAGATTCTAGATTCATTAGTTTCTAGAGAAAAACAGAAGTACTTACAGAGAACATAAAAAACCGAAAACTCCCAACACAAACGTAAACAGAGAGCATAACAGCTATTAACAACACAGCTTCTTCTTTGGTCTGAATAGTGGCTAACGGCCAACGTCTGCTGCGTTACTGCCACCTACTGCGTTGGAGTGAGACTTCAGGAGAGCAAACTTGCTCTATACAGATACCTATACCTGCTCTATACAGATACTTATACCTGCTCTATACAGATACCTATACCTGCTCTATACAGATACCTATACCTGCTCTATACAGATACCTATACCTGCTCTATACAGATACTTATACCTGCTCTATACAGATACCTATACCTGCTCTATACAGATACCTATACCTGCTCTATACAGATACCTATACCTGCTCTAAACAGATACCTATACCTGCTCTATACAGATACTTATACCTGCTCTATACAGATACTTATACCTGCTCTATACAGATACCTATACCTGTTTTATACAGATACCTATACATGCTCTATACAGATACCTATACCTGCTCTATACAGATACCTATACCTGCTCTATACAGATACCTATACCTGCTCTATACAGATACTTATACCTGCTCTATACAGATACTTATACCTGCTCTATACAGATACCTATACCTGTTTTATACAGATACCTATGCATGCTCTATACAGATACCTATACCTGCTCTATACAGATACCTATACCTGCTCTATACAGATACTTATTTCTGCTCTATACAGATACCTATACCTGCTCTATACAGATACCTATACCTGCTCTATACAGATACTTATTTCTGCTCTATACAGATACCTATACCTGCTCTATATAGATACCTATACCTGCTCTATACAGATACTTATTTCTGCTCTATACAGATACTTATTTCTGCTCTATACAGATACCTATACCTGCTCTAAACAGATACCTATACCTGCTCTATACAGATACCTATGCCTGCTCTATACAGATACCTATACCTGCTCTATACAGATACCTATACCTGCTCTAAACAGATACCTATACCTGCTCTATACAGATATCTTTACCTGTTCTATACAGATACATATACCCGCTCTATACCAATACCTATGCCTGCTCTATACAGATACCTATGCCTGCTCTATACAGATACCTATACCTGCTCTATACTGTTCTTAAATTGACAGAATTTTTTATTAATCTTATTGGGTTTTCAATATAAAACCTTAAATGACCTTCTTTTGGTGGAATTTATTTTAGTATTTATTTTAAATGAATAAATAAACACCTACATAATCCTGCTGGTGCCCCCTCTCCATACCTGACCCATATTATTGCGGTCCGAAAAAGGCAACTTTACAAGTGAGGTCAAAAAAAGTCTTTACTTTCAATGTAAGTTAATGGAACCAGTTTTTGTCCAATTGACTGAAATGCAAAAGAGAGCTTTTCTAGTCAACGAAGCAAGTCTGTGCTTTGCAACAACATGAGTACAAAGTTATTGTTTCCCACAGTTAACAGTACCTCGACAATTTCTATCAGTCAATTCATCATGAAAATATCATTCAATGTAAACACTGGCTGCCATTTTCAAATGGAGAAAAATAAAAGTTGAAAAAACAGAGATACATGTTGTTCTTTGGAGAGTGTCGCTGCTAAGCCTTTCAGTGAGGAGACCCGAGAGACACAAAGTAGGAGAAGAAAGGACTGATAAAAGAAGGAGAAGAAAACATCTGTGATAAAGTAAGCAGACTGAATCTATGGAGATGTCCTTTAGGTGAGTTTTCCTGAAGGCACTGGACAGCAGGAGCTTCATGATGGGAAAACTGGTCCAGAATGCAGACGAAGCAGCAGCTTCAGATCGTAGAATGGGATGTCACCATCCCTCTGCTCCACCGTCAGCAAACTTGGGTTAGTGCGTGAGAGCAGCGAGACAACAGCACCAATATTCTCAGTTAACCTTAATACTCTCTGTCAGTAAACCCCCAAATCTGCATCTGATAGACTGACAGACGACGGACTGATTATCCATATCTGTGGAGAGACACACATAGTGAAACAAAATATTTAAAAATGTTTGTAGAGTAATAAACTTGAGCGTTGAATTAAACAACCAGACAAGCTTGAATAGTCAAGTCAAGTCAAGTCAATTTTATTTATATAGCGCTTTTTTTTTTTTTTGGGGTGATGGCCCGATGATCAGTCCTTCAACAGCGTTCAACAGACGGGAGGACAGTCATTACCTCAGGAAGAGTAAAGAGAGAGAGTTAGTTGGGCTCAGGAGTAAGACTGTAGAGAATATGAATTTTCAGAATTTTAGAGTGCGGCTGGTGACTCCGGCAGATCTAACTATAACAGCCTAAACTAAAAGGAGAGAACCAGAAGGTAACATGGACATGAGAGCACCCTGAGACACTGGGATCCCCCCACTCCACCATCAACAAACCTGTGTGATCGCGTGAAGTGGTGGAACAACAGCACCAACATCTCAGTTTACCATAAACCTCTGTGTCCATAAACCCCCAGATCTCCTGCCTTTATCTAAAAGAGAAGATTAATTACCAAAAGCTAAACTAAACAAGTATGTTTTCAGTCTAGACTTAAATATTGAGACTGTGTCAGAGTCCCGAACATTAACTGGGAGATTATTCCACAATTTTGGGGCTTTGTAGGAAAAAGCTCTTCCCCCCATTGTAGTCTTCTGAATTTTTAGAACTATTAGAAAACCAGCATCCTGTGATCTGAGTGAATGTGGCGGTTCATAATAGTAAATTAGATCTTGCAGGTACTCCGGTGCGAGACCATGCAGGGTTTTATACGTCAGTAATAGAATTTTATAGTCGATACAGAATTTAACAGGAAGCCAGTGTAGCGCTGATAAAACTGGACTGATGTGATCGAATTTCTTGGTTTTAGTCAGTACTCTAGCTGCAGCGTTCTGAACTAACTGAAGTTTATTCAGGTTCCTGCTGGAGCATCCTGACAATAATGCATTACAGTAATCTAGCCTTGAGGTTATAAAGGCATGTACTAACTTTTCAGCATCAGACACAGATAACGCATTTCTTAACTTTGAAATGTTTCGTAAGTGAAGAAACGCTGTTCTTGTAATATTACCGATGTGTTGATTAAATGTCAGATCTGAGTCAATTGTTACACCAAGATTTTTGGCTACTGAACCAGGAACTACAGAGAAGTCAGCAAGATTTAACATTAAATCTGAACATTTAGTCCGAGCAGCCTTTGGGCCGAGGAGGATAACTTCCATTTTGTCAGAGTTCAAAAGAAGGAAGTTCTGTAGCATCCAAAGTCTAATATCTCTTACACAATCTTCTATCTTATTTAATCTGGATTTATCATCTGGTTTGGCTGATATGTACAGTTGTGTATCATCGGCATAACAGTGGAAACTAATTCCATGTCTATTTATAACTGAGCCTAATGGTAGCATATATAGTGTAAATAACAGAGGACCTAAAACAGAACCTTGTGGAACTCCATATTTCACTTTTGTAGTGTTAGACGATACATTATTTATCTTTACAAACTGAAAGCGATGACTAAGGTAAGATGTGAACCAGGATAACGCTGTTCCTGTGATTCCAACTATATTTTCTAGCCTGTCCAAGGGAATAGTGTGATCTATAGTGTCAAAAGCTGCACTTAGATCGAGTAGTACCAGCAGAGATATGTGGCCCTGATCAGAGGCAAGAAGAAGATCATTTGTTATCTTAACTAAAGCTGTCTCTGTGCTGTGATGTGGCCTAAAACCAGATTGAAATTTTTCATATATGTTGTTCTTATGTAGATGAGAACAGAGTTGTCGAGCTACAGCCTTTTTTAAAATCTTAGAGATAAAAGGTAAATTGGAAATAGGTCTATAACTGGACAGTTCTCTGGGGTCAAGATTTGGCTTCTTTATCAAGGGTTTTATCACAGCTAGTTTAAAAGACTTAGGTACATGACCCAGACTAAGAGAAGAGTTGATGATAGTTAAGATGACAGGTTTAATAATAGCTGGTAATACTTGTTTCAATAGGTTTGTTGGAATCATATCGAGTGTGCATGTAGCAGAATTTGAAGAAGAGATAAGTTTTTCTAGTTCTGTCTGCTGTAGTGGAGAAAATGTTTCTAGTCTTTTTTCTAAAACCACATTTTGTGCTGTTTGAGCCAAACCATATGAAGGATAGGTTACTCGTATTGGTAGAACTTTTTGTCTAATATTCTCGATTTTTATTCTCGAATAAAAATTTAAGATATAAAGATGATAAAACACTGATCAGACATATTTAAAACTGTGTGGGCATGACTGATGCAGCTTGATTGACAGCTCTCCGTCCAACACACAAGCTCCACCCAAGGACAGATTAAGGATAGTCTTAAGGATAACCTTCCCCGACCTGCGATCAAGGGCCCTCTAATGGTATGCTCTGCTCTTCTCTAGGCCCCCCTGGTAGGGGCATTTCATATTAGCACATTTGCTAATATGAATCAAAACCCACCCTATCCCCTAAATATTACCTATAAGTTATTTCCACTGTAGGTAAGGTAGTAAATAACTGTATGTATAGTGACGTAGAACAACAATTGTAGAATTACAGTAAATTACAAATAAAAACAACATTATCTGAACTTCTGTTTATTTTTAGATAAATCCAATCAAAGCTCACAAACAAAACAAGGTTTACAAACTGAACTGGTTTGCCCCACATCCCCATCTCCCCCGGTTCCTATGCCAATGCTCTGAACTACCAACACTCTGACAGCTCCAACTGCACACAGCACACAAACAGAAAATATAGAAAGATAACATGTCCTCATATTCATATAAAGAGGACATTGCTGGAATACCACAAATAAACACATGCCGAATTGAAAGCAACCATTACTAGAGCAGTTATAGTTACAGAAATAATTAGTAATTGTTCCGCCACCTGGTACCATGATAGCTGATGCTACTGACCGGACTGTTCCAGACCCTGAATCCTGGACTAGTAAATGTCCCAAAGCTTAACATTTGTTTACTGTAGTTATAGGTTATATTATTTTATAATGTTACTATAGGAATATTTCAATTAACAATTTTAACTTCTGAATATGTGGAACCACTGGAAGTTAAAACATATGGGGCAATCTATTTTTCATCCAATGCTTAAGCGAGTCTTTCAGGTTTTATTTGATTAAAAGTTGATGATGGGGAAAAAATGGTGCGTAATGTGTTTGGTAACTTGTACTATACCTGTAGATCTACTTATATAGATGACTGAACAGAAAATATGTTAGTAATTCTTGTTAAATAATTGTTACCTGTCCAGGGCGTTTCCTGCTTTCTGCCTAGCGAGTGCTGGAATAGGCTTTAGCAATGATACAGCAGGATAAGCAGTTTAGATGAATGAATGAATGAATGAAAGAATGAATAAATGAATGATTGGATGCTATCTTGTTTCTAATTTCAATCAAGCTTTACAGTTCCTCAGAGGAGTGTGTCTACAGGTGGGCAGTGGCGGGCATTTCCTAGTCATACCTCTGGTTCTACTGAAGCTATGCAGTGGAGGTAGCTTCTATCTTCTAAGAACCTTGTCAGGAACTTATGAGCAGTGATTACTCACATGCTTCTTTTATGGAAACCTATTTCTGTTAGGTAGTAAAGTAAAGTGTTTAATTTGGGACCCAGACAAACCTTAGGTTGTTTTCATATATTAACAGATTAGGTTGAAATTATAACTTGCATTATTAAGATTTGGCAGATCAAAGTAGAAAGAAGCACATTTTTACTCTTAAGGAAAAGTGTGTGATTATTTCAAAATAATATGTCATCCCTTACAAAAAAGAAGTTTATTCAAGTGTACCATTAGTTTACTTATTTTAAACTAAAAGGAAGTGAGTAGGCTTTCAGTTTACTTTTTATGTACTTCTTAGTGATATACTAAACACAGTTACTTAAGTATGCTGGGGTTATACTGACAAGTATAGAACAGTCTAAGTATATTTGGCCTTTACTTGTACTTAATCTTTTGATTGAGATAGTAGAAGTAAGTATTCTTGCTCTGCACAAAAACACATCCAGTAGAATAATTATTTAAAATTTGATTTATAAAGATTTATAAAGATACAAATGTTTCTTAACCTAAGTGTGTCTTGTTTATTTTACGTGTGTCCACTGGTGAGTAAGTAAACATTGTTAAGTTCTATTTTAAGTAGAAAAACAACCCTTAAACCTAGTCATACTTTAAAGTACCACAATAATATAAGCAGTAAATTATAAGTTTTATGTTAAGTTCACTTAAAGAAAACGTACAAGCTAGTAAACTAACAGTAAACCCTTAAGTTTACTTTTAGTTTAGTTGCAGTACAAAAGATGTAAACTAGTTGTATACTTAGAAAGTGGGCCAATTTAGTCCCAAGAAGTATTAAAATAGTACATACACCAGTGTACTACTAGTACAATGACATTAGTATAGTAACTGCATAAAGTATACTTAATAAAATGAACTTTAAGTATACTTATTTTCTGTAAGGGGTTCTTTGATAAAAAAAATATTATTTTGAACTAATGAATAACAGCTTATACAAAATATAAAAAAATGTATATGGTGCTAACTGCTAATATTACACTTCAAAAAAATGCTTCATGTGGTAACAAGAGATTGAAATAGTTTGATTCATCCTTAAAATGTGCTTTGGATGAACGGTTTTTCAATCAAAGTGATTTGGTGAGTTGAGTAAAAGTAGTTCAGCCACTTGTTGCCACACTTTTTTTCAGGTTGTCTATAATTGTTTTGATATTAGAATATTAGCATGCAGTATGATAATTGCAAAGCCATTTGACTTTTTTGTCATAAACACTGTCTACAGGATAATTGTATTGTGATATACCATCCATTCATCCATTATCTGCTGCTTTATCCCACTAGTCTGGGCAAAGGCAGGGTACACCTTGGACAGTTCGCCAGTCCATCTCATGGCCAACACACACCCACGCACACACTCACACCTACGGGCCATTTAGAGTAAGTGATCAACCTAACATGCATGTCTTTGGACATGTGGGAGGAAAACGGAGTACCCGGAGGAAACCCACTCAAGCATGAGGAGAACATGCAGCTCCACACAGAACAGCCCGGACCGGGAATCAAACCAGGATTGTCTTTCTGTGAGGCGACAGTGCTAACCACTACACTGCCTTGTGATATACCATAAAATTTTATTTTAACAATAAGAGCTTTCACAACAAACTTGAAGAAATTATGCAGTTTTAGGTCACTTGTGTTATCTACAACAGGCTGCTGTGACGGTAGGACTTAACTGCATCAGAGCAGAAGCCTGTCTAATGCTCCAAACAAACAGGTGGGATTAGATATGTTACAGTTTAAGTGGAATTAAATATTAATAATTAAATATTGTTGCTACAAGCCCAGTTCAAAATATTGTGTGTATGTAAAGAAGGTGTCTCATCTCTCACAGGTGAGTCTTGCATAAGTGCTAAATGCACATATTTAAATCTGAGTTGTGATTCATCGGAAGAGATAAAAGTATCTTGGAAGCAGTTTTGAATACATTATGCAACAAAAGTCTGTGTGTGCGTGCCATTCTTCATGAATTCTAGACAGGAAGTTTAGGAGGAGGTAACTGTTTATCTTGAAATGTTTACTTCCCCTGAATTACACATGCTTGCTGTTTTAGACTGTGGTTTTAAATATTTCAGAGGAAATAAGGTGTAAACATAAGTCAGCAAAACTGCAAGACCTAAACCAGGGGTCACCAATCCTGGTCTTTAGGACCTACAACCCTGAAGAGTTTAGATCCAACACACCTGACTCTAAACTAAGGAACATTAAAATCATCTCCATGTATCTACACACATTGTCCATTCTATCAGCTCCACTTCACCATACAGGAGCACTTTGTAGTTCAACAGTAGTTCATCTGCACAAACTGGAGGCTTTATTAATAATCTTATTGCCTTACACATAAAAAAAATACACTATCAATCTACATTACTGTGAAAAGCTAATTGTAAGCTGATTATTTAAAACATTTTATCTTTTATCTTCGTAATACATGTTGTAGTTCTACACTTACAGACTGTAGTTCATCTGTTTCTCTGTATACTTTGTTACCTTGTTCCTTAATGGTCAGGACCCCTGCAGAACCACCACAGAGCAGGTACTATAAGGTAGGTGGATCATTCTCAGCACTGCAGTGACCCTGACATGGTGGTGGTGTGTTAGTGTGTGTTGTGCTGGTGTGAGTGGATCAGGCACAGCAGTGCTGCTGCCGGAGTTTTAAACACCTCAGTGTCACTGCTGAACTGAGAACAGTCCACCAACCAGCAACATCAAGCCAATTATGTCCTTTGGGCAGCGTCTTGTGAGCACTGATGAAGGACTAGCGGAAAGCTTAAACAAACTATGCAGGCCCAGACGAGCTATCATCTCTGACGTTACATCTACACGGTGCACCAGTGTCTCCAATAGAGTGGACAGTGAGTGGACACAGTGTTTAAAAGTTCCAGCAGCACTACTGTGTGTGATTTACTCTTTCTAGCACAACACACATTAGCACACCACCAGCATCACTGGTAATGTCAATGCAATGCTGAGAATGACCCACCACCCAAATAGTATCTCCTCTGTGATGGTCCTGTGGGAGTCCTGACCATAAAAAACAGGTTGAAAAGGTGGCTAACATGGTATACAGAGAAACAGATGAACTGCAGTCTGTTGGTGTAGAACTACAAACCTGTATTTCTAAGACTGCAGTGTTTTGAAAACACAGACAGGCTCTGCTTTAAGTTTGAACTTAGCTATAACCACTGTTCTCACATCGTCAGCAGGTCCTGTAGGATACTCTTCTACAAACATTGAATGGTTTTCTTCTAAAATCTCTCTCAACGTTCAACTTTTTCTGAGGCTGAAGTCAGCTTCTCATTCCCAAGTGTCACATTCCCCCTTAAATGAGGTCTGAGACAACAGAATGTAACTGCCATACCATTTAAAATGAAACTAGACATTTCAAACATGAAGTGAGCAATGGAGATACTGAATTTCTACTGATGGACAATTTCTCACAGCAGATAAGACATATGGGGAAACCAGATAAGCCATATGAATGCTAATAAATCACTAAATTCTCAGCTTTTTTGCCATTTCATTCACTGGGGGTCTCTTTTCTTCCGACCACAAACATTTACGCCACACACTGCATTGGAAAAGCCACCAGCATTGTAGACCAAAAAAATTCTTATCTGAAAGAGGGTACCAGAGTATTCAAGCCTTCACAGCCAGACTGCGCAGCAAGCCATCAGATTCCTCAACTCTCAAAGACTGAACTGGCAGACACCTTTATACACACATACATACAAATGACACAATCTCATCCCCCTGCTTCTGCAACTCTGGACTATGTCTGAGACACTGTATTTAAATAATTATTAAATATTTCACACAGAGTTACTTCACTGAATTACCATTCATATCTGATTTCTTGCATTTTTGGCACATTTCTTTAACATTATTGGCTGCGGTATTACTGTATTAACCAAATACAGAATTCTGCTACTGTTGTTCTGGTTGAACTACAGTCTGTAAGTGTAGAACTACAAAGTGCTTCTATATGATAAATAGAGCAGATAAATAAACAGTGCAGAACCAAGTCAACAGTTTTAACAAAGTTATCCATTGGTGTATATACATATAAACATGGGCAGGTGTGTTTATATATACTCCAAAAGTGCCCGAAACATTTTTCAAACGTATGTTCACAATACATTCAGATTCTTCTATTTTTGTCAGTGCCACATAAAGATCTGATTAAACTCTCCTCTCTGGTTAAACAGCTGCAGTGCTTACAGATGTGCACTGCATTACCTACTGCTCATCATACAACAGAAAGGTCAGCATAGTCACATACCAAGAATTAAAGAATTAAATGCTGAGCCTAATATTTCTCATCCCTGCACTATAAATGAAAACACTAATGGGGGATATGTGGGTCTATTTTGGTCTATTTTTTTTTATGAAACATTAATGCTGGAACTGCACACTATACAACTAGCACTAGCGTTAGCTCACTAGGACTCAGTTATAAAGTCTTTTCATACTGTTAACATTAACAGAATACCACAAGCCCGAGTCGAATCAAAGTGTTCATAGTGAGGAGTCTGTCTGCAGCTTTTGATATGATTACATTCTGATGGGTCATGAACAAGCTAAACCTGAAAACTTGAACAGAACATTCTGATGGGTCATGAACAAGCTAACCCTGATACCCAAACAGAACATTCTGATGGGTCATGAACAAGCTAACCCTGATACCCAAACAGAACATTCTGATGGGTCATGAACAAGCTAACACTGAAAACCCAAACAGAACATTCTGATGGGTCATGAACAAGCCATCCCTGAAAACCCAAACAGAACATTCTGATGGGTCATGAACAAGCTAACCCTGATACCCAAACAGAACATTCTGATGGGTCATGAACAAGCTAACACTGAAAACCCAAACAGAACATTCTGATGGGTCATGAACAAGCCATCCCTAAAAAACCCAAACAGAACATTCTGATGGGTCATGAACAAGCTAACCCTGAAAACCCAAACAGAACATTCTGATGGGTATGGAAGCACTTTATAATACTATTACTTAAAAATAATAAAACCTCCACAGACAGGAAAACAGATTGACTAAATGTAGTTCTGAGAACTTGCCCACTTCCTAAACTAAAACCACCACAGTATATACTACTGTCCATATAACCAGACAAACAGTAATTTGGCGTGTAGTTCTTCTAGAGATTTGGCTGTTTGGCTGTGATAATGTGGGGACGGAGGGCGCAACACAAAGAGGACCTCACATATACAAAATGAGGGTAAAAATAACATTTATTTTTCTTTATACTCGTTCCTTACAAGTTTTCCAGTGTATTAGGTAGTCCTGCCCCATTGGCAATTTTATCAGGAACACCTTGCATATATGTTCGTTTTCTATGTGTGCAGGTACTGAAAGTCTCATTTGTATGGTAGGACTTTTAATTTGTATTTGTCGAATTTGAAATTTTATGGAACTGAAAACAATAACTTTTAACTTGCAAGTAAACATGTCACTTTCATTAATGTAAATTATAGTGCTTTCTAAAATCCAGTGTAAACTTAACAATAGAATTCAAAGTCAAAATTGCTCAGAGCAAAATCAGACGAATCATTTAATTAGAAACTGAAGATGTCAAATTACACTGAATTTATTTTGATGAAATGAAAACCTGCAATGGAAGGGGATTTGCCAAACTAAATGTAACCATAAAGCAGCTTAAATCTGCATTAATCATGACTGAAAATGACTGGCACCTAGCTTTTACTCACCTTTATTGTTATTTACTTACCTTTAACAGCTGTGGATTTCGTGTTGAATTGTGACTTTGTGGGAATTTGTGTTATACTGCTCCCAACCATTCTGGGTTAGGACATGTGAAATATTATAGTATTTTGAATTACTAAAACAATGAATGGCTTAACTTTTTATAAGTTGGTCGTGTTGTGCTGTAGGATCATTGTAAGCGTGCTAGAGCGGGCTCAGGTCTGGTGATATCAGCTTGGAGGTCACTTGTTGGAGACATGAAAGTTAGATATGACTTTGGCTTTACACCCAGAACTGTGGCTGATGTTGTTTTTATTAAATAACCCACCTCTTGGACATAAAGGAGTATTTTTGATAACTTTTGTTCAAAGATGTGGATGCCAATACTGAAAACCCTCCAAAACTGGACTGATCTTATAGTACAGTAGGTGGTTCTTTTTACCAATCAAAAAAATTGTGTGTTTAAGACATGTTGGGTTCTGATGGGTTGAGAAAACTGTGAATAAACTAGACTTTGGAGGAGAATATTGGGTTTATTAAAAAGACGTTCAAACAGAAAAGTTAATAGATCACTATTTTCTTTTATTCTCCAATCACAGAGCAGGAGTACACACAGATTATACAGTGTTATCACCCAAACAGTTTGCCCGTAATCATCAATGGTACACACCAGGTTTTACTGAATTTTTTTTTTAAATAATTAATTGTCAATGAGATTTTGACTGTTTACATTGAGTCTTGTTTTCTCCAGATTATGTTAACAATAATGTCTTATTCAAGTTAAGAGACTTTGATTATCATTCCATCTACGTACAAGTACACAGTGGAGTGAAATTACATCCCTCCAGGAACAACATGGTGCAACATGGATTACAAAGTGCAAACATGCAGAGATTAGTGTGAAACAAAATATTCAACAAGCAACAGTAAATACAGTCAGTTAAACAGGTATTAGACACAGTAAACAGACAGGACAGTGCAGCACTGACACAGCACTTATTTCTAAACATGAATAAAGTGCAGAGATATTTAACATGCTGTTACTGAGTTAGTACTCAGGTTCCAGATGTTCCATATTTACCTATCTGCAACTGGACACTTGAAAAACATTAAAAACAGAAGTGTACAAATGGTTTTAGCTGATTAATGTTTGATGGTCAACAGATTTTAGCATCCGATAACAAAACTGCCGCCCCAATTTTACTCAAATTCACATGCTCATGGTCTTAGCAGACCACTCTCAATAAACACTGTTCTTTGCCCCATCCACAAATGCAACAAGTTAAGATGCTGTGTGCACAGTGAAAACCATATGTAGCCCAGCTGAAGTTCTGGTTGTAGGCTAATTAACAGATTTAGCTTTGAAAGTAGTTCACTGGATATCTGGCTAAGAGGAGCCAGTCATATTAGCTGATGCTTTGTAAAAAGGAGGAAGCAACAGCGATAATAAGTGTTCTAATGATTTTCTTTTACAGGGGAAACAGCTGCTAAAACCACAAAGCCTTGCTGAAAGATTTCAAGCTGTACTGAATTGGTCTATACGAGTCTAGTCCTGGTTTGGCGCTGGTTTGGCTGGTCATCCAGCATGACCATATAAACACAATAGCCTCACTCAAAATCAATTATGTGTGAATAACTTCTAACCTGCATACTTATTTTGCCTGGCCTTGTTTCTTTTTGCTCAATATACCCTTATTTCAAGATTTACATCTTGACGTAAGTCATGATATCTGCGTTGTCTGAACAGCTGCTACAATTAAAACTCTACAAATAATGTGTTTCTTTCTAGTTTCTGGACATAACACTGCTCAGAGCAGATTCTACTGGTTGACTGAAGTGTTTCTGGGACTGCAGTGTGTTCTCCTGTTGACTATCATCACACTGCTTTGTGTCAAGCCCACTACAGAGAGAGACCAGTTGAAGAACAGATACACCAAACTGATTACAGAGAGAGACCAGTTACAGACCAGTTACACCAAACTTATTACAGAGAGAGACCAGTTACAGATCAGATACACCAAACTAATTACAGAGAGAGACCAGTTACAGACCAGTTACACCAAACTGATTACAGAGAGAGACCAGTTACAGACCAATTACAACAACCTGACTAAAGAGAAAGACCATTTGAGAAAGCAGATTTTGCAGAAGAAGCTGACCGATTTAGGTGAGAAAATTGTATGAATGTATAAATAGCTAAAAGTTGAATGTTTCTATTCGAATGAAAGATAACATTTTCATTTCCCGGGTCTCACAACTTGCCTACAGTTATAAATGCATTACTCCTATAAATACTTTACTAATAAATATTTAGATACACGGTGGTGTAGTGGTTAGTAGTGGTCTCCTCACAGCAAGATGATCTGGGTTGGATTCCCGCTGCACCACTAAATCAAAATGAAAAAGCTACCTATCTATTTGTCTGTTGTAAACGCACCCACTCACATACCAACTGTCACTTGGATTCTTTCGCTCATTTCACTTCCGTAAGATACCTTGTGTTAGGGAACTTGATTATTGCATATTTTAGTGCAGTTGGGGGTCAACTCTAGAATTATTGGTATCCCTTATATGAACATTTTATAATGTTCTAATGTTTACAATTACAATTGTCCCATAAAATATTCATATTTTTTAAGATTTTAGAAATATGGTCACCAAGTCTAGTTGCTTTAGGCAATATGGGGCAGGAACATATTTACCACAAAAGATTCAGAGGTGGTACGAACTCATACTATAGCCCAATAACCAGACCCTAAACATGTCCCTGGGGTAGCTCCAGTTCTGGAGAAACAGAGACACATAGGCCTATACATATGTCATATATGAATAGCTGAAGGAGATTTAAAAAAATGTGCACTTTTTGTAAATATTCGCCTACCTTCAAACACATTGCTTGCCTAATCCTACAATCAGATCACCTGGTAGTATAATTCGAGTACTGTAATGTAACCCTGCAACCCTGAAGAGCAGGGGTGCAGCCCCCTCTGTTAGCAAAAACAAGCACAACATGAGACTGTTTAGCCAGGTCTGTCTTAGGACGCAGGATATCAGGTGAGAACAATAAGTTAAAAGCTAATATATCATCGCTCTCCAACAAAAAATATGTATCTCCATTTTTGTTTTCTACCTCATTTAAACATGACATCTGCTGTCAGATTAGAAATATCCCTGGTTCTATTAACTTACAATAAAAGTAAGTCTCTCCTGTAAATGGGAAAAATAGCTACCTGCCAATTTAGATAGTTAAAAGTTCCTCTGGTGGAAAGCGAAGAAGTCTATAAAAAAGATTGCCATTAAACGATGGAGGTTAGACTTGCACTAATATTAGCGCAGTTGTATTTACTGTAGATCACTGGCAAGCCTAGCAGTTAGGACTGGGTGACAACACGCTGGTTATATGATGCATGCAGGGTATTGTGAAAAAAAAATACTGAAAAAAAGATAGAAAACCATCATAAATGTAGTGAATCTGGTGAGACTAAGAAATACAATGCTGTGGTGTGAAATAACACAACAAATGAAGCATTAAATTGAGCTAAAATTGAGGATATAAGACTGACTATGATTCTCTGGTTTCCAGGTACTGGAGTGATGGAGAACCTAATAATCTTTATGGTGATGAAAACTGTGTTGAGTTTTACTCAGATATTAAGAAATGGAATGACAGGCAATGCCCTGATGAAAGGAGGTGGATCTGTGAGAAAAAGGTGTAAAAAGTGGTGGATAGTCAGATGAGCAGTAATAATGCAGCATACTCAAATGCAAATTATGTTCAGTTTTCATGTTCAGTTTATTGTTAACTTTCATAGAAAAAGCCTTTTTGTCATATTCAGAGGTGTCCTCCTTTAATATTCTTTATATTGAGAAACAATCATATCTACACTTTTAACCACCTTCCAGGTCAATTTTGTATCTTCTTTTTTTTCTTTTTTTTTAACAAACAAACAACTACAATGCAGAGAAGGAAAAGAGGGGAAAGAAGAAAAAAGAAACAATCAACTGTATACATTTAGGCAGGGAACAATAGTGTATCGGGAGAGTACTTAGATATATAAACAAATGTCAGAAGTAGATATCTAAACATAAAACTATATAACAACTTTTTAAAATATATTTATCAAATTGATACAACAATACAGTATCACAAACAGTAGTTCTTACTCATTGGGTACCATGAAATATGGTCATAGAGGTGTCTTAAATCAGCAATGTGTCTGGAGCAGGGATTCTGGTGGTCCCAACATGTCCCTGGGGGCTCACTGCTAGAAAGATAAATACTTCATAAAATACAGAATTTTAATGTTTTTTTTAAAGAGTCAACATGGATTTAATAAAATCCATGTTGTGTCAACCCCCACGAATTTGTGAATGGAGAAAAGCACTCCAGGCCACATAATGTTAATTATCAGTCACAACAAGCTAAGGTGAACCCTTCAGTGAACTATAAATTCACCCCCAAATGACCTTAACACCTTAAACCACAGTCAGGCTGCTTGTACTCATCTGAAGTTTGCTCCACCTTGTAAATAAATGAGCAGCAGCAGCGGCCCGTGACTGTGGTTTTACGTTAATTATGAATTATGAAACGGAAATACAAGATGCTAAATGAGTATGATCAGTCAGTACTGTATAACTTCTCCCCAGTATCCAGCATACCTGACACAAAGTGCCCTACTGAAAAATCCATGGTTTGCTGCCTGGATTCCTGTTGTTGGATTCCAGCGATGCATATGAAGCTCAAGTCAGATTTTTATTCACAAGCTTCTTGTTCAGATTTTCCAGTTTCACCTTAAATGTTGCGGCATTTGCAATCTGACCTGAGGTACCACTGCACCACTGAAGGTGAAACTGGAAAATCTGAACAAGAAGCTGGATAGGAAGCCTTATTTAACCAAATAGCTTTTTTTCTTTAGCTTTCCGCAGTCTGTAGCAAAACAGCTCTGAATTTTTCATGAACCTATCTACTAGAGGCAATCACACAACAACTCTTTATCCTCTGAGACGTTCTTGTGGTCTTGTGACCGCAGTGACCTCCACCAACTGTGATGTCAAGTGCATACTCAACTGGGTGAACTAATTAATGAGGGGTCGCATTCTAAAAAAGCTTGAGCCCCTGGTCTAGAGAAGTTTGTAAACATTGCTCTCTACTGGCAAGTGAATAGCATTTGTTACAGTTGTTTAGTACAGTTGTGTGCATGTATTGCATTCATGTATGGTTTCTGTGCTGGTGTATTCTTTGATGGAAGGATTTATTATTGTGGTAAGCCTTTTAATAAACATAATACATGTGTAAAGATGTCATTTGCTGCGTATATCTCCTTGTGTTATAATTTAACCCCCTGGGGTCGACAGACGTGGGTGCGCGTTTCTATTAATATCTTTGCAATAACGCGGCAGAAATACAGTTTATACATTTCCTGAATCAACAGAGTCCGTCCTTGCATTACACCCAATCCTGAGTCTGTACCTCACTCACGTCCAAAGTTATGAGCCTATAAATAAAAAGAAACTCAGTCAGCCTCTCTTGTCTTACTGGTGGATGCTTTGTTTCTGTGAAGCTGACCAATGGGCTTTCATAAAATCACTAATGACCCCCCCACGCATCAAATCCATCAATCTTCATCAGAGAGAGACTACCGGAAACAGAAAGTTTACAGCTGCTGAAGTTGCAGGAGCGCTACTGAAAACCAGTGATGAAGATAGCGGTGCATCAGAACCTGAGGCTTTGATTCATATGATGAGGAAGAATATGAAAACAATCGGGATCCGTTTGAAGACTGCTAAGTGTATTTATAAAAACTTTTTTATGGCGTGAGCTAGCTAGCAGGCTAAAGGATGTTACCGTATGTGAGGAATTGATTTGTGAGCGCCATCTAGCTAGGTAGCTAGTTAGGTTACAACAGTCATGACCTAATTGATTCGTGTCCCATAATAAATGCTTACTTTGCTATTTAAAAGTTCATTTTCTGCACATTAGTAAATGTTTACTGTATAAATGTAATTTCCTTTATTAAAGCTTCACTTACAAATAGCAATACAGTTTATGACCACTGATGGATACAGTAAACATTTACTAATGTATTTCTTCATGTTTATGTCCAAGTGTATGGCTGTTGGCTGTTGTATCAAGTAGAGTGGCAACATTCTACTCAATAAACGTTTTTACAGAATTGATTTCACATTTGTACACTATTCATACATACATTCATTCAACTGTTGATGTTAAGCTAAGGCTTTGGTAAATCCCTTTCAAGCACCAAAACAGTTTGTCCACATAAGTAAAACACATTTTTTACAAGATATATGAAGAATTTAAAAATTGGACTTCAAGTTTTTCAGGTTTAGGACCAAATAATCTCCTCATACTTTCTCTAGGTCACTTATTTCCTCCATTATTGAGACAGCAGAGACTGTTCTGAATATTTTGATATAAAATATGTGGGTATTATGTTACATGCAAGTGTCTTTAAAGTATATATTCAAAAATCGAGATAATGCCCTTAGACCCCAAAGGGTTAATACAGATCATCTTAGTTTTGTTTAAGTGGCGCTAATATTAAACAGATGTTGCTGCACATCTAAAGTCTAGTAGCACAATGTACAACTCAGGTACTGATTGACCCTCTAATTGTATGTTTGTAGGCACCTTAATTAGCTGGGAGTTAATGAAAACTAGCGGTATAGGACATCAGTGGCTGCCACACAGAGTAGGTGCTCGAGCAAACTGGTGAAACTGAAAATACCAAAATAGATCTTTCTGTTGACTGTATTTCATATATCAATAATTAGTAATTTAATTAAACTAGCAAAACTCCCATTAGTGCAGAGATAATTGAATTTGATGAAATATTTGTTTTGAAATAACATAAAGGCTGGGTCCAGGTTAGCTTGATGGAAATTATTGGAGTCCAGAGTAGACTGAACCACAAGACAAGAGTGTACAGTATAAACTTTTAATAGGAAGGCCTTGACAGTATTGCCAAAGCACCACCGCAGTGCAGATATTATTTGAGTGGTGGGTCATTTTCAGCACTGCAGTAACACTAACATGGTGGTCGTCTGTTAGTGTGTGGTGTGCTGATACGAGTGGATCAGACACAGCAGCACTGCTGGAGTTTTTAAATAGTGTGTCCACTCAGTGTTCACTATTAGAGAAATGTGTGCCTTGCTGGTCCACCGTGTAGGTAAAAAGTTACAGTTTGTGTTGGTCATTTTCTAGTCCCACATATACCAGCGCCTAACACACCAACACTCCACCACCATGTCAGCATCACTGCAGTGCTAAGAATGATCTCCCTCTTTAGTAATACCTGCTCTGTGGTGGTCCTGTGGGGGTTGTGGCCATTAAAAACCAGGGTGAAAGAGGATGAACAATGTATGCAGCCAGTCAGATGGACTACAGTCTGTAAGTGTTGAACAACAATGTGCTCCTGTATTGTAAGTAGAGCTAATAAAATAAACAATGTGTGTAAATATAAAGAGCTGGCTTTAATGTTATGGCTGATCTGTGTATAAAGATATTTTGTTGCTGTCCAATTAAAACATGTGTCTCTAAAATGGTAGCTTTACAGGACAAAAAAGACAAAAACCTACTTCACTTTAAATGGAAGCCAGTGGAATCATGTGATTTTCTATGTACATTAAGTATATTGTCAGTGTATCTTCTGTGTGAACAATATAAAAGACAACTTATCAGTGTGCGTGTGTATAAGAAAGAATAAAGGAAGAAAGCATATCTATGACTTTCTGTTGAAATGTCTATTTCCCCTTTCTTATTCCTGCTGGCTGTTTTAGGAGTGTGGATTTATGCAGTTTCAGAGGAAATAAACTGTAGACAAACGTCATAAAAGCCACAGGGCCTCAACAGGTTCAATGATAAATGGGGTTTGGGGGGAGGGGGTGCCAATCTGTACTGCAACAAATGAGCTACAGTCTGTATTTACACACCTGTATGTTGGCATATGAAGTAGGAGGACCCAGTAAACTGGCCAGTGACTAAAATTACAATGTATGTGTACTTTTTTTTATATACATTTTTTTTATATACATGTTTAAAAACCTTAAAGAAAAGTGTGTGGGGAAGAGGGACTATGTGTGCATGTAAAAGAAAGAATAAAATAGAGTAGGGCTGCTAGGGATGTATAAGATGTGTTCATGTGTTATGATTCTTGAACTCAGGGTGGGAAGTTGAGAATGAAGCATGTTTTTTTGTCTAGAAATAACTACTTCCCCTTTATTATTCCTGTATGTTGTTGTATATGGTTTCAGAGGAAATAAACTATAGACATATCTAAGAAGCACTGAAAGGCCTGGAAGTCAAACAAGGTTTGACATTCATCACTAAAGACTCTAGAAAATGTAATGAGTAATGATGCTACACTTTTACTGGGAGATGGTGGAAAGAGCTACCAGCCATTGTCAAGCTAGTAAACAAGAACAGTTGAGCATCTGGTAACCAGCAAACCCATTTCATGGCATCCACATTCACAGTAAGAACTCACAGGGAAAAAGCAGCCCTTTAAACAAATGCTCTTTTAATGGACACAACAGCAGTGAAGTGGAATGGCCAAGATGCAGCGTAGGTCACCAATCACCACGCATCTCTACACCCCACAACCAAACCCACAGTTCAACACATAATACTATACCCAACACAGCAAAGTCTAGACAGCAATAACTATATACATGATTATCAGCCTGTAATCCTTACCAAGAGCCTGGGCCTGTGAGCCTGGGCAATACGTTGATCACGATCTACCGGTCGATCGCATCCTTGCTATAAAATTTGATTGACGTACAGGGCAGCCAGTCAGACATCTGACTTTCTGACACATGGGTCGCCACATATGCGCATACAACGGCGCTAAGTGCTGCAAAACTCTAGCAAGCTTGCTAGTGGCCAAGTTAGCCTCCAGGTTTTCTCTTTTGAAATTAAGAAAGGGTTTTATAAGGAGCTGGATCAAAAAAAAGCCTAAAGCTTACCATTTCCAAGTTGAAGGAGGACTTTTTTTCACTATGTCATTTTCGAAGTGCGTTTGCCTCGTCTGCCAGGCTAGCAACGCTATACCTAAGAAAGGGAATGTGGAGCGGCATTTTCCGACTGTTTCCTCCGAAAAGCGAGCTGAGAAGGAAAAAGGCGAAAGAACTAAAATCCCAGGTGTCCGGACAGCAGTCATTTTTCTTACAGCTAACTACAAAAGCGAAGGCAGCCACCAAATCATCATTCCGGGTAAGTCACCTCATCGTCAAGATGGAGAGATGGTAAAAAATCATTTGTTGAAGCAGCTGACTTATTGTTCCGAGACTTTAAAAACAAATCAGAAATACTGTCTTTGATCAAAGCTCTCCAGCTATCTAGAACCACAATTACGCGGCGCAGTCATGGCCGAAGATTTGACCCAGCAACTTTGGAAGGACATCGCAGATTGCGATTGTTTCTCACTGCAGTTGGACGAGTCCACAGACGTGAGTGACACAGCCCAGTTGTGCATTTTTTTTATTGGAATGGTGTTTACTGATATGACTGTGAAAGAGGAGCTGTTAACTGTACTGCCAATGAGAGAACATACGCGAGGAGAGGACATGTTTTAGTCTTGCAAAAACTGTATTGAGAAAACCCAGCTCCCAGTGTGCAAATTGGTGTCTATCACCACAGACGCAATGGTTGGTCACTTGAATGGGTATATTTATAATAGGTAGATAATTTTGACTTAGTCATTAGATAAGTAGCTCACATGCGTGTGCACCCCTGCTCTACACAAATATCCTGAACTTCACCAACAGATTACATATTTAGAGGATGATTCCTCTCAATGAAAGACATGAAAGTTTGATAATAAGCAGTTATGTGCAAAAATGTTCTTCTCACAGACCCAAACAAAGTCATCCGTACAGCTATAATCAGCCCAGTTTTGAACAGGGTCAGATCCATAGCCAGTTATGACACAGTCTTCATCTCCTGTTCTGCTATTGGGCTCATCAGCTTTCCAAAACCTGAAAGAGAGGATCAAGCAGTGAGGAGCATGAGTCAGTGACTGCTTCACGACCACAGTTTAATTTGGTGGTCTCTTACCTAGTGGTCAGTGCTGAACCGTCCACCCATTTCCAGACCCCCTCTGAGTGACTGTCAGTCAGACCAATCCAGACAACCTGATCTCTTCTCAACACTTTGATAAAGACCTGTTGAAGTGTGATAACTACTTACTAACTCAGACACACACACACTCAGTAGACTTACACACACTTGATCACGATGCGTTCCATTAGAACTGGGAACTGGATGGGAAGTCTGATTTCCTTATACCTCGTACACAGGACAATAATCTGGGTGGTCTGATGGTGAACCAGCAGTGGCAAACAGTCAGCAGGGTGCCAACCTTATTGATCTAGTGGACCGATATATGCTTGCTATCTGGGTAACTGGAATGCATTCATGCTTGGGTGTAACATCATTCCCAGCTCCGACTTCCGAGCTAAATGGAACGCACCAACATGCACAAGCTATCTCTCTCGCTCTCTCTCTCACCTGTTCCTCTCTGCTGTTTATGATCACCAGGTTTGCTCCTTTCTGTCTACAGTCTTCTCTGCTCTCCCTCCAATTCTTCTTTTCAGTGGAGATGTAATAAACACTGCAGTTGAAGTACATCCATCCCTTCTGGTTTGCTTTTTCTATGAACATTAGCGGTGTAACAGTCATCAGTCAATGGTTCTATCATTTACCGATTATTCCATGCTTCCCCCCTCCCTCTAATGTGCAATAGGATGGCAGGTGGTGCTGCATATCAGAGCTGGTCAACCTTGCATGGGCCTACTCCTAACACACTAACCACTATGTGCAACCCCCAGTGTTCAAAGCAGCTAATTATTTTTGGCTTTGATTAGAACCCAGTGTAGTACCCAGTGAAGAACCTTAACAACCTAAAGTGTTCTGACTCTAAAGAATTCTAAAGAATGTGTAGAATGTGTAGAATGGACCCAGCAGCTATAGAAGGCGCATCCTTTGCTCAGGTTCTTGTTGATTGTTGCTCTCAGGGACTCCCAGGACCTGCTGTTCAGCCACCCATCTGTAAGCAGACTTGTTACCCTCTTGGATGAGACCAGTGGCTATAGTGTCATAATCATATGTTAGGATTTTGACAGAGGGTTCTGTGGATCTTTGCAGATCTTCAGTGTAGGCTAGGTAACAGTCAGAGCTTTGGAGGGAAATGCACTGCTGTTTGTGCTGTGGTTTGAAGGGAGTCTGGAGCTGGAATGATTTGTGGTGCTTTTCAGACCTGCAGTACTGAAGATTCAGTTCATCTCCCATATGGTTATTACCCATTGTCTAGGTACATGGTCTTTTGTAGCTGCCAAAACCTTGCAGGGTCGCTTAGCTTTGTTGAAGTCCCCTACAATTATCCAAGTGTTTGACTTGTAATCTGTTCTAGTCCAACCAAAATGATGGAGTAAACTTCCCACATAGAATAAAAAGTTTTGCACTTTGGCCAGCATGATTTAGTTAGCGCCATGACATTGGTGGATCAACATTCGTTGGTATAAAAGCAGATTCTGCAGCTCTTTGATTTCACTGATAGGTCTGTAGGGCATGTCCATTCTGAAGAGACGTGGAAGAGTTGGAGCGCTCTATCTGGAGCGGATTCACTCAGCCTGGCTTTACAGCAGCACAGTGCAGCAGAAACAGAACACGTTTTATTGATTTTGTTCAATGGCTTGTGCTGGTTGAGGATAGGGTGTGGAAGTGTGAATGTGTTTTTGTGAGTAAATGAGAACGGTGCAAGTGGACAGCTAATGGTGGGACATATTTTTGTCCATTAAAACACTTTGGTTTTAAAAGTGCGGTATCAGTTAAAAAACACTTACCAATTTCAGAAAGCTTTCTCTTTGCATCTCCCTCCATCAATAACTGTTCTCTCTCAACAGTCAGGTTGGGGTAACTGGTCTGTAACTGGTCTCTCTCTATAACCAGGTCGCTGTAGTTTGTCTGTAACTGGTCTCTCTCTATAGCCAGGTTGGTGTAATTGGTCTGTAACTGGTCTCTCTCTATAGCCAGGTTGGTGTAATTGGTCTGTAACTGGTCTTTCTCTATAGCCAGTTCGGTGTAGTTGGTCTGTAACTGGTCTCTCTGTGTAGTCAGCTTGGCGTAGTTGGTCTGTAACTGGTCTCTCTCGGTAATCAGGTTGGTGCAGCTGATCTGTAACTGGTCTCTCTCTGCAATCAGCTTAGTGAAACGGGCCTGTAGCTGGACACTGTTGATCCACAGTGCTATGACGGCAGTCAGTAGGAGAACACAAAGCAGCCCTGGACAAAATGCAGTCACTCTGTAGAATCTGCTCTCTCTGGTGTGTCTCTCTAAAAGAAATACACATAGATCAGTCATACTGAAAACATTCTCTCTGTCCATTTTCCAGATTTGATTGTGTATTTACGTATTGTTAAAATTCAGTCAAACTGAATCTTTTAGTTTAAAATTGCAGTTTAAGTACAAGTCTGTCGTTATTGCTACGAAAAACAATCTAAATTTTTTTTATCCTGTATATTCCTATTCCTTTTTACATTCATCACCCAGGTAGAAGTATAAATACTAGGGTTTAAATACTTCTGTAGAAGTTGAAGTAAAAAAAGTGTACAAAAAGTGTAAAAGAACTGCTTTCAAAACTACTTAAAGTATAAAAGTAAAAGTAATGTAAGGAAAAAAAATGCCATCAAGGGCAACAGCTTAGTTCGCACCACAGGGGTCTATAGTGCAGTAGCCCACATCGCACCCAAATACCCCATTCTTCTAAAAGCTATAATGACTATAATGTTATATTAAAATGTTAATGTCGATAAATTTGCGCTAGGCTTCCTGTTTCAGCCGCATATACACCCATTGAACATGAAATGAAGTTACGAAATAACTTACGTTTGGGAGAAGGACCACGCCCAAACTTCTCCCTTCCATCATTACACGCTCTATATAAACCACTCCTCTGCCCTCACCTTCTCGTGACGAAATTCGCACCGACTGGCCCGTTGACTACTCCTTCCTTACTCTCTGCCGACACAGACTTGCTTCGGACGGCTGGCTCTTCGCCAATCGCCAGCACATCCTGCCTCCCGCTATTCCTCACGTTGCTCCTCGTTTGGGGTCCTTTATCACCGCTGCCGCTGGGACTGCTCCGTTTCTATCGTCTCCCGGACGTGGCCGCTCTCGTTTGCCGCACCCCGGCTCTTCCTCGGCTGCTTGCGCCTGCCGAGCCGCCCCCCCCCCCCCGCTTCTGCCGAGCCCTACCCCCCACCCCTCACTTCTGCCCTCCGTCGGAGGTAAACATCCTGAGCGCCCCGATGACGTCACGCCTCCGGAGGAACGACGCCTGGTCTAACAGGTCTATCTCTGCCCCCCTGCTGCTCACTCCAGGCTACTGCAGCCTGCAGCTGTTGGTTCTGCCTCAACCGTGCTGATTTCATTCGCGGCTCCTCACGCTCCAGCGAACACACATTGTCACACCGTTGTCTACCATCTTACAGCGTTGTTTTATAACAGGTCATGCCTCATGTCACCTCATCAGTGTTGTTGCAATTTTGCTACCACATAATGTCGCTTCTTGGTACCATGACTTCTTATTGGTACATTTATTATTGTATAATTGATGACATGAAGGATTTCAAAAGGTCACAACAACGTACTGACAAACGTCATCACTGTGTAGCTGCAGAATTGTTTATAATGCCGTCTCAGCTTCTGAGAAATGACCTTTTGGCACGGCCACGCCACCATCGTCACAAGGTTATACAACAAACCTGTGTGTTTCTGCCTCTTCCAGCATCGCTTCTTGGGCTCAGTCACCTCTCCTACTCAATCATCCTTCCTCATACCTCAATCGTACGACTTCCCTTTCCCTCAATCGTCCCTCCCCCACCTCAATCGTCCAACCTCCCTTTCCCTAAATCGTCCAACTCCCCTTTCCCTCAATCGTCCCTCCCCCACCTCAATCGTCCAACTTCCCCTCCCTTCAATCGTCCCTCTGTTCTCTTCTGCCCTTATCCCGTTCCCTTCCTTAATCTTCCTGCCATTTCTTTTCAAGTCTCCCAACTGCTGCACCTCCTGCCTGCCTCAATCATCCCCTCTTCTCTGCCATTTCTTTGCAGGTCCCCCTATTGTATTGCCTCATGCTTGCCTCAATCTTCCCTCCTCCCTCTCCCTCCCTTGATCTTTCTGCCATTTCTTTACAGGTCCCCCTAATGCACTGCCTCAATTATCCCTCCTCCCACCTCCCTTAATCTTCCTGCCTTTTCTTTACAGGTCGCACTTCTGCCTTGCCTCTTGCTTGCCTCAATCATGCCTCGCTTCCTCCCTCCCTCGATCTTTCTGCATTTCTTTACTGGTCAACCTACTGCACTTTCTCCTGCCTGCCTCAATCCTCCCTCGCTCCCTCAATCTTCCCGCTATTTTCTTTACGGGTCTCCATACTGCTGTGCCTCCTCCGGCTGGCCCTCTGGTTGCTTCTCTCTCATGAAAGTCCTCCTTAACAGAACTCTCGTCCTCTACAACCACAGACTCTCTCTCACCAGACCCACGAAAGCTGCTCAACCTTTGCAATCACAGACTCTTTCTCACATCCTACAACTGCAGCTTGTCTTCTACAATCACTGACTCTCCTCGTCGTTGCTGCTCTCCTTTTGGGGCATGAGTAGACAGAAGTCTATCCATTCAGACACACTCCATTCGTTGTCTCACGGCATCTAGTACAACGCTACATCATCCACGAAGTCGTCCTCATTCCAGGCCATTCAGATGTAACCACAGCTCTGCTCAACATCACCTTCCCTTCATACAAACTTTCCATCACTGCAGCCTCCCTGACGCCAGTCAACTCGCAGCACTCCACCAGCTTCTTCAGTCACATTTAGTAACTAGTTCAACTCATCCTCCTCCAAACCACACTCAGATTTCTTCTCCTCAAAAACTATTCAAAAGACAGAACTTCACTTCTGCCTCAACAACCATCAATACTCGAACCCCTTTCTCCACACTCAGTCATTTTCTGCTAGCCATCTGGATTTCCCCAATGTTTGGAATTCCATCTTTTCAGTCTTACCCAGCACCTCTTGGATGGAGCATCTTACTGTCTAGTGGAGATATCACCTACATGACCACTAACACCTCCAAAGATTCCATTTTCTTACTTACAATCGTTTTCTTCTCCTTCCCCTAGAGTCTCATCACTCCTACTTTTCAAACGCTGAGCTGCTTTTACCGCTACTCTGATAGAACTTTTCCAAATTCATTGATCCATTAAGTATAAATGTAATTAATTTCAACCAGAGGAGGATGGGTTCCCCCTTTTTGAGTCTGGTTCCTCTCAAGGTTTCTTCCTCTTGCTCCGAGGGAGTTTTTCCTTGCCACTGTCGCACCTGGCTTGCTCACTGGGGGTTAGGACCCGGATTTGCTGCTTCATGATGCCATTTATCGCAAACAAACCTTGACTTGACAAGGCATTTACCTGCTTATAACTTAGACTTCCCTCTTCTCGATTCAAATACTATTTAACATTAACATCAAACTAGCAAACCAAACAGTTTGGCTTACCACGCTTCTCCACCTCCATTTAAAATCACTGCTTGGTCCATATCACCAAATCTACATCGGTTTTCTCAGAACACTCGACTCTCTTCATTACAGAATCTGAATCCATCATATCATACCTGGTTTCACACTCATCTTTGCCACGCCCTCTCAATGGTTATTCTCCAGTGCATTTCTAAGGACATCCATCCAGAATTGGCACGGCTTCCATGGCTTTCCATCAGGGATCCTCTGATCACATAATCTAACTCCTAGCACAACAAGCTTGCATCTCTCCAACTTAGGACTCTAGGGGCCTGGCTCTAAATTTCAGCAACTGATGCCATCACCACCAACTTACCAGCCATCTTCCTCCTTCCTTCTGCCTTTACAACGCTCTCAGCCTCATCCGACACCTCCATTTAGCCGTTTGTCAGACCTGTCTGTCCTCAAATCAAATACGTCTTCTTCAGGGACTCTCAGACCACACAATCCAACTTCTCGGACCTCATTCCTCCCAGGCACATCATAGTTACATTCGTTCCCTAATCAACAACCTCAGGCTGGCACGAGAAACGTGCGTCTATCTCAGCTGGAGCTTTTGGGGTCTGGCTTCAAAACCTAGCAGCAGAAGCCACCCAGAACTCCAGCCCCAAGTTTCTCGAAGTTCCCCGCCTTAAATAACTTAAGTTTGGGAGAAGGACCACGCCCTAACTCCTCCCTTCGGTCATTACACACTCTATTCAAACCAGTCCTCTGCCCTCACCTTCTCATGATGAAATTCGCACCCCACCACCTCCCCAGCTCCTCCAACTCTTCCAAAATCTTACTCACTCTTCACTTGGCAAAAAAAGGGGGGTCTGGCTTCAAAACCTAGCAGCAGAAGCCACCCAGAACTCCAGCCCCAAGTTTCTCGGAGTTCCCCGCCTTGCCCTGCCTTAGTGGTCCGCACTTGGCAAATGTATTTCAGTACAATGTAAATATATTAAAGAAGCATATCTGTGTACTACTGAGCATTAACATGTGTTTCATGGAGCGGAAGATATGATGACTACTTGCTATAAGTATTGTAATGGTGCAAATAGTCAAACTTCAAAGACATGTTATCAATAATCTTTACTGGAATGTAAATGAACTTGAATGAAAACCAGCTGAAATGAAACAAGAGTAACGAGGCTATTTTTAAAATGTAAGGAGTAAAAAGTACTGATAATGGAGTGTAAATGTAAGAAGTAGAAGTAAAAAGTTAGCTAAGGAATAATTACTCCAGTAAAGTATAAATAACCAAAAGGTCTACTCAATTAAGGTAACAAAGTATTTGTTCTTCGTTACTTGACACCTCTGTTTCTATGTAATGTAGTGGACCAGGTAGAGGGTGGCTGATAGAATGTTCAGTAACAGATGAACCGCAGTGTCACGGTCTGCCATGTTTTCGTGCCTGTCTGTATTTGTTTACGTTGTCCTGTCAATGCCATGTGCATCTGTTTGTTTCAGTCATGTGCTTCTTGTCTCCGCCCTCTTGGGTCCGCCCCTCACCTGCTCTGTGTTTATGTCTCCTCCCGTTCACTGTCTGTCTTTGTTGTTGTATGTGTTGTTGTAAGATTTGCTCTTATTTTTTGTTCTTGCTTGGTTATTCGTGAACCTTGTTCGATATATTAAGTTTGGATGTAAATAAACTCAACCTGCACTTGTATCCACCTTCCTTGTCTGCTTAATCATTACACACAGTACTTGCAAGCCTATAAAGTGCACCAAAGTGGCAGGCAGACCTGACTGTCTATTTGATAAACTGAAACCTTATTTCCCATAGAGTATAACATTCCTGCTTACACTTGCAGGAGTCTCTCTATTTTCATCACTTTCTCCTGCTGTTTTCTTGAGTGGTAACTTCTCCAGTTAATCTTCCATTTTCATATTAATACATTCGAAATGGGTGTTCTCTGTTTCTGTGTAGGATATGTGTCATGGTACCTGGCAACCCAACCCAGAGACAGAGGTAATGTGTACCTCGTCACTGTGCTGTGTGCACCCACCCCTCCTCCCCTCTATTGAACCCACACATCTCTGTCTAGAATATTTTTGCATTTTGTATGGTTTTCATGTATTTTACTATGTCAATTAAGACTAATACTGTAAGCACTTCTACTTTTCAGATGCTTGTATTTATTGTAATTATTCGCTGTGTGGGTTTATATGGGAACAGCAGCATTGCGGGAAGGCCATTTGCCCATAACCCAGTGTAATGCTGGTAGGGATGTACAGTACAGTTTCTTAGTATGCATTAACAAATTATTTGTAAACACTTTTTTTATATATTTCCACACAAAAATGTTCTAAAACATAAAGATGAAGAAAAAATGAGGATAAAGTAGAAAAAGAGAGAGATTTTTTGAACAAATGACCAAACATTAAAGATTTAGGGAAAAATTATGCAAATCTCTAGATTACTCCAAGATCAGGCTGAGTAATAGTCAGTGAGGTCACAAAGAAACATAGGTTAACTTCTAAGTAACTAAAGGCCTTTCTCTAATGCTAATGTTCATGAGTCCACCATCAGGAGAACAGTGAACAACAATGGTGTGCATGGCAGGGTTGCGATAAGAACCACTGCTCCCCAGAAAGAACATTGCTGCCTGTCAGCAGTTTGCGTAAGATCAAGTTTCAAGCCAGAGGGTAAATGAAAAATGTTTAACGATTAAATAAGAAACATTATGTCTGGAGAAAGGAAAACACAGCATTCCAGCATAAAAACCTTATCCCATCTTTAAAACATAGCGGTATAATGGTTTGAGCCGGTTTTGCCGGATCTAGACCAGGCAGTTTGCTTTCCTTAGACAGAGAATATCAGGACATCTGTGCTTAAACTGAATCTCAAGAGAAACTGGGTTATGCAGACAACAACCTTAAGCACATAAGTCTAAAGACCAAAGTTAATGTTTTGGCCAGTCAAAGTTCCTTCCTAAGCAGAAAGCATTAGTCATTACAGGTAATAATCATATAAGGTAATGATTTGTTGTTACTAACAAAGATAAACTTTTTTACCTGCTTGTAGTATTTGTAGGTTCCTAACAGGGTCACTGATATCCTCCACGCTCTCCTTTCCATCTTCTCCTACATCATCTGCATAAGGCTTCACCACTGTTTCGTTCAGGTCCTCAAGGCAAATCGCATTATCAGAATCACTCTGAGCCATCACTAATCTATAAAACACTCTCCTATCTGTAAAACGCTGAAATGTGAATTGCTGCGTCTGTCTGCAAAAACGCTACAGCACCGCCGCACTTCCCCATGAGTTTCACATCTAAAGTGGTTTTAATAAAGGAAGTAACCAAGTACACAGTTATGAATCAACTGGTTCCCAAGCTAACAGGTTCCCATGTGTTCACATGACACGTTAATAGCTGCAGTTGTGGTCTCCCTCTGTCACCAGATTCATCACACATACACAAACACAAGGGCGTAGAATTAGCATGGACGGAAGTGACCTGTCCCCACCAATATCCAGCAATTATGGAACTGTCCCCACCAATAATTTGATCCTCTCCTAAAAAAAACCCTGATCTGTCAACGTTTCGTTAACCTAGAGGTGCAGAAGATTCACTGGTCCCCACCAAGAGCAAATCTATGCCCTAGCACAAACATAGTACCCATGATTTTTAAGTCACATCTCAGATCTATTATAGTAAAGAGAGCTGTGAGCATTACATCACAGTCGCTAATGAAAAAAGTGAAAAGTGAGCACTGTATGTTAATGTAGCCAGCGGGCTTAACAGTGAGAGAGGGACTTTTATTTTGAAGGCAACGCCTTGAGGCGGCCATTTTGGGGGGTATTTTAGTCCCGCGATAGCTCACCAAAGTATCGTTTGGTTTCGTTTGGGTTTTGCCAGTCTTTGCGTGCAGCAGGTAGTTTCTTTCTTATCAAGTTAATATGTAACAATTGTTTCTGTGTTTTATATTGCGCGTTTTTGTAGATCATTAACGAGAGTAGCAAGTGGCAGCACGGGCCGTGAAAGGTGAAGGCTCCATCCCTAGAAGGACTGTTTTGGATGGATCAAGTGGTGTCAGTGTTTGATCCAGCGGCCGGAATCTTCTGAGATCGATTCGGATGCTTGGTGGGAGCTGAGGTTCTCAGGGGTACATGTGTTAATACATCGCTGTACAGGGCGCAGGTGCCTGGGGGATAATAGCCACTGTTTGATTTTAGAGATTTCATTGCATTACTCTTGGTTGTCAATTGATCTGTTCTTAGATGTCTACATACAGTGGTTTACAGTGAGCCGCTACGATGATCACACAGAAGCGAAGTGATTTGGCTTTTTCTGGGATTTTTGCGAATAGGATGAAAATGGTAACATGACTAATGTCGCATCTCAGCCCACGGCAGCGGAGGTCGCCATTTCCTGAATTGTAGAAGTGTTTGTTACAAGTCTTTCTCATTGTTTCCTAGTGAGACTAGCCTGGCACTGGCTCAGTGCAAGGTCTTTTTTAGTTTTTGTTGCAGTTCTGAGCGTTATTATGATTGTGAATCTGATATCCTGTTTTCCACCGTGTTTGACCAATTTTGGACCTATTTGACTTCTGAATTCTGCCCAAGCCCTGTTTCTCCTGTTCACCTCTTCAATAAATGTGTACACTTGGATCCAGTCCTATATGAATCATTAACCAATTAATGATGTCAAAAATTAAAATACATAAAATCAGAGTAACTTCTGGTCCACTGAAGGTGCAGTTCCAGTGCAAAGTAGTAAATAAGCATCAGGCTGATGTAATGTCTGACCCCTCTAGTCACGGCTTTACATCAAATCCTTGTAGATGTTCGAAAGAATCTTGAGGCTATTTGCTGTCTTATACGTGGGGAATCTGTCTGCACAGTTCTCAGTTCCTTTTCTTTTTGGCTTTTTATTATAGTCGTCAGATTTGCATGAACAGCTGTGACAAGGTAAAACGAGTCTCTGTCAGTGTTGCCTTTTTCCATTTGGTTGCAACCAGTTTCTTTCTTTCTATAAAAAATATCCTTTACTCCAGGGTAGACTTTTTTTTGACTGGTTGGTGTGTTTAGCGTGCTGGGAGTAGTAGGCAGTATTTTTAAAAAGACACACTAAAATACTCTATACTACACTAGCAGGTACTGCATGATGTGTAAGGACCCACATATATATAATATGCAGTACGGTGACAAGATTTGACATAAAATGTAATGTATTAGTACACAATCACATGACCAGTTACCTCACATTTACCTCAGAGCTGTGAAGTCACCAGAGAGAAAACTTGTCCTAAATTTTAGTTATTAAAAACAATCACTCTGCAGAGGGGAGGTCAGTATTGCTGTCCAGAACAGCTATAACTGCTTTCATTTTGGAGGTAAATGTAAGTACAGTGACAGAAATGCTTACAACCTGTTGGCTATTTAGATTTGTGTCTGTATTATATTGTTATATTTAGGTTAATTAATTTAATATTAATTATTCCATGACTAAATAATAATGATAACAATAATGCTCACTATGAAAATGCAAATAGACACCAAAACATACAGTTAAGCTCAGAAATATTTGGACAGTGACACAATCTTCATGATTTGGACTCTCCATGCCACCACATTGGATTTGAAATGAAGTGTAGACTTTCAGGTTTAATTCAAGGGGTTGAACAAAAATATCCTATGAAATGTTTAGGAACTGCAACCATTATTCTTCAAAGCCTCCTCATTTCAGTGGCTCAAAAGAAATTGGACAAATTACCATAAATAAAATATTAATTGTAAATACTTTGTTGGGAATCCTTTGCAGGCAATGACTGCCTGAGGTCTGGAATCCATTGACATCACCAAACACTGGGTTTCCTCCTTTGAGATGCTTTGCCAGGCCTTTACTGCAGCTGTCTTTAGTTGTTGTTTGTTTGTGGGTCTTTCTGTCCTAAGCAAGTGAAATGCATGCTTGTTTGGGTTGAGATCTGGTGATTGACGCAAAATATTCCACTGTCCATCTGTACTGTGAAGTTCCGTCCAATCAACATTGTTGCATTTGGTTAAGTCTGAGCAGAAAGTATATCCCTGTACACTTCAGAATTCATCCAGCTGCTTCTGTCATATCATCAATGAACACCAGTGACCCTGTGCCACTTGAAGCCATGCATGCCCATGCCATCACATTGCCTCCACCATGTTTTACAGAGGATACGTTATGCCTTCTCCATACTTTCTTCCTGCCATCATTCTGATACAGGTTGATCTTAGTTTCATCTGTCTAAAGAATGCTGTTCCAGAACTGGCTTGGCTTCTTTAGACGTTTTTTGGCAATGTCTAATCTGGCGTTTCTTTGTTTAGGGGTTAAGTCATGTTTTGCACCTTGTGGTGAACCCTCTGTATTTGCTCTCGTGAAGTCTTCTCTTTATGGTAGACGTAGATACTGATACACCTACTTCCTGAAAAGTGTTCTTCACTTGGGTGGATGTTGTGAAGGACGCCTTTCTTCTCCAAGGAAAGGATTCTCTGATCAACCATTGATGTCTTCTGTAGATCTTCAGGCCTTTTTGAGTACCCAAGCTCACCAGTGCGCTCTTTTTTTCCCAGAATGTACCAAACTCCTAACATTTCTGCTATCTCTCTGATAGATTTATTCTTTAGCATAATGATGGCCTGTTTCACTTTCATTGAGAGCTCCTGATACCGCATGTTGTGGTCTCACAGCAACAGCTTCCAAATGCAAATACCACACCTGAAATCAACTCCAGAACTTTTACCTGCTCAATTGATGATGGGTTAACAAGGAAACAGCCCATGCAATAGCTTTTGAGATAAAAGTCCTATTACTTTTGGTCCCTTGAAAAAGAGGCAGCTGTCATTCTTAAACCCTTCTTCCAATTAGGATGAGAGTCTGCACAATACATATAACTGTATTGTGAGTATGTTTTGGTAAACATCTGAAATGCCAAAACTAAAATGCTACAATATTTCTGGGCCTAATTGTAAGTACTTACTTACATTTTAAATTAGTATAACTTCACAGTCTCTGCAAGAACAAAGATAAAACATCTACTTTTTTTAATAACACTATTGATTTTCGAAGTGAAAATTTCACATTACCCTATAGAGATGTCTCCACGTGGATGTTGGTGGGGTGGTTGAGGGTGAACATCTCATTCCTCAAGAGAGCATTTCAGATCTCTGTTAGACATCGTTAAGAAGAAGACCGTGGCCAAGGTTTAGCCTGCTGTACGCGATCCACTGTTAGCTCCAAGACTGGTGCGTTAACTACATCGGCTATGTAAAGCTCGTTTTAAAAGCAACCAGCTTTCTACCATAGAGGCGGATTACACCCAAGCTATCACCTTATCTGAGAACATAGAGAAGATCTTACATCAGGACTGACTGGATGTGATGAAAGTAAACAACAGGCAGGTAAGTAGTATAAACTTTAGACAGGTAAGTGCTTTCAGTCATACAGACAGCAGCTCCTCAGTTTCTACTGTTCCTCCTATTCTCTGTAATATTAAAGCTTCTACTAGCTATGAACAGAGAATAACTACACACATTATAGATGTAAGCATTAACTGCCTTAAACCTGAAAAGTTACAACACAAAAATGTTATAAATTCCAAAAAATGCCATCAAAGTCATCAAACCTCCTGCAATTAGAAATTCAAGGAAAACACCAGTAACTAAATTGCTGTAGGCTTACAAAAGACTAGTCCGACCAAAACTCCTAGTGTAGTGAGCAGAAAAGTAAACCTCACCTTTCTCAATGTCAGGTCACTAAATAACAAATCACTTCCGATAAGCGATCTTATTAAAGAGAAGATTTTATGTTTCTGTCTAGACATACTTCTGTAAAATACAGAAAATGTGGAGAAACACTTTCAGTTTTTCTGCTTGTAAACTGTGGAACTCAATTCATCTTTCATTAGACATTCAGGCTCACTGCTCACGTTTAAGAAACAATTAATAACATATCTTTTCAACTCCGTGTTTAAATAAAACATTAACATCTTAGTACCTATACATATGTATATATATATATATATATATATATATATATATATATATATATATATATATATATATATATATATATATATATATATAATATTTTTTTTTTTTTTTTGCCTGCATCATACCTGAATAACCTGTGTCATGTGCATGCTGCATGATGTCATTATTACATTGATTTAACTGTATAATATGACATATTTTTTGTTTATGTTATATTTTTAATGTTTATATATGATGGCTTACCAACACCTCGTATCCTGCCTTACTATCCAGCTTTGCTAAGGAGCAGGTCAAATTGGCCGACATCCAGCCTGAAATAGGTCAGCCATTGCTCACCATCCAGCTGCAATTCTTGCACCAGACGGTGAAATTCCCTATGCACCATCGTGCTCCCAGGCTTGGATGGACCCACATCAACGGGTGAGAACAGTGTCGTTTCCAACACGGACAAATAACAGCAGTTGCCAAGAGTCTAGCAAGCCCAGGAGTCATAGTTACAGAAGCAAAGTGGTCAAGCGATGCCTCAAATTTATATTTCTATTCCCTTTAAATATATACATATAAATTATTCTATTTTAATTACATAATTCATTTTGAATTTAGTTATTAAACACATTGTCTGGATCAGCACTGTCCATGGTCTCTAGGCCGTTGCTTAACGAGTCTCTCTACAGGTCCAACCAGACTTGGCATCTCCACAGCGGGTCCTGTCATACTCCCCGGAGCCCAAGAAGACCTACAGACTCTCTGACCTGCCTGAGCAATCATCTCCATCCGGCTGAGCCTTCCCTCTGGCGTCCCCGTGGAGTGAGGTTAGTTGACCAGCGGACTTCCAGACTTTTTAGGTAGGTGCCCTGTCCCCAGGCGAGCTCCAGACCACAGCAAGGATTTACTAACCACTGTTCGAACTGTCCAAACAGGGCTGGTTCCTGTCTCCCTTTCCACAGGAGGCGAGGTGCTGCTCTAGTTCCTCATGCACAGCCAGGAGACCGAGTGTGGAGCCTGAGGGGCAGCGCGGCAAACACCAGCGGTCACACTTTCCATCTAACCTGCTCCAAGGACCATATAGCAGCCAGCCTTGGGCCAACTGCTTTGGCTTAACTAGACTCCTCGCTCTAGCGAGCCCTGGACTCTTTTTATTGTTGTTCATTCACTGCTCTGAGTAATAAAGCCCTGCATAGGGATCGTATTTCACCACTTGAGTCTGAATCCTTACAATCATGAAAAATTTGATTTATTTTAGTAATTCCATTTAAAAAGTGAAACTTATATATTATATTCATTCACTACACACAAACTTATATATTTCAATTGTTCATTTCTTTTCATTTTGATGATTATAGCTGACAACTAATGAAAATCCCAAATTCAGTATCTCAGAAAATTAGAATATTACTTAAGACCAATACAAAAAAGGGACTTTTAGAAATCTAATTGAATTTAGAAAGCTAATTGAAGAGTATTAACATGAAAAGTATGAGCATGTACAGTACTCAGTATTCAGTTGAGGCTTCTTTGGCCTGGATTACTGAAGCAATGCAGCGTGGCATGGAGTCGATCAGTCTGTGGCACTGCTTAAGTGTTATGAGAGCCCAGGTTGCTCTGATAGTGGCCTTCAATTGTTGGGTCTGGCGTATCGTATCTTCCTCTTCACAATACCCCAGGGATTTTCTATGGGTTTAAGGTCAGGCGAGTTTGCTGGCCAATTAAGAACAGAGATACAATGGTCCTTAAACCAGTACTTTAACACTGTGTGCAGGTGTCAGCTCCTGTTGGAAAATGAAATCTGCATCTCCATGAAGTTGATCAGCAGCATTAAGTGCTCTTAAACTTTCTGGTAGACAGCTGCGTTGACCTTGGACCTCAGAAAACCCAACGGACCAACACCAGCAGATGACATGGCACCCCAAACCATCACTGACTGTGGAAACTTTACACTGGATCTCAAGCAATGTAGATTATGTGCCTCTCCTCTCTTCCTCCAGAATCTGGAACCTTGATATCCAAAGGAAATGCACAATTTACTTTCATCAGAGAACATAACTTTGGACCACTCAGCAACAGTCCAGTCCTTTTTGTCTTTAGCCCACGCCTCTGATGCTGTCTTGTTAAAGAGTGGCTTGACACAAAGAATGCGACAGCTGAAACCCATGTCTTGCATACGTCCGTGCGTGGTGGTTCTTGAAGCACTGACTCCAGCTGCAGTCCACTCTTTGTGAATCTCCCCCACATTTATAATGGGTTTTGTTTCACAGTTCTCTCCGGGGTGTGGTTATCCCTATTGCTTGTACACTTTTTTTTCTACTACATCTTTTCCTTCCCTTCACCTCTCTGTTAAAGTGCTTGGACACAGAGTCGTCTTTTGGACAACTGTCAAATCAGCAGTCTTCCCCATGATTGCATAGCCTACAGAACTAGATGGAGAAACCATTTGCAGGCCTTTGAAGGTGTTTTGAGTTAATTAGAGTGTGGCACACCAGCACCTGTACATGCGTGACACACCCACAGAAGACAAACCTGGGGTGTTATAAGCAACTTGTTGCCTTCTAGTGTGAACGCAGGGTTATACACGAAGGGTTATACTAGTAAAGCAGGGTTGCACTAGTAAAGCAAACTTGCACAATCACAAACCCATGTGAAGCCCTAGGTCCCAATCATTATCATGCCTTGCATTAATCTTTGTTAATAATGAGTAAAAAATAAATAAAACGAATCATTTCACCAGCGATGCCCAAACATATGTATATGACTGTATATATGTTGCTATATACATTTGTTAAGTAATTTATTTATTTTCTTTTTTATAACAGCCTGTAAAGGAATGCAATTCATCCAACACCTGTGACCACTAAGGAACCACTAGATAAAGACCAACAAAAACTGTGCAGCAGCAGATGTCCTATACATCTACGAATGTATCCAAGCCGCAGCCACTTGTACTCACTACCTTGAGAAGAAGCCATGCAGTGGTGACTCAGGTTCGAGCCTCTGCTGCTCTTACTTTGTGCATGGAGAACCGACAGGACACGACTAAGTGCCCTTGAGCAAGGCACCTAACCCCTGACTGCTCCCTGGGTGCTGTGGTAGTGCTGCCCACCACTCTGGGCAAGTATGCTCACTGCCCCCAGTGTGTCTGTTCACTAGTATGTGTATGTATATATGTGTTTCACGAGTGTTTCACTACACGGATGGGTTAAATGCTGAGATCTTGAATTTCCCTCTGGGATCAATAAAGTATCTCTCTAGCTTTCTATCTGTCAACATCTAGAATGTGGTCCAGCAAGGTAGGACTGTCGAATAAAGTGGACACAATGTTTAAAATCCCAGCAGCACTGCTGAGTCTGATCCACTTATACCAACACAACACACACTTAAGGATGGACTAGCACAGTATGCACTGCAACAGATGGACTATGGTCTGTAATTGGAGAACTACAAAGTGCTTATATATGATAAGTGGAGCTGATAAATATACAATAAATATAGATACAAGAAGGTGTACCTAATAAAGGTGTATAAGAAAAAGGGTAGAAAAACTTTCTGTACAGAGGTGGCAATGTCAACAGCACAAATACAATTGTTTCATTTACTAAAACGACCAGTGAACCTTTCTTAATGTAAAGATGATGATCATCATCATAAACCGGTGGTCAATATTAAATAATCCAACACCATGCATGTATTTGGAATTAACATTTTACCACAAATAACAATTAAGTAACCATGCCAGTGAGGTTGTATGGTATCATTTAATCATGTTTGGTTTTTAAAATGTTGTCTGTGGTTAGATTTGTTGTTTTTTTTTCTTTTTACTGTATTTTACAGTTTGTATGTTGTTTAGATTTGAATTTAGATTTAAATTAGACTTGAATATCTCAATGTTCTAAACAAAATACACTAATTATTAGATTCCCTATAGCATTTAGTACCTCTGGGTTAAAGGAACTGTTTAACCTTCAAATTGGTGCTATTTTCTTCATCTTCCATCATTCAGTGTATGACTGACTTCTCTATAGTTCTTTAGTTGTAGGATAAGTGGGTCTTTGCAGATTATCATACCAACATTCAAGACATATTGCTCCAGGGTACCAACTGTGAAGTTCTTGTGAAGTTTATTCACAGATTTTCAGTCATGTTTCAGTTGGGGGATTTGTGAAGATCATAGAAAAACCTTTAGCTTGCACCTCTTTAGGTGGTCTGTTGTGTTGGAAACCATTTTCTTATGTATGATGTGATGACATAATGACGTGAATTCATTCTCTACCAGCGAATTGTTCTTTGGTTTTTTTCTCCAAATCCATTTTTTTTTAACTTCTTCTGTCTACAGAACTTGTTTACAAAGATTACAATTGCACACTGGGATTTTCTATTTTCTATTTCGCCACTACTCCAGAATCTTTATATTTGGTGTTTGTATGCAGTGCTTCATATGTAAAACGCCTTGATTGCCAACAGCTGGTATACATCAACTGTCAAATATAGAATATGTAAGCTGTAAACAGCCATAAGAAGTGAAGTGAGAGTGAAGTAACAATTTGATTTTAATTATTTATTTTTAATTTATTGTATACAGATCAAATACATCACAGTCTACATGTCTATCATCTAGGTATTAAAAAACTACATTCCTAAACATTAATAGAAAAAAATGTTACTTAACATCAATGGTAGATTAGCTGTCATAAAAGTACATGCATATCGTAAGTCAACACACTTGAAAACTACACAAAGTGAAAAAAATGATCACAAAGTGTCAAACACATTTCTTCATTCTGAAAATTTGCCCGCAGTCATTATATATATAGGGCTGTAGTACTCAAGTCTGGTCTTGGAACCTTTTTTTAATACACATGCTCATCGCACCCTCAAGTTCATTAGCTTTTGGCTGCTGCACATTTAAGTAGTCCTAGTTGTAGGTAATATGTAGATTTGTTCCATCATACTTCAACAAGTAGCTGAGATTATTTGATATA
The DNA here is from genome assembly GCA_021613375.1 of Megaleporinus macrocephalus. Taxonomy (NCBI): domain Eukaryota; kingdom Metazoa; phylum Chordata; class Actinopteri; order Characiformes; family Anostomidae; genus Megaleporinus; species Megaleporinus macrocephalus. Next base: position 19,132,512 of record CM038724.1, read on the forward strand.
ATTTCATCTGTTAAATTTAAGAGGTATCTCCTCCTAAAATGACTAGTTTTTAAATGTTATCAAAGGCACACATTTGCACTTCTCCAGCTAGCTAACAGCGTTTGTAGTGTAATTTTGCTAGTCAGAGTATTAATAATAATAATTCATAATAATAATAATAATAATAATAATATAGTAAGTTACACTTCTATTGCAGCTTTAATATACCTAAGGTACTTAAGGTATCAAAATCAAAGAAAACGAAAGTATATAGGGGAAAAGATATAAGGTTGGAAGATGGGTAGAGAGGAAAAGGAGTGAACAGAAACGGGTAGGGAGTTCCAAAGCGTGGGAGCAGCAACACTAAGTCCTGCCATCCGTACAACACAGCCTAAAAAAGTTCACAAAAGTTTGGTGGCAAACAGCAACTCAGGTGTGCACAGCATTCTTCCACCAAACCAGAACCAGTTGACAAACTGGTTAGTAATGTTAGGCAGGAGATTACAGTAGTTACAGAAGCATGTTTCCAAAATGTGATTGGATAGCGTTGACACTGAAGTGTAACTTCACCAGTTTTTTCTATGGACTGTACTATAATGTATTCCACTCTCTTAAAAACAATAGGCGGATGATCTAAGCAGTTAAAAGGACAGGGCATTATTTATTGCAACTGTTTGACTTTCATGTGCTCCAAACCCTCAGGGCAGAAACAGATAATAATAAACAGTAATAATACTAACTGCAATTTTGGAATATTTTATCAAATCAGCATTGGCTGGATTAATTTAGAGGAGGTTGTGTTCACTTTACTGTAATTCATGCAGATCGTCTTGACTCATCCTTGCTTTTATTTGAAACCTGTCTGGACTCGGATCCCCTTTAAGCTTGGGTTTGACTAAAAACACACAGTCACAGTCTTGGAAATGACTTGGACTCAACAACAGTGACACAGCCCTACAAGCAACTTGCACATCTGGAACTAGACAAGTACACACACATACACACAAAAGTAGCATGAATAAAAACCAAAGATGTTTACATACAAACACAATACGAGAATCATTCTTCTCCCACAGGCGCAACAACCCATCAGCAGCTTAATGCCATCACTGAACCAACTCAGCTCATGTAACATCACAGAAAAGTGAAAACAGAGCCACGTCTCATTAGTGGATGTTTCATTTTCACATGTAATTTTGGGAAATGTAATTTTGTTCCCAATAGGCTTTTGTCGGTGGGTGTAAATAATTATATCCTAGTGGTCCAGACGAAACATGCTCTACTGCCTTTTAATAGTCTTTTAACAGGTAATGAAACACACATGTTGGTTAAAGTTTTTCGATTAGCTCCAATAAACCGGACTTGTGTTTGCATAAACACTTCCATGGCAGTTAAGCCTGTGTTTCAGTTTCAGGGGCCACCAAATCTCTTAAAGTGTTCTCTTAAGGAGGAGGATGCAGCTGGACTGTAACAGAACATTCTCTATAAACATCGTCTTCCATTTTTGCAAGCATCAAACAATATGAAAAAAAAAAGATGAATTAAAAGAAACTACCAATGCAGCTAATCACAGTACTAATCACTAATGACCACTAAAGAGCAGCAAACATGATAAAACTTCCATATATTTTATTTACATAACTCCAACAAACGAAACTGCGTGTATCGTTTACTTTGGGAGGCCTAGTAACGCCATGTTAAAACTAACCCCGCTGTGCGAAGGCTGTACTTTAGCACCTTTCACTGGAGGTCATATCCTTCAAAACAATGCTGCTATATCACAGCTGCTAAGTGGGTGAGGGGACTAAAATACTTAAACGCTGTATTTTACCCACCCTGTCAGCATAATTTCATATTATATTGTACATCAGCTAATATTATTACAACACTTTTGTAACGTCAGCACTGCACTGGCAATACTAAATTCATACACCACGCGTATCATTCAAAATAAAAGAAAAATCAAAAGAGGAAAAAAAAATCCTTTTCTTATTCAAGGACCGGTTTCCTCCTCGTCACTCCCATGCCGCCTCTCTGCTCTGTTTGCGAATGTTAAGGAAGGTTAGGTAACGCGGCGCGAGTCTCCCCCTGTCCAGCTGTCTGTCCTGTGTGAAGGCTTTGGTGTTTTTTAAGAGAAATGCTGTGTGAGAAGCTCCTCCCGCAGTCTGAGCACCGATACGGCTTCTCTCCGGTGTGAACGCGCACGTGTCTTTGGAGACTGCTCTTCACCGTGAAGTTCATCCCACACACGGCGCAGTAATATGGCTTCTCTCCCGTGTGGACGCGCAGGTGCCTTTGGAGAACGGTCCTCCGGTTAAAACTCTTCCCGCACTCCGAACACTGGAAGGGCTTCTCTCCCGTGTGAATGCGCTCATGTTCTTGGAGACTGCTCTGCACAGTGAAGCTCATTCCGCACTGGGAGCACTTGTACGGCCTCTCTCCAGCATGGCTGCGCTGGTGCCGGTGGAGGACAGTCTTTCGGTTAAAACTCTTGCCGCACTCGGAGCACTGGAACAGCTTCACTTCGGTGTGAATGCGCCTGTGTTCTTGGAGGTGAGTCATCTGACTGAACCTCACTCCGCACTTCACACAGTGGTATGGTTTCTCTCCTGTGTGGATGCGCTGGTGTCTCTGGAGACTGCTCTGCGCGGTGAATCTCCGCCCACACTCGGCACAATCGAAGGGTTTCTCGCCGGTGTGAACGCGCTGGTGTCTCTGGAGGTTGCTCTGCACGTTGAACCGCTTCCCACACTCCGTGCACTGATACGGTTTGTCTCCAGAGTGAATGCGCTGGTGCACTTGGAGATTACTCAGGCGATTGAAGCTTTCTCCACATTCTACGCACATGTATTCTTCTCCCGTGTGAATGCGCTGGTGCCTCTGGAGGGTGCTCTTGTCAATAAAACTCTTCCCACACTCAGAGCAGTGGTGAGTTCTGGGTTTGGTGATATTTCTGGGTGTTTTTCGGCGAGATTTTCTCTGGGGAGGTTCACATGGCGTTTGCTGACTTCCGGAGCTGCTGGACGGCAGCGGCTCACATGAAGTCTCTTCAGTTTTTAGTTGGATTTCTTCTAGCATCTCCTGGAAAAAAGGAAAAAAACTTACAATTAAAAGGTCACCGGTTAACAGAGATTAAAGTATTCAAGTCAAATAGGCTGTATCAGCTGCGGGCAGTTGTAAAGTTATAAACTTTTCAACTCAGATTTAAAAATTCCAACTGTGACTAAAATATAATTGGTAAGTTCTGGGCTCTATGTCCAAATATCTCCATACTTTGACAAATAAACAAGTTATAATGTTATAAAGGTTACTAGACCACAAAAAGTGGTGATCTAGTAAAGTTTATGGCTATGCCAAGTATTTCTTCATGTGTGAACAAGATTTGATAATCAGCACAAAACCTGAGCCAGACAAAACTATTCTTATGAAGTTAGCCTTTTTAAGTCTTGGTGCTGTTTATGTATAGGTTGGGCTTTGTGTAGAAACAAACTGGAGCATCCATCAAGCACTGCATAGCAGTAGTTTCTCAGAATCTGGACTGATCAACATAGTCCTTGCAACAGAAGATCAAGAATGTAAAACTCCAGAGGTCATTTCTGATATTCTTCAGGAAAATGAGCAACATAGGAGTAGGAGATGATTATGATTATAACATCTCATACTCAGTTGACCCTTTTGGCTTAATGGCCGAACATGTATTAATTCAGTGTTGCACATGTTTTCTCTCAAATGGTAACCTATGAATTGAAAACACAAGCCGTCCTGGCATAGAGGATTGCTATATTTTAATGTTTGAGCATTAATTATTTTCAATGGTAAAACCCAAATGGCAAAACTAGTAGGAACTAAAACAGGATGTCTTCTAAAATTTGCCATTCATTATAAGAACAACCTAGATCAGACAGAGTGAAGCGCTGAGCATCAATCCTTCTTAATACAATACTTTTAACAAAGACTAAGAAAGGTTTCAGAGAGGACTGCTGGTCGGTTTGGTAGAGTACGACATCTTAGGCTTCTATGCCGTTCCTAGTTCCTAGTCCCTATTTGATACTTTGCTGTACATCCTGTACATTCGCACTCCTGGACACTATTTGCTGTGCGTCCTGTGCATGTGCTCTCCTGGACACTGTTTAACACTTTGCTCTACGTCCTGTACGTTTGCACTCCTGGGCACTATTTTGTTTTTATGTACCTTATTGTTTTTTTGTACTGTGTTTGTAACTGCTACTGGCTGCTACGTTTCCTTCGGTTCCATCCATCCATCCATCCATCCATCCATCCATCCATCCATCCATCCATCCATCCATCCATCCATCCATCCATCCATCCATCCATCCATCCATCCATCCATCCATCCATCCATCCATCCATCCATCCATCCATCCATCCATCCATCCATCCATCCATCCATCCATCCATCCCAGATGTCGCTCTTCCGGAGCTGTATCAAGCGGTTTACACTCACATAGACCAACTTCTAATTAAGTTAAAGATATTATGCTGTTTCACATGAGCTCATTAAAAATAGTAATAAACCACCATGTTTCATGACTTGCTTGCGCTAATAATTGCATGTAGTCTGCCGTAGCATATAGTTCCACCCTTCATCGGTATCGGCTATCGGCCCATCGCGTTGAAAGGTGATCGCCGCTTCCTGTGCCACTGGCAACAGATCCACCCATGTGCTTAAAGCTGAAGAAGTGCTTATTTTTTTTTATAAAAAATTTCTTCAAAACTACCTTTGCACATGGCAAAAGAAAATCTAAGATTTTGTGGTGAGAACCCAGGATTTTCTTCTGATGATTCTTTCATAACAGACATATGTGGGATCCGGTCTTGTGACCGGAAGGTCGCCGGTCCATCCCCGGGATCCCCCAGGCCACAACTGAGGTGCCCTTGAGCAAGGCACCTAACCCCCAACTGCTCCCCGGGCACCGTGGATAGGGCTGCCCACCACTCCGGGCACATGTGCTCAATGCCCCTTAGTGTGTGTTCACTAGTGTGTGTATATGTGGGTGTTTCACTGCACGGATGGGGTAAATGCAGAGGTCAAATTCTGCTGTGTACAAAACTGTGGCTAATTTGAGTTCTATTCTAATTCTAAATGTATGCAGATGTCTCTGTACAGTAGAACAGTGCACCACCAGTCCTTAGACTGTTAAACCTCTCTCAATGGGAATTTTTATTTGTCTCTGAAGGTTTTCTTGGTCTTCCAGAACTCAACTTTACCCCAACTATTCCTGTTAAAAAACATTTCTTAATTACATTACAAACTGAAAAACTTCTTCCGCTTTGTGGGCATCAACTAATTTAATTTCCAGAATGTCAACTTAACGCTGCTGCGAAAAAAACTGTCCATTTAGGCCCAACTGAATCTTTCATTGAAGCATACAGTATCAATGATCATCAGATTTATTTTGAAAACTGGGTTGTTGAGAGTTATCGGCATCAAAACAGTGAAGTAATACTGCTGGGACAATGTGCTGTTAGTGCTGTAAAAACAACTTCACTTGTTTTTGCTGGGTTCAATACCTGGTATGACCACCATAATAGAACATAGTTACAGGCTGTAATTACATTGAAACTAAATGGTATTCTAGCTGCAACTAGCAGTCTTGTATATTAGCCACTGCATCTCACAAAATATTGGTAAATGCAATTTAACTGCATTTTGTGATATGACTGTGTTATTAATCAATCATGTTCGGTGTATTATTTTGACATTAAGGACTGCCTAAGTATTGTTACACAGAACTAGAGGAGGTAAATATACTAAGATTACACACAATCACATTTATTTTGTGTTACCAGTTAATGCCAAAATACTGTTACACTATTATATCTGGCAAAATGTTCAAACACCACACTATATATATATATATATATATATATATATATATATATATATATATATATATATATATATATATATATGGATGTGTTTAAAAAAAAAATTTCAATTAGCATTCCAGCCCCCCTGCCCACCCTGACCAGCCATTGTTTTTTCGTGCAACGAGATCTGGCTGGGGGCGCACGTCAGTTAAGCATGGCTGGAGAATAAGTAAAGGCGCCCTAGAACTTGAAAGCAGATGTCTGGCTACATTTTGGATTCAGAAACCATGACGGTATATGAATGTATAAACACTAATGTTTTTAGTAATGGTAGGTAAGTGTTCCTTGTCCATTTACCACATTAGTTCTCTGAAAATCTCTTTTCATATTCAAACAAAACATATTATAGTAACTGAAATATCCCTAAAGGTATCGATATTGAATTGAATCAAATCGAATATCAAACTGAATTGGGACCTTGTGAATCGGGATCAAATTGATCCGGGAAATCAGTGGCGATACCCAGCCCTATATATATATAGCTAACATGATATAGCTTAACATTGCTAACAAAAAATATATTTACCCACTAATTTCTAATCTGTGAAGTGCCACATGACCACAGCAGATTTTGAAGGTGTTATTTATACTGCAGCTGGTTTCAATCATCCCGTCTGCCATGGTAAGATAGGCTAGTTGTTTATAACACATTATCACACATTACAAACTTATGCAGGAATTCTAACCTGTCAAACCATCTCCATCACAGTCTATTTACACTCCTGCTGTCTAGAGTGTGAGTGAGATTTAGGTCTTTAGCTTTTAGGACAGTTTCTATTACCAGGAGGTCTCCTGAACTGCTCTTTTCTCACCCTATTCAAAACCCCTGATCACCAGCTCCTAATCTGGTAGCCACTGACCAGCAAGCCCCATCCAGCTTCAATGGGGTGTGTTGACTTTTTAAAACCTGACTCATTACTGGACAAATAAATATATTTATTTTGGAAAACATGAATGAAGCTACATGTTGTAAGACTCCAACTTCTCAGTAGATTTGTAGTAAGCACGTACGGCTTTTAGGCTGATGGAACTGTAGTGGTAAGGATCAGAATGGTTTATTTGGTGTCAACATAGTATGAATTATTAACAGTTTACATGCCAAGATTACTGGAAAACACTGGGTTAAATCCCTGACCACTACATGGCAGTATTGTGATCCATTATTAGCTCCACTCCAACATAAACAAGCAGCACAAGGATGCAATGCTACTGTAAGCTTTGGCAAACCTGTTCATGTAGTGGTGTGTTTTTATAGTAGGATTTTAATAACCACAATATATAATTTTGCTTACAATGTCACAATATATAGCTATATATTGAATCTTTGATCTCTGTATCACAGTACGAATTGTATCACCAGGTTCTCGCCAATACACAGCCCTACCCTCTAGTGTATGTTTCTAAAATTGATACCTGCAATGTGTTCCAGAAATTCAGGACAAAATAAGCTAGCAATAAAATACAGTTGTAGAAGAAGGTCTTGAGAAGCATGCAGTTTATCATCACAAATTAAAATTGATGTGTTTGTCTATACTTGATGCTGATGTTAGCCATATTCCACATACTGTTGTGGAGCAAAGAGACCTGCACTAATACCAACACTGCTGATAAAGTGTGTCCAGACTGTCCAGCTGGACAACAGCAGGCCAAAGGGATGCAGCTAAAACAACAGGTTATCACATTTCTGCACACCAGCTCTATACACAGAATAAATATATGACTATAAACTGTACTCAAAGGTTTTTGAATGTGATATAAAAAAGTCCTTATACAGAGCACTTAAAGCAGCTGGTCTGAATGTTCTGATACTAGCTGCCTGTTCACTCTCCTAAATGCAATACAGCATTTCAATATTAAGAATCCTTTCCCAGACAGAACTAAACTGATCCCTGAACAGTTTAAAGCAGCATAAATATCTTTCTGTTTAAACATACAGTTACAACAGTACAGCATGGCCTGAACACACAGGGCTCCTAGAACATTAGCAAGTTAGCATTAGCGTGTTAGCACAGCTGCAACCTTTAAAACCTACATACCACCGGGAGTAACGAAACCAGGCACAGGCGTAACACAGGATATCAGGATATAAAAGAATAACACAGGTACTCACAGAAGACATGAAACTCTAAGGCTCCAACAAAAAGAGCAATTGTGTCAGCAAGACAACTTATTCCTTCTTCTTCTTTAGTCTGAATGGTTTTCATGCCCACATGAGGTGCGTCACTGCCCCCTACTGGCTGGAATGAGGAGTGAGACTGCAGAAGAGCAAGACAGCTCTAAGTAGCCCTCATAAATTTGGAGCGAGTAAAGGGTTTTAAACAATCAGCTTTAGACTGCCTTAGACTTAATATTATAACATTAAAACCACCAGCAAGGTAGGCGTGTCTAATCGAGTGGACAGTGAGTGGCCATAGCAGCACTCCTGTGTCTGGTCCACTCAGCACAAAACACACACACTAACACTCCGCCACCATGTCAGCGACACTGCAGTGCTGAGAATGATCCACCTCCCTAGTAGTATCTGCTCTGTGGTGGTCCTGATCATTAAAGAACAAGGTAAAAAGGGAAAAACAATGTATACCGGAAATCAGATGGACTAGAGTCTAAGTGTAGAACAACACAGTGCTCCTATATGGTAAGGGGAGCTGACAAAATGAACAGTAGGTGGTTTTAATGTTATAATATATATAATTAGAACAGATGTAAATGATCATACATACAATACACAGTAACATGAAGATCGTATTGTGAAAGAAGTAGATCATATCTTGAGCTCCAGTTTGAAGAACAAAGTGTAGTTCCATATTTCTTCTGGACGCCCCAGACATTGTATGAATGTATTCAGTTCCTTCAGCAGCAATCTTGATTTAGCTTAATGAAGTACTGAGCAGTTAAAGCAGGTATTAGATGAGAACTGTAAACAATACTGGGTTGTTTTCACAAGGAGAAGCTTGGAAAGGGTTAAATACACACACTGATTTATGTAAAAGCACTACATACTATATTAATACTGTTTGAGTATTTTAAAAAAATAAGTGTTTTGATGAGTGAGATCAAGGGCCATCAGCTTTTAGAACATTTTCCACCCCCAGACCATCAGACTCCTGAACTGCTCTGTTCTCACCCTCTCAAAAGCCCCCAATCCCCCACCACAGCTCTCAATCTAGTAATCACTGGTCAGCAACCCCCAATTCAAACGTTATCACAAATTAATGGAGTGCTTTCATCTTAAGAAATCCTGCTACATTACTATCATAGATAGATAGATAGATAGATAGATAGATAGATAGATAGAAAAATAGAAAAATAGAAAAATTGAAAATGTCTCACAGGGTGTACAGCAGTACAGTTAACCAGCGTGGTTAGGAGTCACTCAAACACAATTACAACATATTACCTTAATATAAAAGTGCAGTAAACACAGCTCTTAGCTCCAGTTTACACTTGAATTAATAGATTACAGATTACGGTTGGATCATTTAAACCTCATTTGGAGGTGGTCAGAGACAGATACTGAGCACATTAAACACAAATGTAAACAGAATCACTCTTCATATGCAATATCATAAGCACCACTGTTTCTCATAATTGTGAGAAAATAAACAATAAAAACAGGATATGTGAGACGGGGGTTCCCCATCCCTGCACCCTGGGCTTATGAAAGTGTCCTTGTCAACTTGTAAAAGGTATCACAGTATCAGAAGTTATGTGTTAAACAGGCATTGACAAAGTGTCACCTTTACTGGTACTTGATAGGCTGTACCCGATTGATAGTATTGTGAATTGCGGCTGCACTATAGTATTGACACATGATCTAATAATCCTAGCACTCAATGCATAAAGTATTACCAACCTGACAGCCTGTTTCAATTGGACTGTTTTCTTCTGGGTTTTTTAAATACACACCTTGTTGTGAACATCAACAACATCACATTTACAAAAATATACTGTATTTGTATGGCACAGCTATTTTTGGACATTGTATCATAATGTAATGTGATCCATCTACCTAACTCACTACCCTCTCTTAGCAGCAGGCTAGAGAACAACAGCCCAGTGTTTGTACAGGTTAATCCCAGATGAGAGAAAATATTCTCAACATATGTACTAAACCCTGTTTATTGTAGAGTCTTAGCAAACCCCCTCACCCACACACTGCTTGCAGAGAGTTGATCATTGCACTCTTTGGTTGTACTGAGGTGAACCTTTGCCTTCTGCCAACAGGTGATAACAGTCATCTCCATTCCTGTTCTGGTTTGTATCCCCCACCTTAACATCCTCCTCTTCCTCCCCTCCCTTTAGTTCCCCCTGACCCTCAGGACCCCTACTTAAACCACTAGACTAGACTACACTAGACTGGACTTGACAGGACTGGCAACAGACTGATGACCTAAACTGTGCCTGTATATGATTCTTCATGTACATTAACAAGACTGTTGATAGACTGCTGATCAACCAAGCTGTACCCATACATCTCTTTATGTGTAAATAAAAGTCAACACTAAAAATGTTAAGTCTCCAGTCTCTTAACTCTTGAATGCCGAATTTCTAACACAGAGGGGTCTCATTTGAGGTTATACACATACACGTCTTCGCCCTAGTAAGGTTTAAATAAATATAGATCAAAAATGCACTGACAAAATGTATAGTAGTGCCTCCACAACCCATTGTAGGTGGTTCAGTTAGGTTCATTCATACAAGGACTTTCATGCTGAAGACTCTAAATAAGGGGAAAAAAAAAATATTGCCATTTTGTGTAATACGATGCTTGACTACTAATGGACCACCGCAAAAACGAGCTGAACGTCAGTGGATCATCAACTTTGTCATCAGTGGGCCGACAGCAGGGTGCCATCCTTTTGCTATCAGGACTGGATAGGCTGTGTTTTAACGCGCCATGCTTTACACAAATTTTAGCAAATTAAAAATGAAGCTGCATTGCGGACTATGACTCAAAGTCAACCAAGTTTTTTTTTCCTATGCAGTAACCATCAAAGTGCAGTTTACAGTTTGTAATCAAAGATAACATACAATTAACCCAAAAATACTCCATATAAATAAACAAATAAAATCATTAACAGCAATGTCCAAATCAGAAGATCAAAAACAAATACCTGCCCAACAAATGTCTAGTCCTAACGAACGTACTCTACACAAATATCCACTGTAATACACACAACCACCATATACAAGAGAAAAATGATATCTCTCAGCCCCTATCAGTACACCCCTCCTTCATGACAACAGTAGTTACTTCATGCGCCATCCTTCATAATTTGTGTCCAGTGTTTCTGCTACATAAATTATAAAATTATTGCTGCCATTGTTTTTTAAAATGAAATGTCACAAAATTGCAATTATAAAACTCTGCAGAGGGCTTTTCTTTACATTAATTGGAGACAAGACCTTTCAAGCGACAAGAGGGAGACAGAAATAGTAAAAAAAGACATGGAACTGAGTGAAGAGAGAACGGTAAATTGAACTAGCTAATGTGAAGTTGCAAAGATCCTTCGCAATGTGAAGATGTCACAAGTATAACCTGTTTTTGTTGCACCAACCATCGAAGAGAACATATTTTTACCCTGCTTCATATGTCTACTAACTTAACAAGGATAGAACAAGCTCACCATACATAGCTCTCCACAGCTGTCTGGCTGGAGTGTCACTACTACCAAACGCTGAAGGCAAGTACTTCTCATGCTGCAGTGGTATTGCTCATATCTGATTTATATTTTATCACCTGAAATCAGCTCACCTCATCACATTTATATTTAAATATCTATATTTTATCTCACTTACTATTAGATCAGAATAACCTACCTGCCTCACTTACTATTTGATGAGATGTTGAAGATTTTGACCACAGTGTTTGAGAAGATCCAGTCATACATTGACTTATCTGAGCTGGAGGTAAATGAAAGCACAGATGTCTCTGTCCATATCTTGTATTAGTCAGTTGATCAATGACTGAAGTAAAAGAAATGTTCAAATAAAAAAGGTAGTTTACGTAATAATCGTATGATCGTAAGAGTCTACATGCTCCTCGACAAATGACATTCTGTGCATTTGTGCAGTTGACGATTGCTGCCTGTAGTAAAACTTGTTTTACAGCAGTTTCACAGGCAAAGATGGCATTTAATTATAGTTCAAGTGTCTTCATTTAAACTTAATCATCAATTGTCTTAATGTAGATGTCCAAGTCAATACAGATGCTGAAATTAATAAGTAAATGATCCCATTATGTGCTTTGTTTATTCCATAACTCTGGAAGTAATTCAGCTTGCAGGCAATAAAGAAGTACTATAGCATTTTGTAATTTTGTAATTAATAAACTTCATAAAATATATTTATTTAACTGTTAAATCAATAATTATACTAAGTTTTGTAACAGTTCTTTATCCAACACAATAACCTTTATAGCAAAAAGTCCTATAGTATTATAGTAAAACTCAAGTGAATGTTTCTGGTATTCTTACAGGAAATAGATTGCAAGTTGTGGCTGTTGCTCTTAACAAATATAATTGTGCATTATTCACACAACAGTAAGGATGTATTCCATGTGGCAGACGATTTTCTCCTACAGCTACTTTAATACCTAAATGTTTAGTGTGTCAGTAGCTGTGAGTTGAACAGACCTTTACAGCTCGTAGATCCTGAACTAAACACATAAACACTGCAGCCCTGGTCGGAGCACTCAGTCCTTCAGCAGGAGGACAGTTGAAAGGAGGACACCATGTTTATCCCAGTGCCACAGCTTTCCTCTCCAGCAGCTCAGAATCTTAGTGGTCTCTAACGGTAACCCTATTAAGCCAATTCCCATTAGAAAGCAAGCTATGAGGGTCTAAACCTTATGGTTCTTGTGATAAAGTGTGGGTGTGTGGTCAGGAGGTTACCTGAGGGAGGTAGCCATGAAGTGTAAATCAAGGCTCAAAAGCAGGTAAGTTTTCCTTTTACCAACATGTTTATTGTAACAACACTAACAGTAAACACACCAAAACACAAACAAACGACTGATACATAACGGAAACAAAACGATACATACAAAATATGCAACTACGTACACTTTTACACTGGCAGGTGGATCATCCATTACTATCCATGGTAAATGTTCAGTGTCTTAGAAGTAACATTCAACCAAGTGCTGTCATAAAGCTAGACTCTCCTGCAGTCTCTCAAGTACAGACTGTCAGAGTGTCCTCTAACTCTAACACTGTGCTCACCTCTCTGGACTCTCTTAGTATTGCCCGCGGGTGCACGACAAAAGTGTCTCAATCATTATATACACAATATTTGCATTTTCTATTATCTACACAGATATGCAGGCATTTTTAGAAGTTCCAATAAACACGTACATGAATACAATGTTAAGTCTTCTACCCACAGGTGCCCCAGACCCCCCTGTTCCAGGACAACTATTGGTCTCTTCCTAGACCTAAAGCGCCTGGATGGCTCACACGCCACCATTTCCACAGGAACCAGGTAAGTACTGTGAGCATTGTCTTTGTAATGTCTGTATTTTGTGTAGCTAACAGGTTGTTGGGTAGTTGGTGATGTGTCCAGGGCCCTGACATCATCAGAGTTCCATGCAGCGTGATGCAGCATGAACTTGTTGAGTTGTGATGTCAAAGGTATTTTCATAATGTAGAGTGTAGATTCAGTTAGACTTTACAAATATAAGAAATGTTATTCGTATAAAAGTCCATTTTAAGCATGTTTCATTCACCCATATGTTATTTCAGCTTTGTACACATAAAATTGGTTCTTTAAGGGTTCTTTAGTAAAGGGAATGGTTATATAAAGAACCATTTCATCTTTACATGATTCATTGCATGGTGAGATAAGAATGTGTTATGTTTCTATAAAAATCGTAATTTTCTTATCAATGTGAAGAAGCATTTCACAATGCAAAGAGTCATTAAACATGAAATGGTTCTATTTGGCTAAGAGTAAGAACCATTTTCTTTACTAGAGAACCCTAGAACATTAAAAGTGTTCAAAACACCCATTTCACAACCTCAGAATAAATTTTAGCTGTCACATAGATCACATTGTCTTAAATATAGCGTTATTTCACACAAGTCATACTATTTGGTGCTTAAGAACGTCATTACCATTCTTTCGTAGGGGCATGAAAGTGTGAGTGCAGTTCTGAAATCAACCACTGGCTTTAAGGAGTTGCAGTACTAATATTGTTAAATGTAAGCTAATGCTACTGCACATGTCTGATGGACCCCAGGGAGAATAGCTGCTATCATTATAGGAGCTAATGGAGATCCAAATAAAATAAACAAATAAACCAAAAAATAAATAGACTGCGGTGGACAAATGTTATTTCTAATGAAATTGCAAACCTTATATCTAGGCTGCTCTGCTGCATTTACAAGTCACAGACTGAAAGTTTTGGGATCGAAAAATAGCAAATTCCGAATTCTGGTGTCTCGGTTACTGTAGATTTGAGGATTGCCCAGTCACTGTTACTGTAGAAACTGAAAAGGACTTAAAGGCAAAGGTGGACTTTCAAGGTGAAGAGAGCTTTCTCTGTCGCAGAGAACTGAAGAGACAGTAAGAGCAGATGAGAACAATGTAATGGGACACGGCCTGCAAAAACAATAACACTGAGCTATGTATCAAGAAAGATAAACACAAATAGACGATGATGTAACGGAATCTGCCTGCAGAAATGAGGTGTTAAAAGTTGGTCAGCACAGCAGTGAGATCCTAAGTGTAGAAATTTTAGAGGAAAAGAAAATTAGCAGCCCAGACGAGGTCCTCCAGAAGGTGTTTTCACACCTCAAGGGTGTTATGCTGTGGTCATTAAGGAACATTGTAATTCCAGAGTTTTTATAATACAATTTATGATATCTCAAGTCATCATTTGATACCATTGATTTAATTTTTTTTAAAACTCAAGGACGCTGATGAGCATCCTGCTTATCATGTTCGGGTTCCATCAAACTTCAAGGCCACAAACCTTCAGCGTTATTAGTAAGCTTTCTAGAGGATCAAATTATGGATGCTTGTGCTCATATGAACCGGATTCTGGCCTAATTTGGTCTTCAGATTTTCCGGCCTGTTGTCTAATACAGTTCAGATTGTATATTAATTGTCATTATTTAAATTTTGATCCATCAAAACCAGAACAAACAGAAGGACGTGAAAAAACAATGTTCCACTCAACAATGTGCATAAGGAGACCTGTATAAATAACAACTCAGCCCCAACATAGTGGGTCAGCCTGGCGTCTGTGTATGTATATTATATTACAGTACATTACAAACTTTGCTGTGAATTACAGCAAAAGTAAATTAAACATGTCTCACCTGGTATGCATCCCAGAGTAGTGGAAACTGGTGTGTTTGGGCACAAAATGCAAGATGAGTGTTTGATAAGCTTCAAGCGATGAGGTCTGGTACTCTGTAGAAAGCTTAGAAATGTCACTTACGAGGAGACTTCCATGAAGAATCTTCTCCAGCCCAACACTGCTGGCAGAGTCTACATTAATAGTAATATAAAGATTTAAAAGCTTCAGGCCAAATTAAAGGAACCATTATTCATCTCTAAAAAAACTCTGCAGTAGTTTAACAAGTTAGGACTAGAGAACATTCTGCCAGAACTTGCATTCACAATTAGAAGTTGCTATCCTGAAATGCAAATCCACCAACAGTAAAAACAAGACCACTGTTTCTTATACTGTTATGCTCTTACTCTGCCTGCGGGGTGGTTGACCTTCCTCACACAAGTAAAAGCATGCTGATGGACAAGAAGGCATTAGTGGAACGGGGACGTTGCTGTGGATGTTCTGCATGTGATATAATAGTACAGAGGTCCGTCCAGTAATAAGTGGACCGCGGTCCGGTACCGGAACCCAGACGTTGTCCAATGCGGACCCAAAACGAGAAACTATTGAGAAAGATTTATTTCGACAGTGTTAATTTTAAGGGGCAGAACTTTTCTTGTCATTACGGTATATGGCCTTTACGGCGCAGTAAACTCACAGATCAATCAAATGGGTTGTAAGATCAAGAAAAGCACTCCTCAGCCAATCAGATCCGTGCTTCGGTTCAGGAGTTCAGGGATTCGGGATTCAGGCAAGGTACAAAGTGAGAAGCAGCAGTCTTGTTTTTACTTGAAATTATGAAAAAAACATTTATTTGATGTTTTATAAATAATTTATTCAGTTCAGCATTTAAACAGTAAATATATTGAAATATATTGAACAGTATGTGTAATTTGTTTGTCTTTTAGTTGCAGGATAAAATAAAATGCTGATACTAGGCCACTTCAGTACACAGGATAACTGGACCGTACTAAATACTAATTAAATACCCCTGTAATAGTATTCTTCACTTTGGGTCTATAATCTCTCTGTCTGTTTCTGAGCTCAATGTAGCTGACCAATACAGCTGATTTATTATTGAATTCTTCCACAAGCTGACATCTGCACCTTCCCTTTGCTTTCCAAGACTATCAATCTTCTTCACTGTCAAGTGTCCATGAGCAAGGCACCTAACTCTAACTCTGAACTGCTCGCCGGACACTGTGGATGGGGCTTTCCACCGCTCTGGGCATGTGTGCTCACTGTCCCCTAGTGTGTATGTTCACTAGTGTGTGTGTATATGTGGGTGTTTCACTGCACAGAGGGGTTAAATGCAGAGGTCAAATTTTGCTGTGCGCAAACACAAGTGACATAAAATAATTGCTGTAATTATAAACATACTATAATTAGCCCTGGTCCCATATGTGTAAAACCACACATATACAAAAACAGCCACACAAGAGGGAAACAACAAAACACAAACCTGAACAGTCTTGTTAATCTGAACGGTCTTCAGGTTTTGGCCACATGTTTTCATCAACATTGCATCTGATGTTTTCTCTTGCTACGCACCTGAGATAGAAACGCTTGGCATGCCTTATCCACCCCTGGCAGTCTTCAGCTGAAATGTCTCTGCAGCTGGCATCCATTGCATCCACGAGGTACATTTGTCATGTGGATGATGATCATACACCTTCCACCTCCAGGCTGAAAAAAATTTGTGATGACATGAGAATAGTGGAATGCTACATGATCCCATGTAATCACAAACGTCCTTATGTTTCTGTCCACCTGTTCCCTTTCTGTTTCAGGCACCAGTTGTTGGTAGAGTTAGTCCAAAAACAAATGAAGGAGGTCACTGTTATAGAGTCTGATATTTGTGTAGGACCAAACCAGCACTCGAGATTGCAGCACACATTGTGATATTTGCTGCTCTCTGACCTGGTACATTAATGGTGGCTACCAATATTTCTACCCCACCCACATGTTTTTACTAGGTTAAATCCTGGGGTCTGATCAGCCTCCAACTCCATGACTCTCTAAAAGAAATCAAACACAGTATTTGAACATACTTTCAGTCTGTCCTACTGTACACACTGTAACTCACGTTTCCATAATCTCCCAAAAAAAAGAGTACTCTTTTTTGGAGTTACTTTTTCAACAGCCAACCAGGGAGGTAAATCTAAAGGAATGCCTTTCTTATACCGGTATTGCCAGTAAGCCAGGGTTCTAGCATTAGCCGCCCAGTAATAATGCAAAAAAGATTAAAAAAAGGCTTCTGTATGTGAGTTTTTGAAATTCTGTGTGTTTTAAACCCCCAAATAAATGGCATAATAATGGAATCCAGTGATTTAAAGAAGGACTTGGGGATAAAGATGGGGATATTCTGAACCAGGTATAAGAATTGGGGAAGAGAAACCATTTTGATTGCATTCACCCGTCCAATGCTTTTTAATTATAATGGCAACTCCCCGAGCTTTACTTGAGAACGTAGATTGGAATATTTGACCAGCCCAGCTGCAACGCAGCCGATTACACTCAGATGGTCTGATATGTGTCTCCTGTAAAAACACAATATCTGCTGAAAGGGATTTAAGATGGGAGAATACCTTGGCACGTTTAATTGGATGACCAAGACCACGTACATTCCAGCTCACAAAATTAGCCCCGCAGCTGCTAGATTGTGATAACCTAACTGTTTGTGTCATGGACCTTTTGAAAACAACAATATGAAAGCCGTAGTGCCCAAAAACAAAAATAAAACTTAAACATATAAACAAACTCCCCCCACCCCTCCCTAACCTACTTTCCCAAACAAAGTGAGTAAGAATATTCCCACATAAACTCTGGGGATACTGTATCCAAAATATTGACTAAATTAAACAATAACAGTCTTTTCTGCAGTAACGTTAAATGACCCGTATTCCCCTCCATATCTAAAGATGAAATATTTGTAAAAAAAAAAAAAAAACACGGTAAAGCAGTATCAATAGGTTGGGGAGCCACATATATGTAAAGCAAAAATTATCAAAAACAAACATGAAATAGTGACAGTTCACCCATGTTGGTACACTGTGTTACAGTTTAACTGTTACACTTCAAGAGTCTACCTCAGAGTTTTTCGCAAGCACACCACTCAATGACGCCTCAGTTTCTGTGGGGTGATGAACAACTTGGTGGCATTGTTCCATGTAACACGGAGATAGGCTGGGTACAGAAAACCACACACTGCACCAGAGTCTTTCAGTTTTCTCCGTACACCATCAAAGAGCTGCCGCTGTCTCACCACCTCCGACGGAAGATCTGGGAAGAAGAAGATCCTTTGTCCCTCGAACAACAGAGAGTGTTTTTGCCGTGCGATCTGCAGGATCTTCTCTCTCATATGACAGTGATGAATCCTAGCTATCATCACCCGTGGTCGCGCTGAGTTCACTGATGGCTGCCCTCTGAGCCGGTGAGCGCGGTCTATCTCCAAAGGCTTGTAAAAGTTCTCTGCCCCTAACAAGACGGAGATGAATCTAACGAGTAACTCTTCTGGTCGCCCCTTTTCAATGTTTTCAGGCAAACCCAAGATTTTAATATTTTGACGCCTAGAACGTCCCTCTAGATCGACCACCTTATTGCGTAGCTCCTTATTCTCTGCAACTAGCTGCTGCCATGCCTGCTCCAGCGTAGTTAGCCGGTTATCGTGATCAGACTTGGCTAACTCAATTTCAGCAATCCGACTGCCATGGTCGTTAAGAGCAGCCTGTGTGGATTGCAGAGTAGACTCCAAGCTGTTGAATCTGTTGTTCATTTTGCTGCTCATTTCGTGGATGGCAGACAGAATGTCCGATATTCCTGGATTAGCCTCCGAAGTTAGCAGGCTAGCCTCATGGAGCCCCTGCGCTTCGTCACACAGCGTTGTTTCATCAGTCTCGTTAGTTGGTTTCTCCAACTTTTTTGGCGTTTTTGGCTTGGTCATGGTGTGAACAATATCTAAAGATTAGCCACCGAGCAATTTAATTGACAAACTGCAGTAAAGAAACTCGATATTTTTACAAAAATGTCAACCATTGGAGGGGAGCTCAACGAAATAACGTCTACTCCACAAAGCGCTCACTACTGCCCCCTCTTACCTGTTAGTTTGTTTAAACATCCAGATAATAGAAGCCACGGTTGACTGGCTGAGGTTAGGCTGCACTCTTTCACCAGTCTCTCTCAGAGATAGACCAGGGTTTATCACATGGTCTATGATGGTGGCTCTAATTTCATCAGTGACAGCAGTTTGAACTCTCACTGAACACCATCACGCATTCTTACTCGTCTCCCTCTCCCTTGCCCTGGCCCAACTATTCTTCTTCCTTGTCCAAACATGATTTTTCTTTCCTCTGTCACTCTGTCTGCTCTTGTGCCCAAACTCAGTCCAAACAAGTGCATTTCTTATGTGTCCATGTCTCCAACTGGGATTGAATCAGCTGTATGACTGTTACTGCACTTTTATTTCAATGATCTATATCTTCAAAAATGTGTATTACTGTGATAGCTTTTCACCTGCCTTTTTGCAAAACTATGCATTTTCCGCTATATTTAAGGTTTTGATATTTAAGGTTTTGAACGTTAGGTTTTCATTTTTGACATGCTGTGTGCAAGCATTTGTGAATAAGACTTTTGTTATTGGGTTACCTTGTATGTAGAGAAAATGTAAACATTTTAGAAACATGTTAAATGGCTGCATGAATACTATAGCCCACAAAAGACTGATGTTGCGTTTACTGTGTTTAGAGTTCTGAAAATCTGACTGCAGATCAGACAAAAGGATGTTAGCAGTTGTAAAACTGTAAAATGATCTGTTTACCTGCAAAACTTCAATGTGAAGTACTTTGTTGACACGTTGCTTCAAAATGAAAAATGATTTCATATTTAGCACAGTGGCCAGAGCTGCCATATCTAGTGCACAGTAAATAAAAAAGAATATATTAATACTTAATAAATTAGAAAAAAACTATCAGAGGTAGGACTAATGCACTACTTTCATTAAAAATAAAAGAAAAGAATTACCTGCCATCTGCTGTGCGAAGTACTGGTTCTCCTTTCTCTTTGAGAGATGCAATGAGCTGCTGCTTCTGTTCCTTCAATGTCATGAAAATCACAGGTTCAAGGTATGCAAGCTGATAACGAAAGTATGTATTGTGCTGTGAGGTATGTGGGCCAAAAAGTGTCAGCATCCACAAAGATTCACCACTGGTATTCTCCCAACATGAGGCTGATTTATCCATTTATCTCTTGAACACCTCTCTCTGGTTTCCTTACATGCCCATACAGTTGAAAAAGCCCCAGTCTTAAGATCCAGTCATCATGTAAGTGTGGTTTTCCACATCCCATAGTTGTGGTATTCTTTAGGCGTGAAATGATTGCTACAGATGACGGACAGAGAGGATGGTCCTTTCCCATGTGCCTGTTTAAAGTTGACAAATTTACTTCACTTTCTAGATATTTTGGGGTCTTTGGGCTGTTTGTGCACAGGGGCTCCACTGTACATCGAATTATTGCGGCCAGAAACAACACACCTTTTTGTTATTTAGCATTACCTTAAGTGCCTCTTTTAGCGTTGTTGTCACCATCTACATCACACACGACACACCCACAGCAGTTGCTGAACTGTGCGGCGGAGCAAAGCAACATCTTTTAGCCCGTATTCCTTGAATGTGTAAATAAAAAAATGTTTTCTGACCATTAATAATCATAAGATAGGAACTCAAATACTATATGTAGCCTTTAAACTCCACCCTAGAATACCTGTTTCTGTAGTCAGTCAGATGCTGAAGGTGGAATTTAAAGAGAGCTCTATGAATAAAACAATATGTAGTAACTAAGATCAGCCCAGAGCTCCACTTTGCACCTTAAATCTGTAGATTTCACTTTCATTTACATTGTCTTGTCTTTATAGTTAGTGGTTAGCACTGTCGCCTCACAGCAAAACGATCCAGGTTGGAGGGTCGTTCTGTGTGGAGTGTGCATGTTCTCCCTGCGCTTGAGTGGGTTTCCTCTGGGTACTCCGGTTTCCTCCCACAGTCCAAACAAATGCATGTTAGGTTGATCAGTCACTCTACACTACCCGTAGGTGTGAGTGTGTGCGTGAGTTTGCGTTGGCCATGCTTATGGTGCTTATGGTTCTGTGTTGTGCAAACCATCCTGTTGACAGGATGGGTGTTGATGACCTGTTATCCTGGTTGTTTGCTATCACTGAACAGTAGGTCTCAGATAAAGAGCATTTGAAAGAGCAATGCTTCATGTGTCTTCTTTCTCCATACCACCGTGCCGATATGTTGAGCATAAAATTCAAAACCAATTTTGCACTGTCATGACACGCACGTTCATGAGATGAATAATAATAACTATATGAGAAAGGATCCTAGTATTACTTCTCTCCAGTCGATTTTTGTGATGGGTGTTGTTAAACATGTACAGTTTTTTGGCTGGAGGAAGAACATTGCGTTCTGGAATGTTATAATTTTAGGCATCCTAGGTTTGCCTATGGGGCAAATAATGTCAGTACCAACTCTAGTAGCACAAATAAACAGAAAAAAAAACATGGTCAATTTTGGCTGCTAATGACAAAATGTATGTAATTTCTTAATTTAATTACTAGTTACCTGTCAGGCAACAGACTATCACTGCAAATTCACGTCAGTGTCTCCAATACAAATTGCTGTTGGAAGACAAGCCCACCACATCACATATTAAAGCACACACCATATGCTGCTTTTGCCTTGCTATATTTAAAAGCACACACATCACACAAAAGTAAATCAAACAAATATTTTTCATAACCGCTGCCACTGTGAAAATCTCACTACTATTGTTTATAGGTGTGCAGATATGTTGATTAGATGACTGACGGGTGGAAGGCTTTACTGCAGTCAGCTGGAAATGCATTTTCACAACCATTTTGTTGTGTTATAGCAAAGCGGAGATTTGCTAATTCCCCCTTAACATATTTCTAGAGTACAAATACATATTAGATAAATAGCATTTTAATCACCATTTGGCTTTTCAATTTTGTATTCACATGAAACATATTGGGTGTGTCTCAAAACCTAGTGAGTGTCTAAATAGGCACGGACTACGTAGGCAGCTGTTTAAGTAGCAGCATTCTCTCCTCATCTCTCCTAATAAACAGATTATTGAGACGCTCTAGTTAGAGAGAGACTGCATCATAGCTTGTTCCCGCCCCCTGCAGCAGCGACAGGTGGTTTAGCTGGTTGCTAAGTTACCAGTCGGCATCCAAAACAATAGGCTGAAGCTTAAAAATCCGCTAGGATAAATGCTAATGGCTCAGTATAAAACTGCAAAATGGTCAATGACTCGTTAAAAAGTTGATAATAAAATACTGTTTTGTGTGATTATATGACAAGAAACACATTAAAACACCAGAGAGAATCAAAATAACTTACATTTTTAAATGCCTTCACTGCTTGTAGATTTGCCTGCGTTGCATCATGGGATTGCCTTAGCGGCTGAGGAATAATTTCATTTGGGAAAATATATTTTGCTTTAAATAAAGCTACTCATGAAACACCAATAATCAAACATTAATAATATTACACAAAGTAGCACAATTATTGAATTAGATATTTTGAGAGCAAACTTGAATGTTTGATAAGGAATGTTTAATTCAAATTTTGTTCCTAGCAGCGTGCCACCCCAGTAAAATCTCTGGGGCTTACCTGGGGTGCGTCTGAAATGGCCTACTAAAACAGTAGGTACTAGATTGAAGTTAGTAAGTACTGCTCGAGCAGTAATCAAGCTGTTTCATTATGTGAGTGTTTAGTGTCCATGCAACCTCGGACGTCCGTCATCTTACCAAAGTCCTGTGACCACTGTAAACATCCTGCTATTCAGTAAAAGCCCCATTTATAGGCATCATTTAACTCCTTGTGTCTCCGACGTACCGCTTTCCACCGTTTTTTCCTCCGCTTTGAACTCATCCGCAGTATGCTGCGGTTACATACTTAAAAATGGCTCCGGACTCAGGAGCTAAAGGCTTATCCGGTGCACATTTTCATTGCTCTGTGCTGGCTGAAATTGTAATGTTACACTGAAACACCTCTCTTTGTTTTTAATTATTTATTTTAGATATTTTTTTTTTAATCCCAGAGGAATTTTCAAGATTTTACCCATCTGTGCAGGGAAACACTCTAGTGCATATGTGTCAAACTCAAGGCCCGCGGACCAAATGTGGCCCGCCACGTCTTTTATGTGGCCTGCGAGAGCTTGAAAGCTCTTAGTGTCTAAAAATAAATAGGTCAGAAGAGTTGACCAAAAACTACATTTCCCACAATGTATGTCGATTGTGTTACGGTTTACTGCCACTAAACAACAGTGTAGTCAGTGATGTGATAATGATCCCATAATGTCCAGAAAAAAGAAAAGTTGATGCAGATGGACGGCTGTCAACTAAGATGGGAAGGTATACATGTTTGTGCTTCAAGGCGAAAGACCGGTTTGCCTTTTGTGTTACGAAGCAACATGTCGGTTATTAAAGAGACACTCTACGCCTGTATTTTGACACCAAGCACGGAGCTAAGTATGGCAAAGCTAGCCTTCAAGAAAAGCAACAGATTGCACAAGAATTAAAAGGCAAACTGAAGTCGCAGCAGAATCTGTTCACGAAAGCCAAAAACAATGCGGCACTGAAAGCTAGTTTTATTGTGGCTGAAGAAATCGCCCATGCTTCAAAGTGTTTTACAGAGGGAGCGTTTTTGAAGCAGTGCATGCTGAAGGTCTGTGAGCAGGTGTGTCCCGACCAGACTCACACGTTTAACAATGTCAGTTTGTCAAGAAACACCATCGCTGATAGAGTTAAGGAACTAGCTGGCTGAGGAGTCACGCAGCTACACAGCTTTTTCATTAGCTGTTGATGAAATCACAGATATGTGTAGTTGCTGTTGCAATATATTTAGTGTTTGCAGGTTTTATGTGTTTATTGTTATCAAAGCAAAGTTTTTTTTTATCTGTCACACATGTTCTTAGCAGCTCACAATTTTTGTTTTTATACAATTAAGCCTCATTTCAATATGTCAAACGTTTTGATCAAAGTTAATATTAACTCATATTTGATGTTTTTTTTTTATTCATTAAATAGTTTCAATCATCCTTGATTGATGGAGTTTGTGGATTTCAAAACATGACAAAGTAAAAGGATTTATGTTATAACAGAGCAACAAGCAAACATATTTTTTCCATGCAACTGTAATGTTTTAATTGAATAAGTAACACATTCAGAGTTATTTAACATTGAGGAGTAGTTACATTTATTTTATATTACATTTGGTTACATTTTGTTACATTTATAAGTTACATTTGGCCCTTTGAGGACAGCCATTATGCCGATGTGGCCCTCGGTGAAAATGAGTTTGACACCCCTGCCCTAGACAGACACACTAGGAAGCAGTGAGCACACATGCCCAGAGCGGTGGGCATGTGGGGTTAGGTACCTTGCTCAAGGCTTCTGATCGCAAGGCTGGTTCCCTACCTTCCAGTCCAAATATTTTTTTATTTTTTTTGCACGTATAACAGATCTTATCTTAAATAAGGAAACAGGGTTGTACGCTTCTGCTTTCACGAGCAGTTCCTGTATTCCGCCAGTGGAGGCGCTCTAACAGCGAGGGTCGCGTGTACATGTAGAGAGGAAGAAAGTTAAACGGGGGAGGCGACCGGTGATTGTTAGCGCGTTGCTGTTTGTTCCTCTGCTGCTCGCTGTGATACTGTTGTCTCTAAAACAGATGTAAGCCGAGCTCAAATGTTTTATACATGTTCTTTAACTGTATGTATGGGTTTTGTTTTGATATGTATGCGTTTGGCCTCATTAGCCTGTGTTCCAGTTGTTGTTTGCTAGTTGTTGTTAGCCTGCCTGCTATTGGTTTTAGCTCTGTGGATTTCTGGCTTGTTGTCAGTTACACACGATATGGACCTGCTAATGCTGTCAGTACAATGACTGGTGATAATATTCCTTTAGTTTAGATACTAAATAGATGTATTTAGTGGTTGCAGGTGTAGATGTATTTAGTGTTGCTTCTTTGTGTATGCGTGTGGAATTTTATTGAGTATGCACTACTGTGCCTTTTCAGTTTATGATTATCAGGTGACAGATTAAGAGTCTATGGTGGTTGACTAGAGGCTTTCAGGGGCGGTGGACTTGTTCAGGAGGCAGTGTCCGGTGGTAGAAATCTGTCTTTCTTACATTCTCGACAGGATGAATGTGAGTATTAGTGGATATGATAAATGAGTTTTGCTTCCAGAAGTAGAAGTAAAGTTTATTGTTATTTGTTCAGGGGTCAATTCTTATAGGGACCCGTTATTGAGCATAAACTTAAGGAAAGACATAGCTGAAGTTAGCTTCTTATTCAGATTCCCTGTTCCACCTTAAATGGTGCAGCAGTTATATTTTGGTGCCTCACCATTTAAGGTGGAACTAGGAATTGGAATAAAAAGAAAACTTCAGAAAGCAAGCAGTTGAGCTTTTCCAGAGAACTGATAGCAAGTCTTTTATGGTTTTCCAGTAACCCCTTCTTATGTTCTGTTTTTTCAGGTTGTAAGTCAATATAAAGCAGCTTTGGAGTAGTAACCTCTGTTTATGTAACTATCAATCTTTTTATCTACGTATCTGCCTCAAATGTAGTCTCAAAACACTGTTCGAATACAATTGGTGTCTTGTTTATTTCTATCTTTTCACACTAAATATATAATTTAATCAGTTATGTCTATCACAAAAGCTAGAACAGTAAGAAAGAAAAGAACACCTTGCCTGCTGTTGAGTGTGGGGGTGGATCTCTTGTGCTGTGTGATTGTGTGGTATCCTATGGCCCAAGAAACATTACATTGCTAGGTGAAAGAAAGGATTCCTCTAGATTTGGCCAGGGTGTCTAATTTTTGTATGTGGGTAAAATTGGACATCTTTAGGTCTGATTGAAAAGCATGTCTTTCTACCTACAACAGGTGCTGATAGAATTAGCATGTAGTCTTTTTCTTGTTTCAACTAGACAAATTAGAAAGCTATTTTTAGCACATCAAAACATAATCTGGGTAAGTTGTTAATGCTATTAATTCCCTCCACAGTTCAAAGACATGCATGTTAAGCTGATCAGTCACTCTTAGTTGCCCGTAGATGTGAGTGTGTGTATGTTAGCCTTGCATTGGACTGGACACCTGTCCATGATGTACCCAGCCTTCGCTGTCAAGGCAGCATATTTTTTATAATAAACAAAACATTCAAATTTGATTTATATATTGATTCATACATATACACTATTTTAAGGTATGCATCTTGTACCAGGCAGGGTTCCCTTTAATTAGGGTGGTGTTGTTGGTTGACTGATTTCTTTTTTTCCTGCAATCCTTTATTAAAATGTTTTTTTTTGTAGAATGAAGTGATTATTTATTATTTATATTTAAATGCTGTATTGTAATTAATGAAATGCTTCTGTAGGTGTTGTTTTTTTTTTTGAGGAGTATGCAACAGGAGAACTGTCAGAGTAATTGAGTGGGTTAATTGGATGGTCAGGTTTGAATGTATGGAACTGTAAAGAACCCATATTGTAGTATCTAATAGCCATGATCTGGCTCTTCCTTGTTTCAGGTCCTATATAATTGATCATTACTAGTTTGTAAACTTGCAAATGAGAACCTTTCCTATCCATTGACACACTGAAGATTAGATCTAAATAGTTAACATGACTAATTTCACTAATAGTTTTCATTGTTCTCTGTTGTTAGGAACATCAGTCAGGAATCTTGATGTCGTCACTCAGACATCATTTAAGAGACATGTACTTGATTTACCTTGAAACGTGTTATTTTCAAATACATAATATAGTCGGTTTCGTGGCACTGCCTACCAGGACTGTGTTTCCTGACTGCGTTGTTGAGTAACCACAGTGGAGAGAGAATGTTCTAAATGATAGTCCATCAGTTGTTTATCTATGCTGGTTGTTCAACCATTAGGAAACACATCCCTACTTGGATGTCTGTCAGCTCCAGCTAATAAGAACTAAAAAGACTGATGTGTTTTAGAAACAAGCCGCTGTTTAAGTGAACTAGTGACATTTTTATTACCCTTTATATTTAATTACCATGCTTTTATACCTCATGCCGCTCGGCACCTGTGAGAACAGACAGTGGCTCGGGTGGGTGAAGTCCTTTAGAACTCTCTTTGTCTTCCTCAGGTAGCAGCTGGTGTATAAATCCAAAAGCTGAACCCTGTTAATGTACCAGGCTGCACCTCTGCACCAAAACTTTCAGCTCAGTAGCAGGGCAGTTACCATGCCATGCAGTAAAGGAGCTCCAATAAAATGCTCTTCACAGCACATGTGTAACACGTTGATTTGACCTTTGACGGTTTCTTTATCCTCTTACAGGAATGCCTTCCTGATGCAAGTCTCCTGCTCCTGGTGTTGACTTCCACAACGCTATCGGGAGATGTTATCAGGGTCAATGTTTCATAATGCTGAAAACAGTAGAGAGTAAACATGAGAATATGGCACCCAGAAGAATCTCCGATAGTCTGGAAACGTTATCTGACACTCTTCACACAAACCCATCCCAAAGACAAACCCAGGGAAATACAGGCAAAGAGAAACATCACCACTGCTCAGAGTGTAAAAGGAGTTTTACCGACAGATATAATCTCCAACGACACCAGCGCATCCACAAAGAAAAGAAACCTCATCAGTGCTCAGAGTGTGGAAATAGTTTTATTGACCAATGTAGTCTCAGAAGACACCAGCGCATTCACACAGGAGAAAAACCATATCAGTGCTCAGAGTGCGGAAAGAGTTTTAAGCAGAAAAGTCATCTCCAGGACCACCGGCGCATTCACACAGGACTGAAGCCCTATCAGTGCTCAGAGTGCGGGAAAAGCTTTATTGACAGACGCAATCTTCAAAATCACCAGCGTCTCCACACCGGAGAGAAGCCGTATTACTGCACAGAGTGTGGAAAGAGCTTTATCGCTAGATGCACTCTGCAGAATCACAAACGTATTCACACAGGAGAGAAGCCGTACCAGTGCTCAGACTGTGGGAAGAGCTTTGCTGCCCGATGTAATTTTCTAAGACATCAGCGCATTCACACAGGAGAGAAACCGTACCAGTGCTCAGACTGTGGGAAGAGTTTTACTGACCCACGTAACCTCCAACAGCACCAGCGCATTCACACAGGAGAGAAAAACTACTGTTGCATGAACTGCAAGAAGTGCTTCACCAACAGGCGTAATCTCCAGAGGCACCTGCTCATTCACACTGGAGAGAAGCCGTATTACTGTTCGGAGTGTGGAATGAACTTTACTGTGCAGAGCAGCCTTCAGAGACACCAGCGCATTCACACGGGAGAGAAGCCGTATCTGTGCTCAGAGTGTGGAAAGAGTTTCTCACAAAGTGATGCCCTCAGAAAACACTTATGTAATAACCCAGAAAACGAAGCGGCACTGGGGTAATTTTAGACATCTCTGCTGTACTGTATCATGCTTAATTATTCAGATACAGAGGAGCCAGCAATGTGATGAGTGGAGAGGGTGGAGGCCTTCAGACCCACCACACAATTGGCTATTAACAAGCTCATCAGTTGGATGAGGTATATTGAGAGCAGGGAAAGCAGCAGAGTCTGTTAAGAAATACTGCCACTGACAAATGACTTTGCTCTTGTAAATATTTGCCAGCTTCTTTTATGCTTCCCGTTTTGTGCTCACTTGCTTTGTGTATTTGTTTGGCTGTGTCTCTGGTTGGTCCAGGAAAAATGAATGATATCCGAGTCTTTTGCCAGTCCCTCTAGGTCTGGTCAACACTTTGAAGAACCCCTACTTTGAAGAATTCTCACACACTTGCTTTGGCGTGTGTGTTCTATTGTTTTAAATTTCTCTCTGACTGGCTTCTGACCCAGTTTTGTTACTTGACATTGTGATTTTGGCCAGTTTATGAAAATGACAAATTCGTACTCCAACAAGGGGCAGTGTATTGTCAGAAAAGATACAGTACCTCCTCCTCCCTCTCAGTACTTACCAGTCGAGAACAAACGCAACAGTCAAGCTTCATCCCTTTTCTCGACAAAAGTGTCTCTAGCGGTGGAAGGCGGTACTGATGTTACGCTTCTGTTTATGCCACTTCTTTTCTTTGCAGCTGAACATTGGCTCCCTATCCCCAAATAAGCTTACCAGGACTTTCAACACGACTGACAACCTATCTCTTGAATGAAGAGATTACGTAACTATGTCAGGGCAGTGCAACTTCTTTCATCCTCTCATGTTGGACTCAACGCTACAGTGACTTGCTATCGTGTCTTGAGGTGCAAAATGGTATTACGATACAGGACAGGCCGAGCTAGCTGGTTAGCATGCTATCCTATGTAAATGTCTTTGTATCATGATAGATAGATGTCTTTGTGGAATGTGTTTTTTGCAATTTTCGCAAATCTTGGGTTCTGGGGTTGTGTTAATCAGGGAAATGTCTATTTTATTATTTTTTTGGTTGAGATTAATTTGTGTCTCTCTTTGAGCTAATTTGGCTTCAGTTTGCTTGTTTTTTTTGACCTTGGCCAAACTGGTGGAGGAAAACTAAAGTTAAACTAAAAGGAAAGAACCAGAAGTAACAGAGAATAATAAAAAACTATAAATACTTATATAATTGTATAATTATTTCTTAAACAAAAGTAATAATAAAACAATAGCTGATTCATATGAACAGATACAGAGCACCTTAGTTCTCATAAGTCTTTCCTTTATCTCCAAGTTAAGAACCCAGAAACTATAACCACAATCACCCACTTAAGACTTATGTTACAAGAGGCTTCCACCAAAAGGACTTCCATGAAGAGGCTTCCACTTCCTGCAAATTCTTATTTTGAAGCAGACTAAAACCAAAAAAACACACACACAACATAGGGAACAATTTATGCAAACCTAAAACATTTAAACACTGAATGAAAAACGGACATGTTACGGTTATTTAATGCTAATATCAGTTCCTCTGAGCCTGGAGTTGTAGCACATGTAAACACTAAAGTCATGTGTGTGAAGACCTCAAGTCTAACTAACGAAAATGTCCACCTTATTATTATTCAGCTTTCAAAAACAGACAGTGACTGCTGACAGCACGTTATACTGCCGTCGGAAGTCTGGAGGGTCTGAGGATTAAAACGTTGTTATGTATAGAAACCTACAGTAATGTACATTTTGACAATATTTTAGTAAAGTATAAACATATACTGCAAATTATGTATGTATTAGTCTCCTCAATTTTAGTTTCTTCATTATGTTTATTGATTAATCGTTTCATGACTTACCAATAAGAATGTCCTACAGCTAACTGCAGCATCATCACACCTGGCAGAAGATACTGGAACACAGATTTACTGAATACACGGTGAGAAACAAACACTGAAGTTGTCAAATCTTTGCTCATTTGGTATAAAAATTTACTAATGGGATTTTTTTGTTCTCATATATTGTAAATATGAGTCTCCAATTAGGTTGTAATATTAATACCAAACTTTTTTGCCATTATATATTGTTTCCATCCTTGCACCATCCATTAATGTGAAATCACTTTATGACTATCATGACCAATTAAATAATAAACTTCCCTCTCCATTTCTCCTGTTTTTACTTAGATTGGCCCATAAATTATATTAATTTATTTATAACCCAGGCTTGTGTTCCTTGTAAAATGTTCTGAATTCTAAATGGTATCTAAGCTCTGGAGAAATCAGCTGGGCTGCTGCACGGTGACGAGTACAGAGCACATCTCAAACACCGGTATGTGTATTTTCCATCCTTCTGTTCTTGTGAATTTGTTTAAAACGTTCTGTTTTGCGTTCCTGATAATGACAAGTACCAAGTACTTTGTTTACTGGCATGAAAGCGTGGTAACTGCGGAAAGTCTTGGATTTAGAATGCCAGAACAGAACTAAGTTGTTCTTCATGCTCAGATCAGAGCAGCATTTTCATGATCTGTTGCTGTTCTCTTGATAAAACATGGTTGTGTATTTCATAAATATGGATAAAGTGAGTGTTTTGTGTTTGAAGTTCTGTGTAAAAAATTATAATGCTGGCATTTTTAAAACATCGTGTGTCAAGCTTAATTTTTTTTATAAACACCTGCATTTTTTTTTTCCAAATTGATCATCCATCCATCATCTTTCGCTAGTCTGGGTCATGGGGGGCTGAAGCCAATCCCAGCTACAGCAGGCATGGGCAACCCACACTCACTCACACCTACGGGCAATTTAGAGTAACCAATCAACCTAACATGCATGTCTTTGGACGTGTGGGAGGAACCTGGAAAAAACCCACTCAAGCCTGAACCAGGAATCGAGCCTGAATCATTTTGCTGTGAGGCGACAGTGCTAACCACTGCACCACCATGCTGCCAATTCAGATTGATCGATTGATTGAAATTCTGATGAAAATAGCTGTTAGCTGCAGCCTAAAAATGTATCTTACAAGTCAAGTTTATTTGTATAGCGCTTTTTAGAACGATGTTGTCTCAAAGCAGCTTTACAGAGTTTTGAAAACAGACAGTTACAACATATATCCCCCAGTGAGCAAGCCAGAGGCAACAATGGCAAGAACACCTCCCTCAGACTGGAGGAAGAAACCTTAGGAGGAACCAGACTCACAAGGGGAGACCCATCCTCCTCTGGTCAAACAGTATTTGCAGTTTAATAAACTAAACTCCAAAAAAAAAGTCTCTTTTTGAGATCTGGATGGCAAAGCTTTAGAAGCTGCACAGGTATAGGCAGTCTCTGGCTGAGGCAGTCTATGAATAAGGCTTTTTGTAAAGTGGGCGTGAGCTGAAACAGTCCCATCCCATCTCAGTGCTGGTGCATCTGGATGGTACAGTGATGTAACTAAGAGTGTAGCGGTTGACACAAATGGACAGGTGAGCTGGCTGGTGATGGGTGTGGATGAGACCCTGATGGTCAGTACTTCAACAGCTTTCAACAGACAGGAGCCTAGACATCAGCGTGTGTGTAACTGTGGAACTTCATGGAGTCTAGGTTGTTTCTTATGTAGAAAGTTGTAGTGTTAAGTTGACTATAGAACATTACATTTTACTTACCAAACATAAATGAAACTTTGTTTTTCTTTCCTCCCATACAGATCATATCGGCCCTAAACAAATGTATTATTATTATTATGTACTCTTGACACGTAACAGAGACACAATGATATCCTCCTATCCTCTAGGTGTCCCTCTCTGTGTCGAAAATATGAAAATATGAATCTCTATATTAATATTTATGAATATTAATATTTATGAGTATATAAATGTAAATAAATATAAATGAGTATATAAAACACCAGGTTCCTGCAATATTGGCTTAATACTTTGTGATTTTATTTTGTTTTTACTTATGCTAGTTTTGTGTAGTCCATGATTCTGTTGTATTATAAATGTTATGCCCTCCAGCCAAATAGCATATTTAGTTGATTTTAGAAATGAAAAGAAGTAAACACAACAAAAATAACATTTTCTGTAGATGTTTATGCCCATTTATTTTCAGTGATGTTCAAGTCATATCTTTTTTAGTCATCCTCTGCTTTGTAGGAATTAGTTAGCTTTGTTTTTTGAGATCCTTGGCCAACAGCTCAGAGGAGCCATGGTTGTTGTCAGACTGAGGTCTGTATTGAATTCTGGAGCTGTTAGCAGCTTATTACCAAGAAATCTTGCCTTCCTTCCAAAGAAATAACTTGATGGGTGTCCAAACTTGTGCACTTTCTATATTTTTCCTTTTTCTTACTTTATTAAACTAGACGGTTGCTGTTAATTAGCTGGGAATATGTACACCATCAGCTATAACATTAAAACCACATCCTTTGTACTTCTAAAATTCCAGACTGTAGTCCATCTGATTCTCTGTATATCCCCTCTAACCCTGTTCTTCAATGGTCAGGACCATCACACAGCACACACTAACACTACCACGTCAGTGTCACTACAGTGCTGAGAATGACACAGCAAACAAATAATAGCTGCTCTGTGGTGGTCCGTTGGGGGTCCTGATAATTGAAAAACAGGGTGATAGAGGGGCCAACTACAGTCTTTACAGTAGAACTACATGATGTACCTGTATTGTAAATGGAGCTCACAAAATGTGTGTGTAGATAAAAGGAGATGGTTTTAATGTTATGGCTGATTGGTGCATATATACTTTTGCAAACTGTATGTATGACCTTCTTCTTGTAATACACATTCAAATTCGAAAGTGTTGTTGCCATTAGTAGTCTTTCAAGTCTTCGATAATTAAAAAGGCAAATCTGTATTATATGATTACATTATATATATATATATTTCTTCTCATTTCTGAAAGACAACCAGATGGCATTATAATATGCACACCGTATAAATGTAAATTAATTTCAATATCAATATGTGCAGTGTGCTCAGCATGCCTCTGTAGAGATTATAATGAAACGATTCCCACAAGCCACAGAAGGAAAACTCAAAAACAAATAAAAACACTTAAATTATTATAGAAATTACATTAAACTGAACCTTTAGATTTTGATTCAAGGTTTACAATTACAGAGATTTTTCAGGACTAAATTAATCTGAGATTTATCTGGCCAATGTGACTGAGACAGTAGTTTTAGTTAATTATTTCTAGGTTATGTTGTTAATCATGTTTAAGATTTATCTGACGCTCACTGTCCACTCTATTAGACACCTAACTTGTTGGTCCACCTTGTTGATGTTAAGTCAGAAACAACATCTCATCTGTTGCTGCACAGTTTCTTCTTCAGTGGTCACAGGCTGGTACCCACAAGATCCTGTTAGCTGGATATTTCTGGTTTATGGACGTACAGCTTTAGTTTAATAAACTGTAAATACTGTGTGACCAGAGGAGGATGGGTCTCTCCTTGTGAGTCTGGTTCCTACCAAGGTTTCTTCCTCCAGTTGAGGGAGTTGTTCTTGCCACCGTCGCCTCTGGCTTGCCCACAGGGGATAACGTGTTATGATTTCATGTTTTCATGCTTTTAAACTCCTGTTAAGCTGCTTTGTGACATCATTTAAAAAGTTTATACAAATAAACTTGACTTGACTTTTGACTGTGTCAGATCCACAATCCACAACAGCACACCACCACTAAGTCAGTGTCACTGCAGTGCTGAGAATGATCCACTTCCCTATTAGTACCTGCTCTGTGGTGGTCCTGTGGGAGTCCTGAACATTAAAAAGCAGGGTTTCTAATGTTTCTCTTTTATAAATGACCTACTCATGATATATGAATGCTCAGAATGTTTTATATTGCTGCTGAGCGCTCCAGGCTGCTCCTCCGGTGACTTCTGCATAATCAGTGAGTGCGTTTCATAAACAGTAACACATTCTTAAACGTGTAGAAAAGTAATTTAAGACTAGGAGGGATGTGGAATGTTCATAAAAAATGTAAACAGGCAATGCAATCATACATGACTACACAAGGACTATCTAGCAAAGGAACACCCCCCCCCTTACAAACCAAGCAACACACTGCGCTATGGGTAACGCTCTTTGTACTTTGGTTGTATGCTACTTATTGCATTGCACTGTGTAGTGTTTCTGTACACCACTACAAAATAGCGGAACCCAAAAATAGTGCGCTGTATAGTGAACAAGGCGCAGTTTCAGAAACAAAATTTTTAGTCCCCAATTTTGTAGCCATACACTTCATCTCTGTCCTTCATGGTCACATAGTGAGCAGGGGATTGTTTAGAAGTAACTATGTCTCAATAGCTATGTTTACATGCAGCCTGAGAATTTGTTAATAATCTGACTAATAGCTCAATCAGAATAGAATAAGTCCATGTATACACCTCAATCCCAATAGATTAGTCCGATTGAGGTCATTCCGATTACAATTTCTATCTGATTGAAGGAGGTGGGTAATATTGTAAATAATCAGTTTAATAGAAGGATAATAGCCATGTAAACGCCTGTATCCGATTACATTCCCGATTGGAAAGTTTAAATACGTCCTGCTCATGGACCGCCGTAAAGCTCACAATAACGAGCTGTTCAGACGAGTATATGAGCAAATGAACGACGTGTATTACAAAGCTAAAAACCTGAACGTGGACTCCTCACACACAGTACCAGTTGGTTCAACATCTATCACGTCTCTGTTGTCTTCTCCAGTCATTTAAACCCCAATAAAACCTCTACCATTAAATAATTTTAGAACAAAGCTTCACCATGAGCTACCTGTCCCCGCCAGAGCTTAAGTTTGCCACCACAAGACCGACCTCTTCTTTAATTTGGTCAGACCAGACCATAAGTACTGTGAAGCCATGGTCAGCCTGATTGCTGTTGTCAGAATAAAAGTCCTGCTTATCCAGGTCATCAATGGAGAGGTTGTGAAGGACGTGGACTGCCACTTTCAAACTAAAAATAAGGAACTACATTACTACCTGCCACACATGAAGTAAGGCCACTGTAGATGTAAACGCTTTATATTTCTTTCCTTGGTCACTTTGTAATGACTTTGAATGAAACAGGATAAACAGCAACAAATTTAGGTAAACATTTAATGTGCGCATTGGATTTTGGGAATTGTTGTCAGTTGTGATGTTGCAAAGGTATGTGACACCATTACTTTGTATAGGGCAGCATGATGGCATTCCCGGTCCTGAATGAGATCTCATGTGTTGGATACTTGGATAAACTATTTCAGATGTTTTAATAATGAAACGACTGGAAGTATATTTCAAGATAAGTGTACGCTGAACAGAGACCAGAAGCAGATACGGAGTATCAGGAACTAAAGTATCATGAGTTGCTTAAATACACAATGATCTCCTGGCAATGGAAATCATATGTCCCACATTCACACTCCAGGAAATCTCACCTATCAAATCCCCCCATCACAGTCTATTCACACTCATGCTTTCTGCAGAGTCACGTGGTCATCAAGCTCCTGAATGGGTTCCAATCACCCAACATTGACCATTGCTGCCTTTCATAAAGTACTTAAACTTGCCCTAAAACAAGCTCCTATTTTCCCACATAACATATGGCATCATCTCTTTTTGCACAGTTTCTCAAGACATTTTACAAGATCTATTTCACAGGAATCCAGGGAACAATTTGTTTTCCTAATATTTTAACATCCTCGTTCCCACTAGCACACAAAATGACAAAAATGCACACAGGGCAGGGCTTTCACCTTTTTCAATTACTATAACGCTGTTTACTTTTTTTAAATGATCAGCAGTATTTTGCACAAATTATTTGTTGTGGTAAGTAATGTCATCTAATGGGAATCCATTAGATGACAACATTACTTACCACAACAAATAATTTGAAGGAACACAATTTAATAATTTGAAAGAACACAAAACCCGGGTGTTTAGAAAAGCCTACATTTATAATAGATGTGGTGTCTCTAAATGGGACTTTGTACACACTGACTTTCAGACCTTGTTGTTCGCAAAATAGTTTTTTGCAAATAAATCAAAATACTAATTGGAAGACTCAATGAAGTCCTGATATGTTTCACAGGTATCTGGGGACATGCTGACTGCACTGCATCCCACAGCTGCTGGAGGGCGCGTTGGGGAGGACCTATAGAATAAAACTGATGATCCAGGTGGTCCCACAGATGCTCAAGTCTAGGGAATTTTGGTCAGCTCTTTCAACCAATGTCAGACATTTCTAGTCGTGTGACTTGCCGCATTGTCTTGTTGGAAGATCCCAACAATTATCATGTATGAATGTACGTGATCTGAAGGGACGGATTCATACCCAAATCAGTTGAGAGTGTCTTCCACATGAATGCGTGGGTCCAGAGCTGCCATCGAAAGTAGGAAGTGATCATAACAATGTGACTTAACTGTGTATCTTAAATCCTGTACAATATATGTACATGGCATTTATTTGCATAGGCTACTTGTGTTTTCCTAGTTTTATTTGCATTTTAAACTAAATGGTTTCACAACCGTTACCCCTGTTTTTTAATTACAGAGTACATTAGAATGTTGTATAAAAATCAATAAAGCATAATGAACACAAAAAGAAACAAAAAAAACCAAAAGAATTACTAACTAAATAGTAATGGTAACATTTTAACTGCATAGAAAAGTGGATTTCTCTACTCACCAATATTCCTGAGAAGTAGTAAAATTTTGTGATTTAAGAATAGTCAGAGGATTATAAATCCCTAAATATTTGACTTAACTATACATGCTTTACTAAAAGTAACTAGGTAGTACTCTCCTATTAGTTTCCTAGGACGTCTCTAATGGAATCTTGGACCACTTTTCTTTTGTCGTCTTTTCTTTAAGATCCCCCCGCAGGTGTTCTATGGGACAGAGTTGTGCAGTCATTGTTGTGCCACATCAAAATTATTCAGCATAGACCACCATTTTAGGTGATTTTTTTTGATGGTGCTTTGAGTCACCGTCCTGCTGGAAGTCCTATGGCCTTTGATGGAGACCCACCTTCAGGTGGGCTCGAAGTAACACTGAGCCAGAAGTAGTAGTTCAAAACCTATTTGATAGTGTTAAGATTTAAAGATATAATGCATACATTTAGGTGACCAGTGTCAGAACCAGCAAAGCAGCACCAACCCACGTATAAAAAATGAAAGATTACTTTTTTAAAGTTCGACAGATTTCTCAGGCATTAGTCTTAGTCTACAAGTCTGGTTGTCATGCTTTAGCAGAGTTGCTTGAGGAAGTCAGCAGTTTAAAAGAAGTTCTAAAGTTGTCAGACCATGCTGAATATAAGGAAACTTTACATTATCCTAATGTTCTTATCAAGTGGGTTCCACCGGTGTGGCAGGCAGCAGCAAATCTATTAATTTTTACGGATGTATTAACATATTCATTTTATCAGTTCAAATTACCATATAGCAGCAGTTTGTAGTTCTACAATTACAGAAGGTAGTTCATCTGTTTCTCTATATACTTTGTTTATCCCACTGTTCTTTAATGGTCAGGACCACCACAGGACCACCACATATCAGGTACAGTATAGCTTATTTTCAGCACTGCAGTGACACTTGATGTGGTGCTGGAGTGAGTGGATCAGACACAGCAGTGCTGCTCAGTGTCACTGTTGGACTGAGAATAGTCTACCAACCAGCAACATTCAGCCAACAGTGTCCTGTGACCACTGATGAAAAACTAGAGGATGACAAACTGTGCAGGAACAATAGTCTATTTCATCAACTAGGTGGCCAACAACATAGAGGTGTCTAAGAGTGGACAGTGAGTGGATACAGCGTTTAAAAACTCCAGCATCACAGCTGCGTGTGATCTGCTTATACCAGCACAACACACACCAACACAACCCCACCACGTCAGTGTCACTGCAGTGCTGTGAATGACCCATCACCCAAATAATACCGGCTCTTTGGTGGTCCTGACCACTGAAGAACATGGTGAAAGAGGTTAAAGTATGCCGAAGAACATATGTACTACAGTCTGTAACTGTGGAACTACAAATGCATGCACTGTAGATTGTGAAGTACAGCAGATGAAAAAACAATAGTTGCAGATACAAGGACATGTACCCAATGCATGGTGTAAATATGCCTGTTCCGCCTTCAGCGGTATAGCCCCACCCATCTAAACTTTCAATCTAATATTAAAATGTTTTTAATATTAAAAACTCGAGTTATCTGTCTATTTATGCTAACTAAATGCAGAATATCTAAGAAAAAATCTAAGATACATTAACCGGAGTTGCGATGAAGTCACAAGCCGAGCTTTTATTTCTTTCAGTGTGGATGGTACTGCTGTTCAGAAGACCCTAATTTAAAGATGCACATTTTGCCTTGGGCACAGCGCCGAATGGTACCTCCAACCAACAGAATCTGTAAATAAACATCCAAATAAATGTGAAACATAAACAGCAAACATGGCCATTATAACATTTAAACAGACTTTATTTACATGACATTTGTAGTACCAAAAACCAGGTTGGGTGGCTCAGTAACACTGTTAATTCCAAATCCGGGAAACCCCCAAAAGCAATTCCGCGTAATGAAGACTCTTCAATACTAAAGTGAGTGTCACACTGAGCACGCTCTCTACAATTAGCAGTGCATTGTGGTAATCAAACCAAAATTTTAGCTCTGATAGCATTAGGTATTCTAACACTACTGTATAATATCTATTGTATATGCTTTACAGAGTTAGTGTTAAGGTGAGCCGTAAACATTTATTTGGCTTAATAGGTACATAATTATCCATAAAAGAGGCAATTTATTTAATGCTGATATATACACTTTATAATAAAATGGGAAACTTGGCCCCCATCATTACAGCTGGTGAAAGGGTGGTGAAAGTCCCACTTAGCCAACATCATTTTAATATTTGACATTAAATAATAATAGAAGAAACCTCAGCAACAAAACTGAGCCCAGATGCCAAATTGTCTAGTCAGGTTTATCCATAACAAAATAAGTGTTGGCTGGGAAGAGTTTTATCAGCACTCATACGGCTTCTCTGCTGTGTGAATGCAACGATGTGCTTGGAGATGCCTCGTTAGATTGAAATTTATTCTAAACTCTGAACAGCAATACGTCTGTTTTCCACTGTGTGAATACGCTGGTGTCTTAGGAGATTCCTCTGCTCACTGAAACATTTCTCACACTCAGAGCACTGATATGGTTTCTCTCTGTGTAAACACGCTGGTGGATTTTGAGAGATCTGTTTTGATTAAAACACATTCCACACACTGAACAGTACTACGGTTTCTCTCTTGTGTGAATGTGTTGATGTTTCTAAAGATTAGTCTGTGCGCTAAAATATTTTCCATAGTCTGAGCATCGATATGGTTTTAACCCAGCGTGAATGCGCTGGTGGACTTTAAGATAACTACTTTGATTAAAGGTCATTCCACACTCTAAACAGTAATATGGCTTGTCTCCTGTGTGAATGCGCTGGTGTCTATGGAAAGTACTCTTTACACTGAAACGCTTCCCACACTCCAAGCACTGATACGGTTTTGATCCAGTGTGGATGCACTGGTGGACTTTGAGATTACTATCACTATTAAAAGTTCATTCCACACTCTGAAGAGTTAAATGGCTTCTCCTGTGTGAATGCGTTGGTGTCTATGGAGATTACCCCGGTCAGTAAAACTCTTTCCACAGTCCAAGCACTGATACAGTTTCTCTCCTGCGCTGGTGTCTTTTGAGATGACTCTGTCCAGTGAAACCTGTTCCACACTCCACTGTTTTGAATTAATTGCTTCTGTGATGTGACAGCAACTAACATCTTTACATATATCCATACATCACTGGATGTAATCTGCTAACACAGGCCTTCTACAACAGCAAGGTGTTGAAGTGTGCTGGCAAAATTACAGCTGACCCCTCTCATCCTTGACATCACCTTTTCCAGCCACGTCTCTCTGGTAGTTAGGATCATCAAAACCAGCACAGCCAGACATGCTGAAAGCTTTTTTTTCCCCAGAGCTGCAGGACAGTGGACACCTTGCACTTTAAACTCAAACCAGATTCCACTGTGTTACAATAACCTGTTTACAATGCAATGCTTATTTGCACAACTGTACAGTCAGTTCTACAAATGTTCTTCTAATTTTGTAATAATCTGTTAAATTCTCTATAGACATACATATAAACACAGATATTTACATCTCTTTTCCAGCTCCTTTCCATACCTTTTTATTGTTATTTTATTTTATAATATTGTTATTCGTTTTTTGGTTTCTGCCAAATCTTAGCTGCATAAGTCGTTCCACAGTTTTCGAAATATCAACTCTGTTCCAACAGCAGGACTGTCCAGTATGATTGTGTGATTCGGGTTTGTTTACAGATTTTTGATTGGATGCATGGATTCCGGAAAACAACAGATTGCCACCCCCCATACAGAATGAATGGAATGGAAAAGTGCACACAAAACTACTTTTTACTTTTACTTCACTACTTACAAATAAATATATCCCAATCTGTGTCTCACAGCTTGCCATTTGTA
This sequence comes from Megaleporinus macrocephalus, assembly GCA_021613375.1. Classification (NCBI taxonomy): domain Eukaryota; kingdom Metazoa; phylum Chordata; class Actinopteri; order Characiformes; family Anostomidae; genus Megaleporinus; species Megaleporinus macrocephalus. The sequence continues at coordinate 19,173,656 of CM038724.1, forward strand.
CAAATTCTGTTAAATTTATTAATACATATTTGTAATTTTTATAGATGCATTATAATTTATGTGAAAATGAACACATTTGTCTGTATTTTCATTGCATATTTTTGAAAAGACGAGGTCTCAAATTTTTTATTTATTTATAAAGTGTTGAATCTGCATTAATGGATTAAATGAATTTTGAGACCTTTGTTGCGCGTTTCTGAACAAGATCCACACACAAATGCAGCTCTATTCACAAGTGTGGCGAACACGCCGCCGCTAGGGGGCGCTGCTGCTTTTGGCAGAATTGCATAAGCTCAATGAAGAAGAGTGACTTGAATGTTACTGTAATGAATCAGTGAGTCGGATGGTTAATAACGTAAACTGGCTATTTTTAAACTGGTTAAACTGCTTTAGTGGAACTGATTAGCCAACTTCATCAGTAAACAGGGCTGTGCCGAAATCCGACTCCCAACCCGAATCCGACTCTCAACCCGAATCCGACTCTCAACCCGAATCCTAACACATAAACACTTACAGCTTATTATTGCTCCATGTATAATACAGCTTAGCAGATCTGAGAGTGAATTCTATGTAAAACAGTTACTTTAATAACTAAATGTTCAGTGTTTTAGTAAAGTGTATATTAAAGGTGAGCAGTGAGTTTAACAGACCTTTACAGCTCGTAGATCCTGAACTGAACACACAGACACTGCAGCTCTGCTCGGAGCCCTCAGTCCTTCAGCAGAAGACACTTTAAAGCACCACAACTTTCCTCTCCAGCAGCTCAGGATATCCCACAAAATCCCACTCAGCTTGAAGAAAAACTCCGAAATACAACTTCTTTGAAGAGCTGCAGGCAGATAACAACGAGACCAAACTAAACTTCACCAACATATACGCGTCCCCGTCATGGCTGCCTTCAAATTAAAAGTCCCAACCTAAACCCTTCAATGCTGGAGGCTACATCAGGAAATAGGTACATTGGCAAGTAACTACACACAGATGTAAGATGTGTTTGACCAGATCTAGTGGGAAATCTAAACCTAAAGTGTGCACAACACACACAGACAATATTTTTTCTGCAAAGCTATTAATGCTCCAGTATGATTTGAGGGAGGGTGACAAGCCAGTAACATAAACATATCAATCCGGAATAATGGTTTCTACTTGAATTTCAACAAAGTCTGAAAGCAAACGTAACACTAAGCCAAGAATCTGACACCAATAACTCTTACTGTTTTTGTATTCTTGAAGCAGATGCCTAATGATACATAATTACTGATACAAGATACAGAACTAAGAGCGTAGGCGGGGGACTTTTAATTTGAAGGCAGCGCCTCAGCCAATAGTCTCGTGTTGTTGTCTGTCGGCAGCTCATTCTGCAGTTGTATTTTGAGCTGCTGGAGAGGAAAGCTGTGGCGCTGGGATGAACATGAAGTAACTACAGGACACTTTAAAGTGTCCTCCTGCTGAAGGACTGAGTGTTCCGAGCCGAGCTGTCTGTGAGCAGTGTCTGTGTTCAGTTCAGGATCTACGAGCTGTAAAGGTCTGTTAAACTCTGCTCACCCTTACCCACACATTAAACATTTAGTTATGAAAGTAACTGTTTTATAGCCACTGTTTCATTTTTTTACTCTTTTCATAAGCATATGCTGATTGTGTAATATTACAGTAGATGTGTGTGTAGATTATAATCAGGGATTAAGCTGGTTGTCAAATTGAATCTGTGAAGCAGTGCTGTAAATGATTCAGCTACTTCATTAGGAGTAGTAAGGCTGAGCCCCTGGGCTCTAAGCTGGGTGTTTGCAACACGGGTCTCCAGCAGGACCTCCCCCATTAGCTAATACTACACCATATTGCCAAAAATATTTGCTTGTTTGCCGTCACATGCATATGAGCTTAAGTGACATTTCATTCTTAATCCATAGGGTGTTATATGATGTCGGCCCACCTATTGCAGCCATAACAGCTTTAAATTTTTTGGTAAGGCTTTCCACACTCTTTAGGAGTGTGTTTAAGAGAATGTTTGACCTTTCTTTCAGAAGCGCATTAGTGGACGAACAGGCCTCGCTCACAGTCTCTGCTCTAATTCATTCCAAAGTTGTTCTGTCGGGTTGAGGTCAGGACTCTGTGCAGGCCAGTCAAGTTCTTCCACACCAAACTCGCTCATCCATGTCTTTATGGAGCTTGCTTTGTGCCTTGGTGCTAAGCCATGTTGTTCCCACAAAGTTGGGAGCATGAAATTTTTCAAAAATCTCTTGGTATGCGAAAGTGTTAAGAGTTCCTTTTACTAGAACTAAGGGGCCGAGCCCAACTTCAAACAACTCCACACCATAATCCCCCCTCCACCAAACTTTACACTTGGCACAGTCAGACATATACAGTTCTCTTGGCAAGCACCAAACCCAGACGTATCCATCGAATTGCCAGAGAGATAAGTGTGATTCGTCACTTCAGAGAACATTTCTACACTGTCCAGTGGCGGTGTGCTTTGCACCACTGCATCGAATGCTTGGCATTGCGCTTGGTGATGTAAGGCTTGGATGACACTGCTTGGCTATGGAAATTGCATACAATATATAGTGGATTGTGCTTTGACAGCTCTGTCTGGCTTTCAGGGTGAGATTCTAGCTCAAACTTATACAGCAAAACCGACACCATTGTGAGAATAGCCACAGTGGTGCGGGGGCAGTACCTAATGCTTTGTTGGTTGACCATTTACACTGGGATCGTTGGGAGGTGTGGCTTAAAGACAGACAGACAGAGCGTGACTATAGACATATAGTAATAGAAAAATATTCTGTTTTGGGAAAATTGGGGAAAAAATTGGGAAGCAAGTAAATCTATACTAGTAGATCCCAAAAAAAAAATTATGGCCACTGAAAAAGAGCATCGGTCCTCTTTCATTTATAACAAACAACATAGCCTACCAAGGGCCAAGTAAATGTATCTAGGAATTTGCATGCAGAGCTCTGAAATTATAGAACAATTTACCAAAAGTTCAATAGCTGTAAAACATTTTAAAAATAAATGTAAATAACTGGCTTTTATTTGATTAGGCATCATTTTTATCAAATTGCCAGCTGCGGATACACACTTTTCCCACTCAACAGCTTTAATCCCTGACCAACCAGTGTTTGTTGAACTTTTGTGCCTTTGACATTAAAGCCTTCTTTTAAAGACTTAATTTGACACTATGGTATCCAGATGCAGCTCTGATAATCACCAAACATCATCTGATTCTTTCTGCAGTGACATGACTCCTGGAAAAATGCAGAAAAATTCCAACAAAGAGACAATTTTCCTCTGCGCGGAGTGTGGAATGTGCTTCACTGACAGACGTGATTTCCAAAGACATCAGCGCATTCACACAGGAGAGAAACCGTGTAAATGCTTAGAATGTGGAAAGAGTTTTATTGCACAGAGTCATCTCCAGAGACACCAACGCATTCACACAGGAGAGAAACCGTATCACTGTCTAGAGTGTGGAATGAGTTTTAATCAAGAGGGACTTCTCAAAGTGCACCAGCGTGTTCACACAGGAGAGAAGCCCTATCAGTGTGAGGAGTGTGGGAAACGTTTCACTTCTCAGAATAATCTCCACGTACACCAACACGTTCACACAGGAGAGAAACCCTATTACTGCTCAGAGTGTGGAAAGAGTTTTAGCGTCCAGAGCAATCTCCAAGCACACCAACGCATTCACACTGGAGAGAAACCGTATCAGTGTTTGGATTGTGGAATTAGTTTTAATAACAAAAGTAGTCTTAAAGTGCACCAGCGTGTTCATACAGGAGAAAAACCCTATGTCTGTTTAGAGTGTGGGATGAGTTTCACTATGCACAACACTCTCCAAAGACACCAGCGTATTCACACAGGAGAGAAACCATTTCAGTGCTCTGAGTGTGGGATGAACTTTAGTCGGTTGGGTACTCTTCAAAGACACCAGCAGATTCACACTGGAGAGAAACCGTATCACTGCTCGGAGTGTGGGAAATGTTTTACTGCACTGAGTCATCTCCAAACACATCGGCATATTCATACAGGAGTGAAACCGTACTACTGTTCAGAGTGTGGAATGAATTTTAATCAAAAGAGTACTCTCCGAGCACACCAGCGCATTCACACAGGAGAGAAACCCTATCAGTGCTTAGTGTGTGGGAAGTGTTTCACTATGCAGGGTAATCTCAATGTACACCAGCGTATTCACACGGGAGAGAAACCGTATCAGTGCTCAGACTGTGGGAAGAGTTTTTCACACAGTAGTGTGCTCAAAAAACACCAGCGTATTCACACCGGAGAGAAACCCTATCAGTGCCCAGAGTGTGAGAAACGTTATTCACACCGTGGTGCCTTTAAAAAACATCAGTGTGTTCACACAGGCCAAGGGTGGATGCAAGAAAAGCTGGAAGCAGATTAGCCAGCAAAGTGAAAAATACTAGTCTATACTGGTCTACAAACTCTTCAAAATTATTTTTATTCTGTAAGACAGACACTGGAAAGCAGTGGTAGAAGGTGGGCTTTTTTTTCTTTTTATATAAAACACACTTCTTCACGCCTCTGTTACTAAACCTATTGTAAGTTGGTGATTGACTTATAATAGCATTGCTTGATATCAAATAGTAATGATGTTGGTTGGGTGGGTAAAATATTTATTATTTGAGCAGCTATAATACAGCATCTTTTTGAAGCATAGGCTGTAAATAATTCACAGTGAGAGCTGGTCAAGCCAAAGTACAGTTACCACACAACAGGAGCCCAAAGACAACTTATTGTAAATATCATCTTAATTGGCAAAGATATTGTTTGGTGTTACGGTCATTTAACTGTTTTATTAACACAGTGTTACTAACCCACCCCGCATAAACAACAAGAACAGTTGTCTTTGTTTGTTTGGGACATTCATCTAAATTGTTAATAAAATCTATTCAAATTTTTAATGCTCATGTCTGGTGTTTCATTTCTAAGAGTGCCTTATTTCGCATTTATTTGGATGCATATATTTTTGCATATTCTTTTAGTCCAGAGACTAAAAGGGAAGAGGCAGGAATTGAGCCCCCTTGCGTGCACATTTTTAAATTAGGTATTGGGCTCCTGAGCAGCACAACCATCTACACTGCAAATGTGAATTCATCTTCACTACAAATGAAATATCCAATATTTCCTATTTGGAGTCTGCAAGAATATTATGAGATTATTCAAAGGGCCCATATCCTACATTTCATTTGCATAAACAGATAATTGGTCATCTCTTTTTTAAAATAACCAATTTGCAACAAGGGATCAGAATCACTTTTTTTGTATGTTACACACACAAGAAATATAATGAATTTCTCTAGGTGAATGTATGACATGCAACATACTAAACAGGCCAGAAGAGCTCACAGTCTAGTAACAAATATTTAACTTAGAGAAAATATATAAATAATGTAATTTATATATTTAACAATATGGTATTATATAAAATGTTTGATGTAATATTTAATACAATTTTAAAATTAAGATACTATAATAATAAATTAAACAATAAGGAACAAAAGAAGGGAGCTGAAGAGCTATGTAAATAGCTGTCACACTTGAATGTTTCAAATTATCACATAGCTTTGATGTTAGACAAAGAATCAAGTAAACACAAAATATTTTTTAAATTTAATTTATTGAAGGAGAAATTATGTTTAGCCCTACCTTTGAAAAAGTAATTGCTACCTTCGATATTAAATCCAGAAATTAACCAAATTCAATTGATTAACGAGTTTAAATTCACAGCCTCACCCAGGCATGATGACATGTTGAATATAAACATGGCTAGTCAACTGATCAAGGAGGTCACTAAAAAACTCGAATTTCTAAAGAATCTTTCTGGTGTAACATCACATTCCACCATAAATACATCATATTAACAGTCTGATGGTGGAAGTATAATGGTCTTGGGCTGCTTTTCTTATGCAGGACCTGGGTGACTTGAATCATGAATTTACCTCTGTATCAGAAAATCTTAAAAAAGTAAAACCTGAATGTCTGCCAGTCAGTTTATGACTTAAAGCTTAAACACTGTTGGGTTAAGCAGGAGGACAATCATCCAAAGCACACAAGCAAGTCCACTTGATTGGCTCAAGAAAAACAAAATTAAGGTTTTTGGAGTGGCAAAGCATGTCTGGCTGTGCTGGTTTTGAAGGACCTGAGTCTTCTAGAATATTTTGATATCTTATATTTTATATAACAGATGCGGCTTTAAGAGAAGATAAAGCCAGTCAGCTCAATCAGAGTAAAATTCCAACTAAAACCACTTTATGTTACACTAATAGGCATCAGTTATTATTTTTTAGGTCAAAACCAAATCCAATTTGTAATGCAATTGAATTTTTGAATTTTCAGGTAAGAACTATTTTACTTTTCTACTAGAATGAGTGCACTTTGCCCATCTGATGTTCTACTGGAATTTCCACGAACAAATTGAACATTAGTAACGTTTTTTTGTCACATTTGGCTGATTGTGGTTTGTCACTGTAAATAATTAACGTTCTGAGCATATACAGTCAGGGATTAGAGTTTAGGACTTTTAATTTGAAGGCAGCGCCCGTAATGCGGATTTTATGAGACGTAGTCTCGCGGTAGGTTGTTCAAGTCTCGTGTGGTTTTGTTTATGTTGCTTTTGAGTGTTTGCAGCAGAGCGGCAGTGTTTATGTCTTCAGTTCAGGAGCTGTCAAGGTCTGTTAAACTCACTGTTTACCCTTAAAATACGCCTTACTCACACACTGAATATTTCGTTATTAAAGTAGTTGTTTGGCAGAGGATTCAACTCTTAAATGCGCTGAGCTGTGTTATATCTAGAGCAATAATAATCTGGAGGGTTAGGTTTTGTTATTATTGAAACTGTTGTGCTCATTAAAAGCTCATGTTCAGATGTTAAAATGCCTTTTCATAATACATTTCAAGCTTTGGATAATCCAGCATTAAGCCTTATAATATGTGATGTTATGTTGCCAAAGACAAGGTTAAAATGAGTTTATATAATGTTGTATATATTACAGATTGAACTGTATCGTTACTGTAGGACTAAACTGTGTGTTTGTATATATTGTATATATTGCAACTGTGTGTTTGTATAGATGTACATTTAGATGCTGCTCATCTTTTAGCCTTTTATTAATTATGTATGTTTGTGTATATTGGATATTTGTTTAGAATATGATCATTGATTGTGCTGTTTTCTGTTCAGAAATATTAAGATGAAATACAGGAATTACCTGAAGAGCTTTATTTATTTTTTCTTTATTCTAGAATTCTTCGTGGGGGAGTAAAAAAAACAAAAACAAAGCTGAATACAGTTGGTTTTACTGCACCACTCACAAAAGTAGGTGAGCGCTGTAACTGCACAAGTGTTTTTTGGCGGGGAATTGGGGAGTTTAGTACACTGGTTAACTTATTGTGACCGCACTGTATTAATATAAAAATCTAGTCTAAAGTCAATGATCTAACATATCCTAATATTAATGATGCTCCCTGTTTTTTTTTCTAAATTAAATGTCTTATCACCATGTCATTATAGATCAACAATTGATGTAATAAAATTCAGTCTTATCCATTAATCCCTGTTACTGATTGGCTAACTGATTTGTTGCACAACTCATTTTTCTAGTTTAAGCCAGACCTGTGTATGAACATCTCTGAACCTTTCACTGTACACTGAATGTTAAAAACTACAACACATTAAAGCTTTTCAGTAAGCACTGCGTTCGTGGTAGAATAGAGTTTATTTGTAAATAAGTTGTTGCTTAGCCAAAATGTGCGTGGTTGTGTTTATCAGTGCTAGGCTGTGGAATAGTGATAGTAATGGCAGTGTTGGTGTATCAATAGAATGCCTGCTATCTTGGCTGTTTCAGCAGTGATAAGTGGCAGCTGTTGACTGCTGCTGTGTTCAGGAAAGAGTCTTTTTTGAAAACATACGTTTTTCTGCGTCTCCTTTATTTCCAAGATGTCACAGTAAAAAGAAAGACATAGCAAACTAGTGACTATTTGTAATCCTCCTCATTTATAAAATTAGGACAGTATACTATGTTTATTATTGATACTAAAGGTTCAAAAATCTACAGCAAGATAAGCAATTTGTATGCCAGGTCTTGAAGTTCTGGAACAGTGTGACAACTACAATTCAGTTACTGTCAAAAAACGTCAAATCTAGCTTAAGCTTTTAAATGATTACATATTCTGTGAGTAGATCTTTATAAAACTGCCAGAAGCTTTCACTTAACTACTTTAACATTGCATGTTCTTTCTTTCTTCTTTCTCTTTAGGAAAGGAGTAGAGAAATACACCTTTAATGTGTGCCAATGGTATCTACAAGCAACTCTGGAACTCAGCAAATGCCACCAGATTCTATCCACTTTACTAGACCCCCTGAAAAGATGAAGAAAAAATCCAGCAAAAAGAGACTTCACCACTGCTCGGAGTGCGGGAAAAGTTTTATTGACAGATGTAATCTCCAAAGGCACAAGCGCGTTCACACAGGAGAGAAGCCGTATCAGTGCTTAGACTGTGGAAAACGTTTTAGTCTTCAGAGTAATCTGCAAGTACACCAACGTATTCACACGGGAGAGAAGCCCTATTACTGTACAGACTGTGGAATGAATTTTAATCAAAAGAGTCACCTCCAAGTACACCAGCGCATTCACACTGGAGAGAAACCGTTCTTCTGTTCAAAGTGTGGAGTGAGTTTTAAACGAAAGAGCCACCTCCAAGCACACCAGCGCATTCACACAGCAGAGAAGCCGTATCAGTGTTTAGAGTGTGGGAAGCATTTTTCTGCACAGAGTAGTTTCCAAATGCACCAGCGTATTCACACCGGAGAGAAACCGTATCGGTGCTTGGAGTGCGGACGGAGTTTTACTGTTAAGAGTGATCTCAAAAGACACCAGCGCATTCACACAGGAGAGAAACCACATCAGTGTTCAGAGTGTGAGAAGAGTTTTGCTGTTAGGAGTGATCTGAAAAGACATCAGCGTATTCACACTGGAGAGAAACCTTATCAGTGTTCAGACTGTGGGAAGAGTTTTACTCAGAATGCAGTTCTGCAAGCACACCAGCGCATTCACACAGGATTAAAACCTTATTACTGTTCAGAGTGTGGAATGAGCTTCATTAAGCTGAGTGGCTTCCAGAAACATCAGCGCATTCACACTGAAGACAAACCGTATCAGTGCTCAGAATGTGGGAGGAGCTTTTCTCACAGTGGTGGCCTCAACAAACACCAGCGCATTCATGCAAGAAAGAAAGCTGGCAATGAGTAGACAGGAGTCAGACATCTATACTGTACTTCAACCGTCTTAAGCCCACAGAAGCAGATCAGCCAGCAGGATGACAAATAGCGAACTACAAGTTCTTCAACATTGTTTTCATTTTGTTGGATAAACAGTTTTTTTCTAGTCTGGACCATTAATACATTCAGGCATCATAACATAAACATAAATATGAGAGACAGTTTGGTGTCATGAACTTTATTACTGAAGTATTCTTGTATTGTAAGTTGTTGGCTGATTGAAGGTAACACGGGAAATATTCAAATTATGTTGGCTGGGTGGGTATATAATGAAACAGGGGCCTAGTTTCCCAGAAACATCTTGGGGTTTGTGTTATTTGCAAGTGTTAGATTAGATTTGTGTTTGCATATAATGCCAATTTAAGTGCATAGTAAGCCCCAGCTCTATTGTCACTTGGGATTTGACATTGCTAATGTTTGCTGCATTGTGAGGGAGTTGTATGCCAAAGACGGAATTTGGGCTGGCAGTCTAAACAGAACAAAGCCTTAAAGGTCATCGTATCTGTTACAAAAAGTGTTCAGTGTGATGCTCGCTTTACCATTTAGGAATTATTGCTGTGTTACAATGCTTTTGGGGAACCCAACTGGGCATAGTATTATGTATGAGCTGTTTTTGGGACCTAATGTGTAGCAGATATCATGTAAATAAAACCTATTTAAGTTATTATCATGCTCAGGTTTGCTGAGGTCTTCTTTTTACTCATCAGATTAATTTTGATGCATTTATTTTAAACATTTTCTTTTTAAACATTCTAGTTGGATTTTTTTTAAATCTACATATATGGTAGTATTTTGCCACCACCTTCTGATGCATTATTTCACACACAAACAATCAAATAAGTTCCTTCCAAAGTTTTCCACATTTCAGCTTTCAAAAGCTAATCGAGCTGCTAAAAACACGTTGAAACCCAGTGAAACTGCATGGGTCTAAATGCTCCTTGGGTCTGAATGCTATTAGCATTATCTTACACAGATTAAATAAAGGTTGCCAATAAAGTTAAATGTGTTTTTAGTTAAACACTGGCTGGTATGTGCTTATGACTAAATGAAAAAAAAAAATCCACGTTCATCCAAGTGTATCTTCAGTCTCAGTGTGAATTTTAACCCAACCTTGCTGAAAAAAAACAGCACCAGTGATCAGTTTCATATGCAAATCGATGATAATTATTAACAGTGGCCCCTCTAGGTGGGTGTAAACCACTGGCCCACCAGGTAGCTCTTCTTTGTAGTGTCATATGTTTCTCCAGCGGTTTATTGGTTTACCCAATGTACAATTCCCATCAATCCACCAGGCACTTAACAGCTTATGCTATATTGCCTTAGCGTGGGTTCGACTCTAGCAATACATGCGTGCGGGCACACGCAAGACACACAGAGAGACCCACAGAAACAGAGAGATAGAGAGAAAGAGAAAGAAAGAAATAGCCAGCCAGCCTCCCAAGGTTTCTTCCTCCAGTCTGAGGGAGTTTTTCCTTGCCACTGTTGCCTCTGGCTTGCTCACTGGTTGCTCATAGGTTGTAACTGTTTTCAAAACTGTAAAGCTGCTTTGAGACAACATTGTTGTAAAAAGCACTATATAAATAAACTTGACTTGACTAGACCCTAAACACAAGAACTCCACAATATAATTTAATAACAGTATAAACAAAATCTATTCCTAGCTAGCCAGCAGAGCCACAGCTTATGAGAGAAACTGAGCTGAGCGGAAAGAACCTGCGCTCCACCAGGGCAAAGCCTTATATCGTTCTGTTTTTAAACGTGAGTAAGGATCAGGGGAGAGCGCGAACGCAGTCCCCCTCTACCAGAAATTATGCAGTCGAGATTCCCGCATTTGGAGAATTCGCAAGGGTCAGCACAGCAGAAGCGCAATGGCCAAGCCTCTCCCTGGGTGAACCACCTTCGTGATCATGGTATCGCCTCTGCCAGGTAAGTATGAGTTCCACAGCCCGTTTGGGCAGGACCCTCGTGAGTGCACACCACTCAGGATGAGGGTGAAGGGCAGATCACAGGCAGGGAGGGGCTTAAGGCCATCACGGCCCCGCCGGCGACGCCCTTGCTGCCTCTAGCTCTTGCGCGAGGCTTGGAGGGCCCTCAAGGACGCCTCGATTGCACGCAAAATATGGAGCGCTTCACGGATTTGCGTGTCATCCTTTCGCAGGGGCCATGCTAATCTTCTCTGTATCGATGCAATTTTAGTATATGTGCTGCTGTAGCAAGCACGTTGCCCCGGGCCTGCGGGGCTTCTGCGAGAGGGCTGGTCAACCAGCGTCAAGACAAAAACAAAGACGAGCGCCTTCCGTTTTGGCTTGGCGCCTCGTTACTGCCGCTTTGGATCAGGTAGCGCAAGAAACGTCCGATCCCATTAGGGCAAGTGTCGGCAGACCTACCATCTGTCTCCGCATGGGTTCGACTCTAGCAATAGAGCCAGCCAGCCAACTCTTTGGAGTTTAGTTCATCAAATTGTAAATACCGTTTGACCAGAGGAGGATGGGTCTCCCCTTGTGAGTGTGGTTCCTCCCAAGGTTTCTTCCTCCAGTCTGAGGGAGTTTTTCCTTGCCACTGTTGCCTCTGGCTTGCTCACTGGTTGCTCATAGGTTGTAACTGTTTTCAAAACTCTGTAAAGCTGCTTTGAGACAACATTGTCGTAAAAAGCACTATATAAATAAACTTGTCTTGACTAGACCCTGAACACAAGAACTCCACAACTACAGCTACATTTTTATATTTTACTGTACTGTGTTAAAATAAATTCTAATTTTAAAAAGCACAATCAACAATTTTTCATGAGATGGACCTTTTAATTAACCACATAGTCAAGGAGCAAGAACAGTAAGTGTACTAATAAACTTGTAACTCAGGTCAAACACCTCAAATGTATTATGAAACAATATAATTTAATAACAGTATAAACAGAATCTATTGCTAGCTAGCCAGCAGAGCCACAGCTTATGAGAGAAACTGAGCTGAGTTGAAAGAATGTGCGCTCCACCAGGGCAAAGCCTTATATCGTTCTGTTTTTAAACATGAGTAAGGATCAGGGGAGAGCGCGAACGCAGTCCCCCACTACCAGAAATTATGCAGTCGAGATTCCCGCATTTGGGGAATTCGCAAGGGTCAGCACAGCCGAAGTGCAATGGCCGAGCCTCTCCCTGGGTGAGCCACCTTCGTGATCATGGTATCGCCTCTGCCAGGTAAGTATGAGTTCCACAGCCCGTTTGGGCAGGACCCTCGTGAGTGCACACCACTCAGGATGAGGGTGAAGGGCAGATCACAGGCAGGGAGGGGGCTTAAGGCCATCACGGCCCCGCCGGCGACGCCCTTGCTGCCTCTAGCTCTTGCGCGAGGCTTGGAGGGCCCTCAAGGACCGCTCGATTTCACGCAAAATATGGAGCGCTTCACGGATTTGCGTGTCATCGTTTCGCAGGGACCATGCTAATCTTCTCTGTATCGATCCAATTTTAGTATACGTGCTGCCGTAGCAAGCACGTTGCCCCGGGCCCGCGGGGCTTCTGCGAGAGGGCTGGTCAACCAGCGTCAAGACAAAAACAAAGACGAGCGCCTTCCGTTTTGGCTTGGCGCCTCGTTTCTGCCGCTTTGGATCAGGTAGCGCAAGAAACGTCCGATCCCACTAGGGCAAGTGTCGGCAGACCTACCATCTGTCTCTGCATGGGTTCGACTCTAGCAATAGAGCCAGCCAGCCAACTCTTTGGAGTTTAGTTCATCAAATTGTAAATACCGTTTGACCAGAGGAGGATGGGTCTCCCCTTGTGAGTCTGGTTCCTCCCAAGGTTTCTTCCTCCAGTGTGAGGGAGTTTTCCTTGCCAATGTTGCCTCTGGCTTGCTCACTGGTTGCTCATAGGTTGTAACTGTTTTCAAAACTCTGTAAAGCTGCTTTGAGACAACATTGTTGTAAAAAGCACTATATAAATAAACTTGACTTGACTAGACCCTGAACACAAGAACTCCACAACTACGGCTACATTTTTATATTTTACTGTACTGTGTTAAAATAAATTCTAATTTTAAAAAGCACAATCAACAATTTTTCATGAGATGGACCCTTTAATTAACCACATAGTCAAGGAGCAAGAACAGTAAGTGTACTAATAAACTTGTAACTCAGGTCAAACACCTCAAATGTATTATGAAACAATATAATTTAATAACAGTATAAACAGAATCTATTGCTAGCTAGCCAGCAGAGCCACAGCTTATGAGAGAAACTGAGCTGAGCTGAAAGAATGTGCGCTCCACCAGGGCAAAGCCTTATATCGTTCTCTTTTTAAACGTGAGTAAGGATCAGGGGAGAGCGCGAACGCAGTCCCCCACTACCAGAAATTATGCAGTCGAGATTCCCGCATTTGGGGAATTCGCAAGGGTCAGCACAGCCGAAGTGCAATGGCCAAGCCTCTCCCTGGGTGAGCCACCTTCGTGATCATGGTATCGCCTCTGCCAGGTAAGTATGAGTTCCACAGCCCGTTTGGGCAGGACCCTCGTGAGTGCACACCACTCAGGATGAGGGTGAAGGGCAGATCACAGGCAGGGAGGGGCTTAAGGCCATCACGGCCCCGCCGGCGACGCCCTTGCTGCCTCTAGCTCTTGCGCGAGGCTTGGAGGGCCCTCAAGGACCGCTCGATTTCACGCAAAATATGGAGCGCTTCACGGATTTGCGTGTCATCGTTTCGCAGGGACCATGCTAATCTTCTCTGTATCGATCCAATTTTAGTATACGTGCTGCCGTAGCAAGCACGTTGCCGTGGGCCCGCTGGGCTCCCTTATACAGGCCGTGCCCGGTCGAGGCTTCTGCGAGAGGGCTGGTCAACCAGCGTCAAAAGAAAAACAAAGACGAGCGCCTTCCGTTTTGGCTTGGCGCCTCGTTTCTGCCGCTTTGGAACAGGTAGCGCAAGAAACGTCCGACCCCACTAGGGCAAGTGTCGGCAGACCTACCATCTGTCTCCGCATGGGTTCGACTCTAGCAATAGAGCCAGCCAGCCAGCTCTTTGGAGTTTAGTTCATCAAATTGTAAATACCGTTTGACCAGAGGAGGATGGGTCTCCCCTTGTGAGTGTGGTTCCTCCCAAGGTTTCTTCCTCCAGTCTGAGGGAGTTTTTCCTTGCCACTGTTGCCTCTGGCTTGCTCATTGGTTGCTCATAGGTTGTAACTGTTTTCAAAACTCTGTAAAGCTGCTTTGAGACAACATTGTCGTAAAAAGCACTATATAAATAAACTTGACGTGACTAGACCCTGAACACAAAAACTCCACAACTACAGCTACATTTTTATATTTTACTGTACTGTGTTAAAATAAATTCTAATTTTAAAAAGCACAATCAACAATTTTTCATGAGATGGACCCTTTAATTAACCACATAGTCAAGGAGCAAGAACAGTAAGTGTACTAATAAACTTGTAACTCAGGTCAAACACCTCAAATGCATTATGAAACAATATAATTTAATAACAGTATAAACAGAATCTATTGCTAGCTAGCCAGCAGAGCCACAGCTTATGAGAGAAACTGAGCTGAGCTGAAAGAACGTGCGCTCCACCAGGGCAAAGCTTTTATATTGTTCTGTTTTTAAACGTGAGTAAGGATCAGGGGAGAGCGCGAACGCAGTCCCCCACTACCAGAAATTATGCAGTCGAGATTCCCGCATTTGGGGAATTCGCAAGGGTCAGCACAGCCGAAGTGCAATGGCCGAGCCTCGCCCTGGGTGAACCACCTTCGTGATCATGGTATCGCCCCTGCCAGGTAAGTATGAGTTCCACAGCCCGTTGTGGCAGGACCCTTGCTGCCTCTAGCTCTTGCGCGAGGCTTGGAGGGCCCTCAAGAACCGCTCGATTTCACGCAAAATATGGAGCGCTTCACGGATTTGCGTGTCATCCTTTCGCAGGGGCCATGCTAATCTTCTCTGTATCGATCCAATTTTAGTATATGTGCTGCCGTAGCAAGCACGTTGCCCCGGGCCTGCGGGGCTCCCTTATACAGGCCGTGCCCGGTCGAGGCTTCTGCGAGAGGGCTGGTCAACCAGCGTCAAGAGAAAAACAAAGACGAGCGCCTTCCGTTTTGGCTTGGCGCCTCGTTTCTGCCGCTTTGGAACAGGTAGCGCAAGAAACGTCCGACCCCACTAGGGCAAGTGTCGGCAGACCTACCATCTGTCTCCGCATGGGTTCGACTCTAGCAATAGAGCCAGCCAGCCAGCTCTTTGGAGTTTAGTTCATCAAATTGTAAATACCGTTTGACCAGAGGAGGATGGGTCTCCCCTTGGGAGTCTGGTTCCTCCCAATGTTTCTTCCTCCAGTCTGAGGGAGTTTTTCCTTGCCACTGTTGCCTCTGGCTTGCTCATTGGTTGCTCATAGGTTGTAACTGTTTTCAAAACTCTGTAAAGCTGCTTTGAGACAACATTGTCGTAAAAAGCACTATATAAATAAACTTGACGTGACTAGACCCTGAACACAAGAACTCCACAACTACAGCTACATTTTTATATTTTACTGTACTGTGTTAAAATAAATTCTAATTTTAAAAAGCACAATCAACAATTTTTCATGAGATGGACCCTTTAATTAACCACATAGTCAAGGAGCAAGAACAGTAAGTGTACTAATAAACTTGTAACTCAGGTCAAACACCTCAAATGTATTATGAAACAATATAATTTAATAACAGTATAAACAGAATCTATTGCTAGCTAGCCAGCAGAGCCACAGCTTATGAGAGAAACTGAGCTGAGCTGAAAGAACGTGCGCTCCACCAGGGAAAAGCTTTTATATTGTTCTGTTTTTAAACATGAGTAAGGATCAGGGGAGAGCGCGAACGCAGTCCCCCACTACCAGAAATTATGCAGTCGAGATTCCCGCATTTGGGGAATTCGCAAGGGTCAGCACAGCCGAAGTGCAATGGCCGAGCCTCGCCCTGGGTGAACCACCTTCGTGATCATGGTATCGCCTCTGCCAGGTAAGTATGAGTTCCACAGCCCGTTTGGGCAGGACCCTCGTGAGTGCACACCACTCAGGATGAGGGTGAAGGGCAGATCACAGGCAGGGAGGGGCTTAAGGCCATCACGGCCCCGCCGGCGACATCCTTGCTGCCTCTAGCTCTTGCGCAATGCTTGGAGGGCCCTCAAGGACCGCTCGATTTCACGCAAAATATGGAGCGCTTCACGGATTTGCGTGTCATCCTTTCGCAGGGGCCATGCTAATCTTCTCTGTATCGATCCAATTTTAGTATACTGTGCTGCCGTAGCAAGCACGTTGCCGGGGCCCGCGGGCTCCCTTATACAGGCCGTGCCCGGTCGAGGCTTCTGCGAGAGGGCTGGTCAACCAGCGTCAAAAGAAAAACAAAGACGAGCGCCTTACGTTTTGGCTTGGCGCCTCGTTTCTGCCGCTTTGGAACAGGTAGCGCAAGAAACGTCCGACCCCACTAGGGCAAGTGTCGGCAGACCTACCATCTGTCTCCGCATGGGTTCGACTCTAGCAATAGAGCCAGCCAGCCAGCTCTTTGGAGTTTAGTTCATCAAATTGTAAATACCGTTTGACCAGAGGAGGATGGGTCTCCCCTTGTGAGTGTGGTTCCTCCCAAGGTTTCTTCCTCCAGTCTGAGGGAGTTTTTCCTTGCCACTGTTGCCTCTGGCTTGCTCATTGGTTGCTCATAGGTTGTAACTGTTTTCAAAACTCTGTAAAGCTGCTTTGAGACAACATTGTCGTAAAAAGCACTATATAAATAAACTTGACTTGACTAGACCCTGAACACAAGAACTCCACAACTACAGCTACATTTTTATATTTTACTGTACTGTGTTAAAATAAATTCTAATTTTAAAAAGCACAATCAACAATTTTTCATGAGATGGACCCTTTAATTAACCACATAGTCAAGGAGCAAGAACAGTAAGTGTACTAATAAACTTGTAACTCAGGTCAAACACCTCAAATGCATTATGAAACAATATAATTTAATAACAGTATAAACAGAATCTATTGCTAGCTAGCCAGCAGAGCCACAGCTTATGAGAGAAACTGAGCTGAGCTGAAAGAACGTGCGCTCCACCAGGGCAAAGCTTTTATATTGTTCTGTTTTTAAACGTGAGTAAGGATCAGGGGAGAGCGCGAACGCAGTCCCCCACTACCAGAAATTATGCAGTCGAGATTCCCGCATTTGGGGAATTCGCAAGGGTCAGCACAGCCGAAGTGCAATGGCCGAGCCTCGCCCTGGGTGAACCACCTTCGTGATCATGGTATCGCCTCTGCCAGGTAAGTATGAGTTCCACAGCCCGTTGTGGCAGGACCCTTGCTGCCTCTAGCTCTTGCGCGAGGCTTGGAGGGCCCTCAAGGACGCCTCGATTGCACGCAAAATATGGAGCGCTTCACGGATTTGCGTGTCATCCTTTCGCAGGGGCCATGCTAATCTTCTCTGTATCGATCCAATTTTAGTATATGTGCTGCCGTAGCAAGCACGTTGCCCCGGGCCTGCGGGGCTCCCTTATACAGGCCGTGCCCGGTCGAGGCTTCTGCGAGAGGGCTGGTCAACCAGCGTCAAGAGAAAAACAAAGACGAGCGCCTTCCGTTTTGGCTTGGCGCCTCGTTTCTGCCGCTTTGGAACAGGTAGCGCAAGAAACGTCCGACCCCACTAGGGCAAGTGTCGGCAGACCTACCATCTGTCTCCGCATGGGTTCGACTCTAGCAATAGAGCCAGCCAGCCAGCTCTTTGGAGTTTAGTTCATCAAATTGTAAATACCGTTTGACCAGAGGAGGATGGGTCTCCCCTTGTGAGTGTGGTTCCTCCCAAGGTTTCTTCCTCCAGTCTGAGGGAGTTTTTCCTTGCCACTGTTGCCTCTGGCTTGCTCATTGGTTGCTCATAGGTTGTAACTGTTTTCAAAACTCTGTAAAGCTGCTTTGAGACAACATTGTCGTAAAAAGCACTATATAAATAAACTTGACGTGACTAGACCCTGAACACAAGAACTCCACAACTACAGCTACATTTTTATATTTTACTGTACTGTGTTAAAATAAATTCTAATTTTAAAAAGCACAATCAACAATTTTTCATGAGATGGACCCTTTAATTAACCACATAGTCAAGGAGCAAGAACAGTAAGTGTACTAATAAACTTGTAACTCAGGTCAAACACCTCAAATGTATTATGAAACAATATAATTTAATAACAGTATAAACAGAATCTATTGCTAGCTAGCCAGCAGAGCCACAGCTTATGAGAGAAACTGAGCTGAGCTGAAAGAACGTGCGCTCCACCAGGGCAAAGCTTTTATATTGTTCTGTTTTTAAACGTGAGTAAGGATCAGGGGAGAGCGCGAACGCAGTCCCCC
The DNA here is from genome assembly GCA_021613375.1 of Megaleporinus macrocephalus. Lineage (NCBI taxonomy): Eukaryota > Metazoa > Chordata > Actinopteri > Characiformes > Anostomidae > Megaleporinus > Megaleporinus macrocephalus. The sequence continues at coordinate 19,192,281 of CM038724.1, forward strand.
ACTACCAGAAATTATGCAGTCGAGATTCCCGCATTTGGGGAATTCGCAAGGGTCAGCACAGCCGAAGTGCAATGGCCGAGCCTCGCCCTGGGTGAACCACCTTCGTGATCATGGTATCGCCTCTGCCAGGTAAGTATGAGTTCCACAGCCCGTTTGGGCAGGACCCTCGTGAGTGCACACCACTCAGGATGAGGGTGAAGGGCAGATCACAGGCAGGGAGGGGCTTAAGGCCATCACGGCCCCGCCGGCGACACTCTTGCTGCCTCTAGCTCTTGCGCAATGCTTGGAGGGCCCTCAAGGACCGCTCGATTTCACGCAAAATATGGAGCGCTTCACGGATTTGCGTGTCATTCTTTCGCAGGGGCCATGCTAATCTTCTCTGTATCGATCCAATTTTAGTATACGTGCTGCCGTAGCAAGCACGTTGCCGTGGGCCCGCTGGGCTCCCTTATGCAGGCCGTGCCCGGTCGAGGCTTCTGCGAGAGGGCTGGTCAACCAGCGTCAAAAGAAAAACAAAGACGAGCGCCTTCCGTTTTGGCTTGGCGCCTCGTTTCTGCCGCTTTGGAACAGGTAGCGCAAGAAACGTCCGACCCCACTAGGGCAAGTGTCGGCAGACCTACCATCTGTCTCCGCATGGGTTCGACTCTAGCAATAGAGCCAGCCAGCCAGCTCTTTGGAGTTTAGTTCATCAAATTGTAAATACCGTTTGACCAGAGGAGGATGGGTCTCCCCTTGTGAGTGTGGTTCCTCCCAAGGTTTCTTCCTCCAGTCTGAGGGAGTTTTTCCTTGCCACTGTTGCCTCTGGCTTGCTCATTGGTTGCTCATAGGTTGTAACTGTTTTCAAAACTCTGTAAAGCTGCTTTGAGACAACATTGTCGTAAAAAGCACTATATAAATAAACTTGACGTGACTAGACCCTGAACACAAAAACTCCACAACTACAGCTACATTTTTATATTTTACTGTACTGTGTTAAAATAAATTCTAATTTTAAAAAGCACAATCAACAATTTTTCATGAGATGGACCCTTTAATTAACCACATAGTCAAGGAGCAAGAACAGTAAGTGTACTAATAAACTTGTAACTCAGGTCAAACACCTCAAATGTATTATGAAACAATATAATTTAATAACAGTATAAACAGAATCTATTGCTAGCTAGCCAGCAGAGCCACAGCTTATGAGAGAAACTGAGCTGAGCTGAAAGAACGTGCGCTCCACCAGGGCAAAGCTTTTATATTGTTCTGTTTTTAAACGTGAGTAAGGATCAGGGGAGAGCGCGAACGCAGTCCCCCACTACCAGAAATTATGCAGTCGAGATTCCCGCATTTGGGGAATTCGCAAGGGTCAGCACAGCCGAAGTGCAATGGCCGAGCCTCGCCCTGGGTGAACCACCTTCGTGATCATGGTATCGCCCCTGCCAGGTAAGTATGAGTTCCACAGCCCGTTTGGGCAGGACCCTCGTGAGTGCACACCACTCAGGATGAGGGTGAAGGGCAGATCACAGGCAGGGAGGGGCTTAAGGCCATCACGGCCCCGCCGGCGACACCCTTGCTGCCTCTAGCTCTTGCGCAATGCTTGGAGGGCCCTCAAGGACGGCTCGATTGCACGCAAAATATGGAGCGCTTCACGGATTTGCGTGTCATCCTTTCGCAGGGGCCATGCTAATCTTCTCTGTATCGATCCAATTTTAGTATATGTGCTGCCGTAGCAAGCACGTTGCCCCGGGCCTGCGGGGCTCCCTTATACAGGCCGTGCCCGGTCGAGGCTTCTGCGAGAGGGCTGGTCAACCAGCGTCAAAAGAAAAACAAAGACGAGCGCCTTACGTTTTGGCTTGGCGCCTCGTTTCTGCCGCTTTGGAACAGGTAGCGCAAGAAACGTCCGACCCCACTAGGGCAAGTGTCGGCAGACCTACCATCTGTCTCCGCATGGGTTCGACTCTAGCAATAGAGCCAGCCAGCCAGCTCTTTGGAGTTTAGTTCATCAAATTGTAAATACCGTTTGACCAGAGGAGGATGGGTCTCCCCTTGTGAGTGTGGTTCCTCCCAAGGTTTCTTCCTCCAGTCTGAGGGAGTTTTTCCTTGCCACTGTTGCCTCTGGCTTGCTCACTGGTTGCTCATAGGTTGTAACTGTTTTCAAAACTCTGTAAAGCTGCTTTGAGACAACATTGTCGTAAAAAGCACTATATAAATAAACTTGACGTGACTAGACCCTGAACACAAAAACTCCACAACTACAGCTACATTTTTATATTTTACTGTACTGTGTTAAAATAAATTCTAATTTTAAAAAGCACAATCAACAATTTTTCATGAGATGGACCCTTTAATTAACCACATAGTCAAGGAGCAAGAACAGTAAGTGTACTAATAAACTTGTAACTCAGGTCAAACACCTCAAATGCATTATGAAACAATATAATTTAATAACAGTATGAACAGAATCTATTGCTAGCTAGCCAGCAGAGCCACAGCTTATGAGAGAAACTGAGCTGAGCTGAAAGAACGTGCGCTCCACCAGGGCAAAGCTTTTATATCGTTCTGTTTTTAAACGTGAGTAAGGATCAGGGGAGAGCGCGAACGCAGTCCCCCACTACCAGAAATTATGCAGTCGAGATTCCCGCATTTGGGGAATTCGCAAGGGTCAGCACAGCCGAAGTGCAATGGCCGAGCCTCGCCCTGGGTGAACCACCTTCGTGATCATGGTATCGCCCCTGCCAGGTAAGTATGAGTTCCACAGCCCGTTTGGGCAGGACCCTCGTGAGTGCACACCACTCAGGATGAGGGTGAAGGGCAGATCACAGGCAGGGAGGGGCTTAAGGCCATCACGGCCCCGCCGGCGACATCCTTGCTGCCTCTAGCTCTTGCGCAATGCTTGGAGGGCCCTCAAGGACCGCTCGATTTCACGCAAAATATGGAGCGCTTCACGGATTTGCGTGTCATCCTTTCGCAGGGGCCATGCTAATCTTCTCTGTATCGATCCAATTTTAGTATATGTGCTGCCGTAGCAAGCACGTTGCCCGGGGCCTGCGGGGCTCCCTTATACAGGCCGTGCCCGGTCGAGGCTTCTGCGAGAGGGCTGGTCAACCAGCGTCAAAAGAAAAACAAAGACGAGCGCCTTACGTTTTGGCTTGGCGCCTCGTTTCTGCCGCTTTGGAACAGGTAGCGCAAGAAACGTCCGACCCCACTAGGGCAAGTGTCGGCAGACCTACCATCTGTCTCCGCATGGGTTCGACTCTAGCAATAGAGCCAGCCAGCCAGCTCTTTGGAGTTTAGTTCATCAAATTGTAAATACCGTTTGACCAGAGGAGGATGGGTCTCCCCTTGTGAGTGTGGTTCCTCCCAAGGTTTCTTCCTCCAGTCTGAGGGAGTTTTTCCTTGCCACTGTTGCCTCTGGCTTGCTCATTGGTTGCTCATAGGTTGTAACTGTTTTCAAAACTCTGTAAAGCTGCTTTGAGACAACATTGTCGTAAAAAGCACTATATAAATAAACTTGACGTGACTAGACCCTGAACACAAAAACTCCACAACTACAGCTACATTTTTATATTTTACTGTACTGTGTTAAAATAAATTCTAATTTTAAAAAGCACAATCAACAATTTTTCATGAGATGGACCCTTTAATTAACCACATAGTCAAGGAGCAAGAACAGTAAGTGTACTAATAAACTTGTAACTCAGGTCAAACACCTCAAATGCATTATGAAACAATATAATTTAATAACAGTATGAACAGAATCTATTGCTAGCTAGCCAGCAGAGCCACAGCTTATGAGAGAAACTGAGCTGAGCTGAAAGAACGTGCGCTCCACCAGGGCAAAGCTTTTATATCGTTCTGTTTTTAAACGTGAGTAAGGATCAGGGGAGAGCGCGAACGCAGTCCCCCACTACCAGAAATTATGCAGTCGAGATTCCCGCATTTGGGGAATTCGCAAGGGTCAGCACAGCCGAAGTGCAATGGCCGAGCCTCGCCCTGGGTGAACCACCTTCGTGATCATGGTATCGCCCCTGCCAGGTAAGTATGAGTTCCACAGCCCGTTTGGGCAGGACCCTCGTGAGTGCACACCACTCAGGATGAGGGTGAAGGGCAGATCACAGGCAGGGAGGGGCTTAAGGCCATCACGGCCCCGCCGGCGACATCCTTGCTGCCTCTAGCTCTTGCGCAATGCTTGGAGGGCCCTCAAGGACCGCTCGATTTCACGCAAAATATGGAGCGCTTCACGGATTTGCGTGTCATCCTTTCGCAGGGGCCATGCTAATCTTCTCTGTATCGATCCAATTTTAGTATATGTGCTGCCGTAGCAAGCACGTTGCCCTGGGCCCGCGGGGCTCCCTTATACAGGCCGTGCCCGGTCGAGGCTTCTGCGAGAGGGCTGGTCAACCAGCGTCAAAGAAAAACAAAGACGAGCGCCTTCCGTTTTGGCTTGGCGCCTCGTTTCTGCCGCTTTGGAACAGGTAGCGCAAGAAACGTCCGACCCCACTAGGGCAAGTGTCGGCAGACCTACCATCTGTCTCCGCATGGGTTCGACTCTAGCAATAGAGCCAGCCAGCCAGCTCTTTGGAGTTTAGTTCATCAAATTGTAAATACCGTTTGACCAGAGGAGGATGGGTCTCCCCTTGTGAGTCTGGTTCCTCCCAATGTTTCTTCCTCCAGTCTGAGGGAGTTTTTCCTTGCCACTCTTGCCTCTGGCTTGCTCATTGGTTGCTCATAGGTTGTAACTGTTTTCAAAACTCTGTAAAGCTGCTTTGAGACAACATTGTCGTAAAAAGCACTATATAAATATACTTGACGTGACTAGACCCTGAACACAAGAACTCCACAACTACAGCTACATTTTTATATTTTACTGTACTGTGTTAAAATAAATTCTAATTTTAAAAAGCACAATCAACAATTTTTCATGAGATGGACCCTTTAATTAACCACATAGTCAAGGAGCAAGAACAGTAAGTGTACTAATAAACTTGTAACTCAGGTCAAACACCTCAAATGTATTATGAAACAATATAATTTGATAACAGTATAAACAGAATCTATTGCTAGCTAGCCAGCAAAGCCACAGCTTATGAGAGAAACTGAGCTGAGCTGAAAGAACGTGCGCTCCACCAGGGAAAAGCTTTTATATTGTTCTGTTTTTAAACATGAGTAAGGATCAGGGGAGAGCGCGAACGCAGTCCCCCACTACCAGAAATTATGCAGTCGAGATTCCCGCATTTGGGGAATTCGCAAGGGTCAGCACAGCCGAAGTGCAATGGCCGAGCCTCGCCCTGGGTGAACCACCTTCGTGATCATGGTATCGCCTCTGCCAGGTAAGTATGAGTTCCACAGCCCGTTTGGGCAGGACCCTCGTGAGTGCACACCACTCAGGATGAGGGTGAAGGGCAGATCACAGGCAGGGAGGGGCTTAAGGCCATCACGGCCCCGCCGGCGACACTCTTGCTGCCTCTAGCTCTTGCGCAATGCTTGGAGGGCCCTCAAGGACCGCTCGATTTCACGCAAAATATGGAGCGCTTCACGGATTTGCGTGTCATCCTTTCGCAGGGGCCATGCTAATCTTCTCTGTATCGATCCAATTTTAGTATACGTGCTGCCGTAGCAAGCACGTTGCCGTGGGCCCGCTGGGCTCCCTTATACAGGCCGTGCCCGGTCGAGGCTTCTGCGAGAGGGCTGGTCAACCAGCGTCAAAAGAAAAACAAAGACGAGCGCCTTCCGTTTTGGCTTGGCGCCTCGTTTCTGCCGCTTTGGAACAGGTAGCGCAAGAAACGTCCGACCCCACTAGGGCAAGTGTCGGCAGACCTACCATCTGTCTCCGCATGGGTTCGACTCTAGCAATAGAGCCAGCCAGCCAGCTCTTTGGAGTTTAGTTCATCAAATTGTAAATACCGTTTGACCAGAGGAGGATGGGTCTCCCCTTGTGAGTGTGGTTCCTCCCAAGGTTTCTTCCTCCAGTCTGAGGGAGTTTTTCCTTGCCACTGTTGCCTCTGGCTTGCTCATTGGTTGCTCATAGGTTGTAACTGTTTTCAAAACTCTGTAAAGCTGCTTTGAGACAACATTGTCGTAAAAAGCACTATATAAATAAACTTGACGTGACTAGACCCTGAACACAAAAACTCCACAACTACAGCTACATTTTTATATTTTACTGTACTGTGTTAAAATAAATTCTAATTTTAAAAAGCACAATCAACAATTTTTCATGAGATGGACCCTTTAATTAACCACATAGTCAAGGAGCAAGAACAGTAAGTGTACTAATAAACTTGTAACTCAGGTCAAACACCTCAAATGTATTATGAAACAATATAATTTAATAACAGTATAAACAGAATCTATTGCTAGCTACCCAGCAGAGCCACAGCTTATGAGAGAAACTGAGCTGAGCTGAAAGAACGTGCGTTCCACCAGAGCAAAGCTTTTATATCGTTCTGTTTTTAAACGTGAGTAAGGATCAGGGGAGAGCGCGAACGCAGTCCCCCACTACCAGAAATTATGCAGTCGAGATTCCCGCATTTGGGGAATTCGCAAGGGTCAGCACAGCCGAAGTGCAATGGCCGAGCCTCGCCCTGGGTGAACCACCTTCGTGATCATGGTATCGCCCCTGCCAGGTAAGTATGAGTTCCACAGCCCGTTTGGGCAGGACCCTCGTGAGTGCACACCACTCAGGATGAGGGTGAAGGGCAGATCACAGGCAGGGAGGGGCTTAAGGCCATCACGGCCCCGCCGGCGACATCCTTGCTGCCTCTAGCTCTTGCGCAATGCTTGGAGGGCCCTCAAGGACCGCTCGATTTCACGCAAAATATGGAGCGCTTCACGGATTTGCGTGTCATCCTTTCGCAGGGGCCATGCTAATCTTCTCTGTATCGATCCAATTTTAGTATATGTGCTGCCATAGCAAGCACGTTGCCACGGGGCTCCCTTATACAGGCCGTGCCCGGGCGAGGCTTCTGCGAGAGGGCTGGTCAACCAGCGTCAAAAGAAAAACAAAGACGAGCGCCTTCCGTTTTGGCTTGGCGCCTCGTTTCTGCCGCTTTGGAACAGGTAGCGCAAGAAACGTCCGACCCCACTAGGGCAAGTGTCGGCAGACCTACCATCTGTCTCCGCATGGGTTCGACTCTAGCAATAGAGCCAGCCAGCCAGCTCTTTGGAGTTTAGTTCATCAAATTGTAAATACCGTTTGACCAGAGGAGGATGGGTCTCCCCTTGTGAGTGTGGTTCCTCCCAAGGTTTCTTCCTCCAGTCTGAGGGAGTTTTTCCTTGCCACTGTTGCCTCTGGCTTGCTCATTGGTTGCTCATAGGTTGTAACTGTTTTCAAAACTCTGTAAAGCTGCTTTGAGACAACATTGTCGTAAAAAGCACTATATAAATAAACTTGACGTGACTAGACCCTGAACACAAGAACTCCACAACTACAGCTACATTTTTATATTTTACTGTACTGTGTTAAAATAAATTCTAATTTTAAAAAGCACAATCAACAATTTTTCATGAGATGGACCCTTTAATTAACCACATAGTCAAGGAGCAAGAACAGTAAGTGTACTAATAAACTTGTAACTCAGGTCAAACACCTCAAATGCATTATGAAACAATATAATTTAATAACAGTATGAACAGAATCTATTGCTAGCTAGCCAGCAGAGCCACAGCTTATGAGAGAAACTGAGCTGAGCTGAAAGAACGTGCGCTCCACCAGGGCAAAGCTTTTATATCGTTCTGTTTTTAAACGTGAGTAAGGATCAGGGGAGAGCGCGAACGCAGTCCCCCACTACCAGAAATTATGCAGTCGAGATTCCCGCATTTGGGGAATTCGCAATGGTCAGCACAGCCGAAGTGCAATGGCCGAGCCTCGCCCTGGGAG